>OX155956.1:11163252-11640752 GCA_944548615.1 Micropterix aruncella
TGTACTTTGGGATTCCCTAGTTGATTCATACTCGTATTTCAAACGATTCATGGCCAAATGTATGTAATCGTTAACTTGTCGAGAATTATTATTCAAATCATCTATATTTTTGTCGCCTCCCTATTTAAGGTCCTGTTTTGTTGCATAGCTGAAAGTTCCTCTTAAGATAATAAAAAGTCATCAATATTTTGTGTTAATAGACTTCGATAAATTGTATTATGCAGTTATTTATTTAATAAATAAAATACAAACGGAGCTGCCATGGAATTCACCGACCGAAGTCGGGCCCATCATATAGTGTTATTACACTTCTGGGGGGTGAGCAGTGGATTCCGGACTAACGACCGGCTGTGGTAGGTTTAGGACAGCTGTCTTGCCACATGTGAGCGTACACCTTACCACCCATTCACTTCCCCTTCGAAGCCATAGAATTTGAGATGTCGCGAAAATCGCGGTTTTAGATAAATTTTCTAAGAAGGAGTTGATTATTTTCCTGGAGTGACCAAGATATTTAAAAAGGTGAAACAGAGATTTAGCTGGCAGGCCACGAGCGACAACTTCCACCGCGGGAAGGTGAACAGTGAGGCCGTTCTTGGTGACGGCATTTGCGAAATCATGGTATTTATTCAATTTGTACTCGTGGCCTTTTGGGATATTTGATTCCCATGGAACAGTTAATTCTACGATAAGGGCCATCTTCCGAGATAGAGAGTAAAGAGTTATATCTGGACGCAGGGCTGTGCATCCGAGACTTTCAGGGAATTTATACTGCTTAGAGACCGAATCGACCTCCAGAATCCAATCTGAAGCTTTCTCGATTATTGAGAAAGGTTTTGTAGTGAAATGTTTTTTGCCTTTAGAGCCATCCCGCACAAACTGTATTGGGGGTTTGGAGGGTACTGTCAAACCCTTGTTAGCAATACGATTATCTGTTTTCCGTGATCTATTTCAATTTGTTTATTTTCCCCATTCTATTTTAATTATTTCCTTTTGTTGGTAACAACGTTAGTTATTATTAGTTATGCATTATTTAAAATAGTAACATAAATGTTTTTTTGACTTGACGAATATACGTACCTACATTAAAAACTAAAGAGCTTTCTGTCTTGAAACAAGTTCTGGCACGTAGTTGGGCAGCAGCAGTACGCATATGCTAATGCTCATATCGGCATAGAATAGAATAGAATAGAATAGGCCGTTTTTTTTTATTTATTTGATAAAATATTTTAAACGTATATAGAAATGAATATTAGTAATATATCTATTGCGTTGTAAATGCGCTAATGATTGAATGAGTTTAATAGAATAAAAAAAATAAGACCAGGGCTCGTGACTTATTTCATATACCGAGGTTCAATACTAATTATGCTAAAAATAGTTCAATACTAATTATGCTAAAAAAATCCAAGTTTTGGAAATATTTAATCGTAAAATACTGCTCCAAAGACATTAACAAGCAAATATATGAAAAAGTATAAAAAACACGACTGCTGTTACAGAAAGTGAACTAATGTATTTATAGTTATTTTAATTACGGTTTTTATGAAATATTTGTGTTTTATGTTTTTATCCATATAGATACCTGTTATTTGACACTAAACATGATATATTTATGTTAATTTATTGACATTTGGACATTTATACAGCTATTTACTTGATATCTAAACAGTTAAGGTACCCTATGACACTTGGGATGATATAACAAATATGGTGGAATGAAGAAACGGAAAACATACATAGATGAACCCGGAACACATTACACTTCGTTTCTGTTAAGCAGTGGTGTAAAAAGGGGATATTTTTTATTGATCAATTCCTGGTATCTATTTGACAGAGTAATATACTGCATTGTAACTATATTTTATCCATGATAATGTAAATTTATTTTATGATAGCCACATACCAGCTAAATTAGTCGTTGTATTTTCACTAGCTTTCATAGCCTTCGAAGGTTACCCAAATTTCTTCTAGCAACAAGTAAAACTATAGTAAGGACATTACTACTCCCAATTCTGGACTATGCTGATGTCAGTACTATAGATGTAAACGAGAATATTCTGAATAAATTCGAACGGCTACAAAATATCTGCATACGATACACATTTGACTTGCGTATAGAGCACGTAATCGAATTTCGCGGCGAACTTCACGGGCTTCACTGTTTTGTTTGATGTTTATACATAAATTTCGTTTATAATTTTGTTTGAAATTTCACCAATGGGCGGGTTTATTGTCATATATATTTTTATTATTGTCATACGACAATCTCTTCCAACCAACCCTACCATGAAGTATATATATATGTATGTTGGTGTGCGTGTAACATGTGTGTAAGTGTGTTTTGTTATTGCATTCATTAATTTTATCCCAACGGAAAATGGCGACCCAGCCAGAAATCGAACCTGGAACCTTACAATGTAAGATCAGGCGACCTAACCACTATGCCACCGGATGCCACGTGTGTCAGAAATTCAAGTTCGTTTTCCACTTATTTCAAATACTTAACTCTTCGTGTAGAGTCAAATACTTAACTTTCACTTATTTCAAATATTAATCTAATTATTATTCTTCGTATTTATTTCCACTTAATTATTTAATTATATTTGAATTTATATTAGAATGCCTATTTAATGTAACGGAATAAAATTATAAAATCGAAGACTATCGCGGTTGTTTGACATTATAAATAGGATAGAAAACGAATTTACCGCCTGAAATTTGTAGGACCCGACGTTTCGGTGACGTTGCAGCCGCCGTTGTTTAGGGTAGACAGTCTACCCTAGACAACGGCGGCTGCAACGTCACCGAAACGTCGGGTCCTACAAATTTCACGCGGTAAATTCGTTTTCTATCCTATTTGGAATAAAATTAATCTATTTTTTAGATTCTAGATAGATAACATAACCCTCTTTGTCGTCCAGATAGTGACTTTGTAAAATGGTAGGTCCATATCAGCTCTTATCTTGTTTACTTATTTACTAGGTTTAGTTTTTTAGCAATATTGTATTTTTTTAATAGCTATCAATTTTTAGGTCTTTTCTGACAACAGCCTGCCATCTAGTACGAGAAGCTACAACCTTTTCCTTCCTACGAAGTTGAATATAGGAAACGTTACCACCAACCAAATTAAATACCTGACACCCAACAGATGTACATAGACACTATATTAATAATAGATTTACATTTTACAATTTGTATTTAAGTACAAAATTCATAAAAAATTTAAACATTTATATTTTGTATGTCAAAGTTTATTTTTTTATAATAATTTCGAATTTTTACATCTAATATATTTTTTTTATTAAATACCAATAATATATATTTAAAAGTAATATTACCTTTTGTTAAAAAATACGTTGGCATTTATTTTTATCTGGCTGTAAATGTCTGCACAAGTTACTATAGTAACAAGTTATGTAAAGTTATTATACTATCTTATTTATAGTACCAAGAAAATACCTACCTATTTATTTGTATAAAAATCTTCGCAATAATATCGTTGTAATACTGCTTCTTTCTCATCATCCTCTAATTTAATAAAAGCTACGTAAATAAGAAAAAGATATTCATTCAATTAAATAATATACTTAATTTAAATAATCTTTATTTGAAGCCAAACATAACATTTATCATAGGGTATAAAATTATGTTTTATATGTATTTACAGTGTGTTATCACAGTTTAAAGATTTATTCACAGACGTTTTCAAAAGATTTAATATGGAATAACTTCAGAGTATTAAATCGTTTGTAAAATTCTCACTCTTGGTATCAATACCCCAGCTCATTTTTGGACTTTCATATAAAAAACTGGAGTGTAATTTTAACATAGTACACCTTGCATAAAATTAAAAACGGTATTGTGGAAAGCTTCCGCGTAAACAAGTGAATATTGAATATAATTAAACATACTGAATAAATGTACCAACCTATAATCGTTATTTTCAGAAATTTTAAAACTGGATATGGGTTTTGAAGTTATAGCGATGCTGTATAAAGTATCTATTTGTTTGTTTTCTAAATATGAAATTTGAAATAATACTTAATTTAAGTATTGCTATATGTATTTATAAACTAATCAATTTTTTTCGCCTCCTTGCTGTTGCTGTTTGACACGGAATTTCCATTGCTTTCCGACTTTGGCTTTTTCGGTCCATATGTCCTCCTGTAGAAGTCCACGAATAGGTACAGCATGAAGAGGTTCTGCGGCAGGAAGACAGCTGCAGGCCAGCGAGGATATCCACAGTTCGGAGTCACCACCAAAGCTGTGAAGTGTATCACTAGCGCTAAGAATTGAATCTGAAATGACAAGACAGCGCCATCTTTATGTGATACACGAAACAAAAAAATATGTTTACGAAGATATTTTTCACTGTAGATGATAGATAGCAAACGATCCATTCATTTCAGTCGAGGAAAGGAATTCATTTCAAGACTTTCATTTTAGTCGTGAGAAGGTATGTATTACATTTTTTAAATATTGTATATGGCATTTGAAATAAAGATACAAAATGAGGTGAAGATAAAGCGAAGGATTTACCAAAATAATTTATCTTTGAATATTCTAAAAGTCTGGTAACCACATAATACTATGTGAAAATAAGTGTACCATTCAATAGCATATATTTTATTGGTGTATTTATTTATTTATTTATATATTCATATCCACCAAGTACATCTTAATTTTATCATACAGGTTTCTGTGCTAAAACTACGTTAAGAAGTCACACGTCCCATAAAACAATGTTCATCACATATCAAACCATGCAAATGTATATACAAATATATATTTCCATGAAACCATGCAAATGAATATTTTATATAAATATTTAATTTTTAAGCAACGACTTTGCATTTTTTTTAAATTTAATTTTCTTTTTTTATATGACGAGACAGGGCATTATGGTGTATGAGGTGAAGGTGTAACTGTGTGTGCCCTATCAAATATAATAAAGGTGTGTGTGTGAGAGAGAGAGAGAGAGAGAGAGAGAGAGAGAGAGAGAGAGAGAGAGAGAGAGAGAGAGAGAGAGAGAGAGAGAGAAGAGAGATAGGGAAAGGTTTTAATGTTGTTATTTACTTATACCGTAAAATGAAGAAATTTATTTTCTGTTCCAGCGGGCCGGGCCCTAATTGAAAAAGTCATCGTTTGATTTTAATTTTATTTCGTGTCGGTATTCGAGATTCTTTTCTCTACTTTTTTCGTTCCTTTCTCTAGTATACTTGATAAATATTAATATTTGATTTTTATAAATATTCAATGGTGTTACACTTTATATAATTAAATGTTGATTCTTTAAATTATGGACTAGAAATTACTTGAATGTAAATTTAACTGAAACTTTCATCGATTACTGAATGTAGACCTCGGTTTTCCAAATCGCTTATCTTTCCGAATGCCTTTTCTTATCAGTTTAATCAGGAGGCTATCGACATTGTTTTCGTGTTTCCTTCTCTTTTCCATTAGTTCTTTAGTTCCCTATATTAGGAACAAATAATATATATAAAACGACACATTCAATTGTAATAGTTTATCATTTCATCACCAATTTGCCATCATTGGTTAACAAATGTAGCAATGTAAAGATAAAGCTCGGTCTGCATTATAAGTTCTGAACTTGATATACACTAAATTGATGTGCAATGACAAGTTATTACCTATATGATATCACGCTATAATGATATATGTATTCGTATTGGTGTTCTATATAATGGGTTATGTATGGTATAATGAAAGGATTTGGTAGATAATCCATTGGACATATACATATATGATAAGGTTTTAAAATTTTGAATTGAAAATAACCATCGAGTAATGTTAAGGGTCTTCTTGAACTATAGTCCTCCTTAATACGAAATACAATAATTAAGAAGAAAAACTTACGATTTGAAGTTGGGTTATATATTTTTTCCACCATATAGATTGTTTTAATTCCGGGCTGTACACTGTCAGGAAGTAATAAGTGTACATAACAGCGTGTACAAAAGAATTAATTAGGCCGAGGAAGGATCCATGTCCACCTGAAATATAAGTATAATAAATTAAAATTGCGTAATTGATTTCAAAATCAGTTTTCGCTGACGTAACAACAGAGTAGGCAGGTAATCGGAGATGATTTTGTAACGTTTTTTTGTGTCGCGCTCATATCGGTCTCAGTCCTTTCTCGACACCTTCAAAAGTTGAGGTAACACTCGCCAATTTTAATCATATTCATTTCTAGTTTTCAGTAAAGAAATAACTTTTCTCAAAATTATCTAACAAATGGCAAAATTACATAACGAATAGAAAATTACCTAACGAATAGAAAAAAAACATAATGTTTCTTCAAATTTAGTAATAGATATACTACCGTCAAATAAATGCGAGAATTGTTCATTCAAAAAGTCCACTTTTAATTGCTTTTGGTTGGTAGCGATTTATTTCATTATCACACAGAGATTTGACCCAATATATCAATCAGTTTGTTCACAGTTGTTTATTAGGGTAGTAGACCTCAACTGTGCTCTGCGATTTTCTTCAAAGAGGTTACCGCAGACAGGTTGCTGAAAGTGGGCTTATCAGGGTAATTCCGACGCTACATTTTGTAAGGGTGAAAAAATAAGGGCTTATGAGCTTCGAAAGCAAACCAGCCCCAAATCTCGGAATGACGATTCGATAGCGAATCGAATACAAAAAAAACGAAATCAAAGTCGCTCGAAATCAAGTTCATGTTGACTATTTTCTTTGAATATCGGCCGGCAATGGGCCGTTTCGTCTTGGGTTGGCCCAACTCAAGGGTCTGCAACACCCATCAGGGAGCCTCCAAGTAGAAATTTGAGCCTGGGTATAGCTATGTGTCTTGTGGGTAAGTTTTTTTCTGGGAGTCGATCTTTGGGTAAGTTTGGGCGGTTTGCGCATCGTGCGGCGTCAGCCAATCGACCGTGCATCCGACTGATAAGCGGGGCAGTCTGGAAATGACTTTGTTTTCTATCGAGCGGAGGTGGCTGTTGACAGCCGCTCTAGAAACGACCGATTGACTACCAGATACTGCGTGAGCCGTCAGGCAAAGGATGTGGTCTGCGATTATTCGAGCTGAATTGCCGCTTACATTAGGTAGAGGACCTCGCACGCGACCTCAAATCCGTAACCAGTCGGGATTTACAATTTCGCATAAATCTTTCAGGGTATACAAAGATAACTAGTATTTTTACTGTCTATTTATGTTATTTATAAAATTCAAAATATTTAAAATTGGTCATCCAAATCTCGAACTTCATAAATATCTTCAAATACTTCATAAATATCCTCTTCAAGTATTTTATAAATATCCTCAATTCTACTCTATTCTATTTGATTACTATCCTCAATCCTATATTACTTTTCATAAAATACTTTATTATAATATACAGTAAGCCAGAATAGAGGCGTTTACGCGTTATATAATACGTATTACCAATTTCGCATAAATCTTTCGGCGTATACAAAGAGAACTAGTATTTTCCTGTCTATTTATGTTATTTATAGGATTCAACATATTTAAAATTGGTCATCCAAATCTCAAACTTCATAAATATCTTCAAATACTTCAAAAATATCCAATTCCAATATTTCATAAATATCCTCAATTCTATTCTATTCTATTTTATTAATATCCTCAGTCCTATATTTCATAAAAAAAAATAATAATATCGAGTAAGCCAGAATAGAGGCGGCTATGCGTTATATAATACGTATTAACAATTTCCCATAAATCTTTCAGCGTATACAAAGAGAACTAGTATTTTTCCTGTCTATTTATAAGATTCAACATATTTAAAATTGGTCATCCAAATCTCGAACTTCATAAATATCTTCAAATACTTCATAAATATCCTCTTCAAGTATTTTATAAATATCCTCAATTCTACTCTATTCTATTTGATTAATACCCTCAATCCTATATTACTTTTCATAAAATACTTTATTAATATACAGTAAGCCAGAATAGAGGCGTTTACGCGTTATATAATACGTATTACCAATTTCGCATAAATCTTTCGGCGTATACAAAGAGAACTAGTATTTTTCCTGTCTATTTATGTTATTTATAAGATTCAACATATTTACAATTGTACATCCAAATCTCGAACTTTAAAGAAATGGACTTGACTTGTTTTTCTCCTGGGGTCGTCACATTCTTTCATAACAATGCAACGATATTATGAGTGCACAGTAAAAAAATGCAAATTAATGAAGTCGCTTACTTGCAATTTATAATCAGCCGCGACTCGCTTTGTTTCGGGCAAATTGACTTTGTCGATGTATTGAAAGTAAGGAAATTTGATGCAATGAAGTGTAATTTGTCCACACCGAAACCCATCGGTCCCTCATGCATTTGAATATAATGCCTATTATGTACGGCATGTTTTAATCATTACAATTGTAAATTACACACAGTGGGCCATACATTTGTATGATGTAAATTGGCCCATATATTGTAATTATTATTTCACAGCGATTAACACAAAAGAAGTCCTTACATAAAAGAAATTTAGTGCTACATTTATGCTAGATTATGTGTGTCCGCAGCTGTATGACAATAAATAATTTTGAATAAATGCAATAATCAAAATTAGAGTAAGAGTTTGAACATTAAATGGCTTTTTAAAAAATAATAAAACATTTAGAGATGTCAACTACAACTGGCGAACCCGTCACCTCAGGAACGATATTATACGTTCTGTCTTTCGTGAGGTGAGCGCAAGAAGACTTGGGACGAAAACAATCCGCCGTCTAGCTACGCCACCTGCCCGTCAGAGGCAAACGCCTTACGGCGAGGCACCAGGTAAGGTACCGTGACTACCAGTTTGGAAGGATATCTCCGTCTGGAATTAACCTACAGGATACCTCCTACTTCCTGACTAGTTACAGGGTCGAGGTCCTTATGAAGCGGTGATTCAGTGTCAACCGAATCTATCGCAGACCACGGCATCCTTTGCCTGTCTTATTCACCCGGGATCTGGTAGCCGAATGATTGTTTAAAAAGCAGTTGCCATAAGATTAAAAACCACCTCCGCTCTATAAGGGACATTACTGCTCCCAGACTCCCCCGGCAGTGCACAATAGATTGGCTGACGCCGCACGGTGCGCAAACCGTCCAGGAGCGCCGGAAGGTTGACTCCTAAGGAAGACCGGCCCACAGGCCAGCGTCCTACCTTGGCTCTCCCTTCTGCGTGGAGGCTGCCTGATAAGTGTTGACCCGTGATAATGACCGACCCTGAACGAATGGGTCTTCGTGGCCTACTCCAATGGGCCCATTAGCTCCATAAAACCAAAAAGTCAATAACTTTTCGGATATTTTAATTTATATTATCATTTCCATAATTTAGAGGACTTTATCTTTAATTGGTTTTTATATGTTTCGCCGTTTTAAATATTTTTAATGATTGTTATTTATAGTAATGTGCATTTTTTTTTGTTTTATTTTCCTACATATAAAATATTTCCAATCAAGAAAAGTATTGTTTATTTATATTAATAAAATGAAGTCGGTTCAAACATTTTAATAATAATAATAAAATTTTATATTTGAAACATGTATGTTATCGTTAAGTTTACGAATCAGCAGCACCGCGACTCTTTCACCAAAGCTGTTAAAGTCTTTAACCAAAGAGCAAAAATTGGAGAAAAACTACACACCGCGCACCTGAATATAAAAGGCGAACGTAAGCCTATCTACATAGGGGACCATCTAACTCGTCGCACGGCTTATTTATTAATGATATCAAAAAAAATCGCGAAAGAGCATAACTTTACTTTCTGTTGGTGCAAGAGCGGAGCTGTTTTCTTAAAAAAACAGGAAAATGCTAAAACATTTCGGGTGCGAAGCGAAGATACACTTTTGCAAATCATTCAATAGAAAATCTTCTTCTTCTTCTATAACACGGTTTGAAAACCGAAAATTAAAAATATTTACGCATAGAATAAAATTACGTCTATTTATGTTATTATATATTATGAATATTATATATATGTATTATATATTATGTTAAAAAACTCCACTGTGAAAGTTCACAATGGGCGGGTATTGTATGTATTATATAAATTTTATTCTATAATAAAATATTCCAAAAAATATAACAACAATAACTTATACAACTCAATGTCACAAGATACATATATACTTATTAATCCATTGATTACTATTTTTCACTACTATATACAAATAATACATATAAAAATATATCTTAAGTTGAGATATAGCCATTATTTCTATTCCCTTGAATCAATAGAGGTGGAAACTACAATAACGAGGTGCAATACACTGCCGATTTTAACATGCGACAATATATTTACTGGCGATAATATAACAAACATAATTGATGAAATGGGGGATCTTGATACCTTTGTTTTAAACTCTCCATCAGAATGTTTAAAGATATTCACCAATCAATATATGGTAACAATATTAGCCCTAAACATACGCAGTATATCAAAACATTTCGATCAGGTACCTCTGCTACTACACGAGCTAAAAATAAATGTGGATATCATAATTTGATCAGAAGCATGGATACGAGATTTACCGCATTTACCTCAGCTAATCGGGTACAACGCTAGAGGCACTAAAAATAACGCTAATAGAGCAGATGGTGTGGTGGTCTACACGAAGGTAGGAATTATCGCTAACATTTACGATTTAGAAATTTTAGAATGTACTGGACTTTTAATTGAAATCAATGACATCAGAGTGCTTGCACTGTATAGATCTCCATCGATTATCAATATCGAAATTTTTTTAGATTCACTACAAAGGATTGTGACACACGTAAATAATGATAGAGTAAAACATTTTATAATCGCAGGAGATATCAATATTTCGACAACAGGACCCAAACATCACCAGGCTGATGACTACGAAGGGTTAATGAGCGAATTGGGGTTCGTTTCCGCGATCAACACAACAACTCGCCCTGCAAACGGTACCTGCATAGATCATATATATGTAAAATCTAAAAATAGCCTTACTGCTGCGGTCGCACATACTACCATTACTGACCACTATTCCACACTCTTTGGACTACATGGCAAGCAAAACAATGCGAAGGCTGACATGACAAAATCGAAGAAAATTATTAACTATGAAGGGCTGCTTAATGACATAAGTAAAGAAAATTGGTCAGAAACATTTACTAATGACGTCGACAACGCAACGGTAGCTTTCTTAAATACTTTAAATTACCATATACAAAAGAATACCACTACAAAAATAACGACACCTAAATTTACACTACTAAAACCCTGGATGAATACTGGAATAATCAAATGCATTAAAAAACGGGACAAATTACACAAACAAATGAGAAGATTCCCAAACAACAAGACGCTACAAGAATACTATAAACGATACAGAAATATTTGCACAAGTATAATTAAGATGAGCAAGGAGGACTACTACCGGAAAAAAATTGAGACGGATAACTTTAATTTAAAGACTGTTTGGAGGGTAGTTAATGAAATGAGTAATAGTCGTGGTAGGGCGACAAGCAGTGTACAGGAACTACAGATTGGCAGGCAACTAATTAAAAACAAGAGCGACGTTACTCAACATTTCAATAGATACTTCACTAATGTTGGAGTAAATCTGGCCAAAGCCTTCTATCAAACTTCCACAACGATTAACGCAACTGAAGACGATTTTACTTTGCCTAATATTGAATGGAAGTTTAAATTTACCCATGTTTACGAAGATGACATTCTTAAGACAATCAGATTGCTAAAAAGCGATTCCGCCCCAGGTCCAGATGGTATCGGTGTAGGTACTCTGAAGTTCATTGCTAAATTCATAGCCAAACCCTTGGTGTATATTACCAACCTCACTTTAGACAAGGGAAAATTTCCTGAAGTATTTAAGACAGCCAATGTGACACCGATCTTTAAGGAAGGTGACAAACGTGACCCTAAAAACTATCGTCCGATTTCAGTAATAAATACAATAAGCAAAATACTAGAAAAAATAACCGCAAAACAACTAACGACTTACTTACAGACACATGATCTATTGTCAGACGGACAGTATGGCTTTAGGCCGGGTCGAGGAACTGCCGATGCAATTCTTGAATTAACTAAATGTATAACAGAAAACCTCGATAGAAACAAACATTTTTTTATTTTTTTTTTTTTATTTTATTTGTTACAACTTGGTATAGAGTTAACAGTGAGATCGTACAGATATGATTTGTAATTATTTATATAGGTAATAAGAAAATGAATACATCCCATACGATCATTCTAGACGAATGCCCAACTAGACCGAACAGCCTGTATCTGGGCATACGAAATATATAGCCTTTGTTTTTGGAGTAGTAGTGACGTTTGAGTAGTACTGACTAATAGACTACTTTCAATACTAACACTAAGATAATGAATAAAGAAATAAAATATAAGAAAATAACTGAAAAAAAGAAAATTAAGAAATAAAATGGCATAAAATAGTAAACATATTAATACAAATATATATAATAAAGGGTTAGTAACATACATATATACACATATACACATACAAACATATATACATACATATATAATAATACACACACACATATTTTAAATTATTGTATGAAGCAATTCATTTTCAGTCTTTGTACGACCTACTTCGTAAAGGAGCCATTTTTTTACTTTTATCTTAAATTGTTGTATATTTTGAACATTTTTTACTGACTCTTCTAAAGTATTAAAAATTTTTGGGGCGATGAAATACAACTGTCTTTGGGCAAAGGTTGTATGTACGTGAGGAATTACATAGTTCGTCCCTTCAGCCATTCTAGTTGGTCTTTGCTGCTGGCTTCGGGAACGTTTCTCTAAGGTCTTGTAAAAATGTATTAGGCATTGTTTCACGAACAACTGACGAATATCCGAAACACTTGCTTCGCTGAACAGCAGGTCAGAGTCATGGCGGGGATGTTTTCATTGCATTGGTATTTTTCTCGACTTGGCTAAAGCTTTCGACACAGTACCTCACGATAGACTAATCACGAAACTTGAGAAACTCGGAGTTTTAGACGTAGAGTTGGACTGGTTTCGTAGCTATATAACTGGACGCACGCAGCAAGTTAAAATTGACAGCGAGACAAGTGAATCCCTGCCGTGTTCCTATGGGGTCCCACAGGGCAGCACACTGGGCCCAATACTCTTCTTAGTGTACATAAATGACCTATGCCAGCTTCAGGTTCAGGGCTCCGTACTGTCCTACGCCGACGACACTGTGTTGCTATTCTACGGCGACACATGGACGTCTTCGTTTGACAGGGCGACTGCGGGACTGAAGCTGGCTAAACGATGGCTTGACAATAATCTTTTGACGCTAAACGAGTACAAGACTAAATATATGACCTTTAGCATCGACAATAGACATCATCCCAATACTAACCACCATATTACGTTACATAAATGCGACTACTTGAACTGTACATGTTTACCACTTGAACGCACAAACACAATAAAATATCTAGGAATAGTCATTGACCAAAATCTAAAATGGACACAACACATTGAGGCTACGACTAAACGGACTAGAAAGTTGATTTATATATTTAAAAATATAAGAAGCATACTCAACATTAACCTACTACGGACTGTTTACTATGCACTGGCGCAGACTCTACTTACATACGGACAAATCGGTTGTGGCGGTATGGCAAGAACAAATCTTGACCCACTGGTCAAAGCGCAAAAGGCTTTGCTCAGAGTCATTAACAAGAAGCCATATCGCTCCCCGTCAGACGACCTATATACAGACTTTAAAGTACTTGACGTACGCCAACTATACATACGCGCTGTTCTGGTGCGCTATCGGAGGGACCTCATGAAGAACACGGATAAAGACAAACCAGAGCACAAACACAACACTAGACACAAAGACAAACAGATTCAACCAAAAATGAGGACTGTATACGGACAACGACACTACGCATATCTCGGACCGAAACTCTATAATATATTTAACTCGTACACAGGACAGATCTTAAACATAACCGACAACCAGTTCAAGAGACGGGTGTCTCATTGGCTCTCAAATTATACTAGAGAAGAATGCGAAAGCATGATATATTAAAATATTCTATTTCTAACCACAAATTATAGGATATATAGATGTAAATTATGGATATGTATACAGATATACAGATTATAATATGTTATATTTTATTATGTTATACTATATTATATATAAATATGCTACATTATTTTATATGTTATAACATATGATATTATGTTATATTGTAATATGTTATATTATATTATTTATATTATATTATGCTAAATTATATTACGTTTTGTTTTTAAGACGGAAGAAGGACAGCAGGCAAGGCTACAGGCTCAGCAAATAATACCACAGAACTATGTATCCATCACCCCAACACAGGCGTATACCTAGTGGGGTGATGTAATCCTGACAAGTTAATGCCCTTTCGCGATTTTCTTCATATGTATTCTTTTAAAATGTGTTAAAAAATGAACGCAATGTTTCTATGTAACTATAAAAAATAGGATAAATAAATAAATAAAATAAATAAATAAATAAATGTCATTACATGTTATTATATGTTAATTTTTTTATCAAAAATATGTAAAATCAATAGTTACAATGGGAAATTTACGGTTAAGAGTATTTTTATTATTCCTGATACATATTCATTTATTTTTCACAATGATCTGCCTTGATTATTAACTAAATTGATAGGGCATTCCAGAACAGTTACGCGGGCTGCAAAGCGCATGCTAAATCCGCTACATTAATGGGTCTCATCCAGGCGATTGAAGCATAACGGCTCATAACCGCTTGTAAACGACCACAGAGCGTCGTTAGATGCAGCTAAGCTGGTAAGACCATTTTAGACGCAAGAAAAAATTAAAGAAAAATAATTTGTTATATCATTAGAAAACTAACAGTTTTATCAAACGACATTTTTAATAATCGATTTAACATTTAAAAATATGTAATCAACGGAAATTTTACAATTACAATTAAATTACAATTTACAGTAATTACAGTCCCTTGAATTGCTTGATATTGGATCGGATATAAGCACTGATCATACTAAATAAGAATTAAAATTTCCTTATGTATAAAGATTTTTGACTAAATGGGAATAAATGTAGACTTACGAGATTGCAATAGCGTCGAATGCCAATCAAGAATATCAACAAAGTTGCATCAAAGAATTTCAAGCAAACAACACTTCAAAATCTTCTTCGCACAGAAATGACATTTTACGATTTGCACACGAGATTACGAAACAAATAGCAATAAATAGCTGTAATAATAAAAATTTTGAAACAGAAAAGGAAGAAACGTCTAATGGGCGAGAAACCAATTGTTACTAAGGAAAACGGCATTATTCTATATAAAAATATATTTTTCTATTAAAAAATTTGGGATAATATTACTTTAAAAACTGAACTAAGCTGACTAAACTCATTGCTCGATATAAAAACCTTTGACCTTGATAATATCGTTGAATCTACCGATGAATGCATCAAATGCTGCTCGAATATGGGCTTGCGGGATTTGCTGCTATGCTCGGCGAAACATGCTTTGAGCGCATCAAAATATAGTATTTTTAGTGTACACGATAGCCTCTAAAATGCTCTAAATGCTCTGAATCCAGCGGATTCAGGCTTTAAAATTAGGTTTCAGTCTAAATTCTAAATTCTAATTTCAGTCTATAAAGTTACGCCGAAATGCACCTCGGATCATTTTCACGAGAGTGCTGCTGGGATGATCATGTCCTGGAACTGAACAGTTTATGTATCCATGTTATACATTATGTTAAGGTCTTTTCAAAATACATGGTCTTGTTAACATTAACTTAGCGTGAACATTAATATTAACATTAATTTTCAATTTCAATTTCAATTTATTTCCAAAAAATCTTAACAGATTGTAGAAACTTAATATTTAGGTACATTTAAATTACAGTATATTAGTTCGTTTTTACAATATTTAAATTTATCACCACGTACATACAGTTACTTCTTTATTGCTTTTAGTATATTAGTTCAGTAATTAATACAGTATATTAGTTCGTTTTTACAATATTTAAATTTATCACCACGTACATACAGTTACTTCTTTATTGCTTTTAGGGCATCCAAATCATTTTTAAGATTTATTTACTAAAACCACAAATTAAAATAATTGATAAAAATAATCAAGAAATTAAAATCAGAAAAAGTCAGAATAATTAAAAAATACTACTTAAAATTGTCAAAAAAATGACCAAAAAATTTGAAAAATTATTTAAAATTAACAAACTCATCGATCGAGTAAAAAGCTTTGTCTAATCAGAATTCTTTAAGTAACTTTTTGAATAAGCTTTCCACTTGAATAGTTTTTAAACTTTCTGGTAGCCTGTTAAAGTAATATGTCCCTGAGTATTTTGTGTCTTGCCTTGCTGTGTTTAGTTTAATACATGGTATAAAAATGTTTAATTTATTTCTCGTATTTTTAGTATGTGTATCTGAAAACTTTTTATAATGTGTTTCTTTATTTTTAAAAAACTCAGTTAGTAACTTAAAGAGATAGAGTGAGGTTAAGGTGAGGATTCTTAGCCTTTTAAAAATGGGTCGACACGACTCTTCCCTTTTCACCTTTGCAATTATTCGCACTGCTCTCTTTTGGAGTATAAATATGGGTTCCCTATGACGAGCATAACAATTTCCCCAGATCGTAATGGCATAACTTAGGATAGCTTCAATATAGCTGAAATAAACATTTCTTGTTTGCAATTCATCCAACGACCTTCTTACAATACTTAAAGCATAACATGCCCGACTTAACCTACTTTCGAGGTTTTCACAGTGAAAGTTCCATTTTAAAAGTTCGTCGACATGAACACCTAAAAATCTAGTACAATGAGTTTGAGGAATGGCAGTGTTATTTATTGAAAGTATTATTGGCGAACCTTTATTTCGATTTCGATGATTTGTAAAATGTAGAAGTTACTTTTAGACGCAATTACTTTAACACCCTGGTCGATGAAAACAATTGGAGATCAACCTTCAGCAATCACTGCGGCCCAAACCATGGCAGAGCCTGGTCGTTGCTTTCTGACTGCTATTCTTTGATTGAGAATTTTGTTTCTCTCTAACCAAACATGGTCATTTTTCTTGTTCACGTTCTGCTGGACGGTGTATTTTTTTCATATGAAAAGTCTCACTTGCGTGGAAGCGTTTTGCCTGGGCATTATCAATAGTAAATATCTTTTTTTTATATATTAGAGCAAAATACAAACAGAATCATAAAAACAAATAAATGAATAGATATTAAAGCTCAAATTAGAGCGGTGGCATTGCTCATTCCATATTTAGTATGGAACAAAATTAAGACATTTGGTCTCTCGTATCCTGTATATAATAATTTTGAAAAAATATTTTACATTAGACAATATAATGTTTTTTTTACTCTAGCAAGGCAAACTATGACGGCATAGTGACACACTTTGACCGACAAAGCTAGCAATATATTTACGTAACGTTTACGTAAATTCATTACTTTAATGTGAATCTGATAAAGATCATCTCATAGTATTATAAAAGCCATTCAAGTCAAATTAAATGGCGTTTGACCCGAGCAAAACTGTGCTACGAATCTAGTCCAAAATTTCCTCACAATGAAGAAGAAAGTGAATAAATACTGGTTCAGTAATAACCAGAATTTACGCTCTGCTTCAATCGGTTCGCTCAATAATGCAATGAAAATAATAACTGCGTGTTGTAATCGTTGATGATGATAATGTGTGTTTGTGTGTATAATTAATAAGCAATAGGTTAACGAAATAAGTATTAGTCTAATTTATCGCCTGTGTTAGGAGCTATAATAATGTCGAAGATCTAGCGAATTATCGGGTGGACGAGCGATACAGTCGCTTGATCAAGCATTTGCAAGGGAATGCCTGCGTGAGTCTGCATGAGAACACCCATATTTTTCAAGTGGGTAGAGGAGTGCGACAAAGTGTACGATCTCCCGACAATCGTTTCCACGGCCTTTGAAAACCTTTTCAGGCAATTTAATTTATTCAATAATTAAAATCCAATACCGCTTCCATAAAAATCAAGTAAGCTAGATTATGTTGCTTTTTCTTCTTAAAGTGCCATCTCCTATTAAGGGGGCGGTCATTATGCCACTTGGGCCCGTGATGTGGCGGCGCGGAACAACTCGGTGGTTCTTGAGTGAAACCATTCAACAAGATTATGTTTAGTATATATTTAAAATACAATTTATCATAGTATTTTATATTTTTTTAGTTATTAGTATATAATATAGCCCAAGTATAAAAATGAACGCTGGTATTTGCTTAAACGTTAATTGGAAATTAAAATTTGATTTTCGTTTCTGAGATTGTAATACCGTGTTAGATGGTTGGTGTCTTTCACAGATTGTCGATTATGTTTCGCGTAAATAAGGGATTGAAAAATAAATTCACCTGCTGTTGTGAATATTTTTTGTTTTGCCAAGGACGCGTGCCCAATATTTTTATATAGAATCGAAGACTATCGCAGTTGGTTGACATTATAAATAGGATAGTATCGAATTTACCGCATGAAATTTGTAGGACCCGAAGTTTCGGTGACGTTGCAGCCGCCGTTGTCCAGGGTAGACTGGAGTACGGCGGCTGCAACGTCACCGAAGGTTGACTGGAGCGTCTACCCTGGACAACGGCGGCTGCAACGTCACCGAAACGTCGGGTGCTACAAATTTCACGCGGTAAATTCGTTTCTATCCTATTTTTATTTTTTTTATAGATTTAGTAATGCAAAAATCCGATGGAGCATATCCCCACAGGACTGGAGCATATACGCCACTATTGATACATACTCTTGGAATGAACAATGAGCCAAATATGCCTTCTTCTTCTTCTTCGACTGCCATTAACATAGCTATGCTCACTCTGAATTATGATCCTACATTATTAACAGAATTAGGTGACGATATGTCTATGTTGTTGGTAATTATGGCTTGTTTATAATGATTTATGTCATCTGGGTTATATCACATGTTTGATTGTTTTTGTGAATATGTGTGCTTTAGTAAAAATCATCATTATCTTAATTACGATTACATACCTGGCAGCCATTTCGTAGCACCCCACGTCAGCATCACCATGCCTGTATGATGATAAACATGCAGGAACGTTATTTGATTATTTTTCTTCCGTAGTACGAAAAACACCTTGAAAATAGAAAATAATGTTAATATTCTAGTATTTACCCCTATATATTATGAATTCGACAATGAAAGATCTCACCGTATCCAATAAATCCACTACTTTCAATATGAAATAAAAGTGGTACATTCCTGCAATGAACATAGCATCTTTGCCCATGCCGAAATCGATTGGTTCACAAATAAATTTATATTTCCAAGCCCAAACCCAGGTGGCCTGAAATATAATTTAAATCATTAATGCATTTATGAACACAAAACATAATAATATTCAATGAGTACTCACTGATGTGAAGATATAACTACAGGCTACTATTTGTATTATATTATAGGCCATTATTACTCTGTCTAATTTGAATGGTTTTCTATCTTTCATAACAGCTGGACCCAAATTTAATACGAAATATAAATAGAAGGCCAGAATTGCGAGTCCAGGCCAAGGTGAGGACATTAGGAGCCATGGCTGAGTTCTGGGATCTGGAAAAAAGAAACGTTTAGTCAAAAAAAGCAAAATAATTCGACAGTCCCTCACGCCTCTCAAATTTAAACCATACATTAGAATAAGATAAAGACGAATTTACCGTGTAAAGTTTGTAGCATTCGACGTTTCGGTTGCAACCGCCGTTGTCCAACGGCAGTTGCAACATCGCCGAAACGTCGAGTGCTACAAACTGTTAGCGGTAAATTCGTCTTTATCTTATTTATAATGTCAAACAACGACGATAGCTTCGATTTAATATATACATTGGAAATTATCTTTGCACACATATCATTTAAATAAATTCAGCAACTACTGCTGTTTAATCATCGTAATGATATTTATTTATTCTCTGTTTATTGTCCCCCATTATTTTCCGTTAAAGAACTTCGGGTCAAGTTTGTCTAGGAGGCAGTTTTGGCAGATAAGAAAAGTTACTTTTCTAAAGTAACTTCTTCGCAGTAAAATATCTAAAAGCTATCATATAACTAAAAAGTTTTTTCTTTCGAAATATCTATATTCATTGCAAAGGTATAGCTAAACGTATTAGATATATTATGATTTTCCACAATTGGAAATATTATGTTTTGATTCTGGACTATCTGTAATGTTCTATACTGTAAGGAAAATATTACGTTTTGAAGTAAAGTGTAGCTATGTAATAAAACCAAATATGATAATTAAATTATTGCAAATTACGTTACAAACATTGAAAAATATTTTGATCCGATTTATGACGCAAATCGATTGGATTTTAGAATTTTATTATTCATTGTGACTGCAACAATGAAATGTTACGTTTTGATGAAAGACATACCTTAAACCAATTTTTTTCAATAAGAAATATTGAGATTTCCTAGAAACTGATATCGTAGGTTGATGTTATATAATATTTTCAACGGAAAACACGCATATAACATATTTCGACCAAAAGTGAAAATATAACTTTCTGTTCAGACCTTCTACTATATTCTCACTAACCTTTGTCTCCGATACTGTTTTGATGCGTAGATCACAACTACTGCCAACTTCATTCTCCACTAGAACGTAAGGCACGCTCTGATAACTCGCTTATTACCTTCTTATACTTAAGTACATTGTCGATTACAATTATTTATTCATCTGTTGTATTTTGATTTATTTACAAAATAATATTAGGTATTTAGGTCGTATAATAATGTAAAGCTAATTCTTCTGCTCCGTGGCCTGGAGAATTACGAAATTACGGAGTTCAATGGCTTACAACTGCATCATCTAGACTGAGGCGTTGGAACATTAAGTTTAGTCTCTGCTTCAGACCCAGGATAATAATTTTAAACATCAGATTCTCAAGTCGAAAGGTTTAGGCAGACAGTAGAATCTATGCAACATCAGAATTTAAGGTTTAAAATTTGAAATATCGTGATATTATATTGTCATGTGGACTGCATTCGTGTAGCGCATTTGATAGGAAACCTCTTTCGTAGATATGATCTATTTATTTATTTTCATTTATTTCACTAAATTATTCATACTCTTTAACAACAAAACCATACTCTTTGGCAGAGTTATAACAGATACTAAAAGTCTTACAGTCCCGTAGAATATAAATGTCGAGGGCATTTGATTAAATCTCTATTCAAAATTCAATGAATTTTACTCATAAAGGAAAACATTTGTTACATAATTACATAGATACGCACACAGATTGCTTTTGAGTATGAAATCCAAGACTATCCATAACATTTTAAGAAGATAGTTTCACATAGTAGAAAGTTAGAAACCTTCGTCTCTATAGAAGTTCGGGGTTCTTCTTATTTCAATGGCTAACAGAATCATGCGGGAAAGGAAAATTGTTATTTGGATAGCACAATGGAATTTTGAAACTGCACCCAGTGGTTCGTTCCACTATCCAATATGACATATTCACAGATCACCGATTTTCCGTATTGATGTGTTCCATCAGTCGAGTGCTACGGGTTGCATTGTTTATCTCACATAAGCCAACCCACAACAGCACTCAACGTTATACACATCCGAGGTTTCCAATGGTATTACATCCTTGCTTGTCTCAGAGATAGAGCTATTATTTGGGTAGGTTTAAAGATTGTTTTTATATCAAATTTGTTCAGTATCACTTAGGTACTACAATCATCATAGCACATCTGGTCATCTCTATGTGTATCCATCCATCTCTCTACTTAATATTTATTTTCTGCTATTGAGGATTTTAAACTTCTCAGAATTGTACTTTTTATAGATATCCATGTCCGCTCGTCCATATCACTCATATTTCTCAGTCTCACATATTGGATGAGTCGCTGCTCTTATTTTACATATCTCTTCCCTTGCGAGATAAGAGTCGACTTCCGTTACCAGTATAAGTAGACATTCCTCAAGCATAACACCTTTGACTATTTCAGACCATCCCGAAATATCAAACGATCACGAAATATCTTTTATGACCTCCATACCCACAAATACCCCGATTCTTTTCTGAAGCGCCGCTGTCTCGACAATAATTATTTATTACTAACTAATGTTTAATTGACTGCTATAAAATTCAATTTCATATTCTTCAACCGCAACTTCCAAAACAACTTTAAGCAACATTCTATTGCTTATATTCGTACCATTATTGGGGACTGACAACGGTACTTGTTTCTCGTATAACCATAAATCATCAAGTTCTGTGACACCAGTGACTAATTTCACTAGGTTATCTATTGAGAACAGGTCATGAATAGGCTTGTCAAATATTTTAATATTTTTCTTATATTATTTCTTACAATAAAGAGTGTTTCAATTGTAGTCTAGATTGATGATTCTATTGAAATCGTTACATGTTTCCTTATATATTCTTATATTCACAAAATATACTTAAAGGTTTATTTAAATACATGTATTTCTTAAATGATATCTTTTCTGTAGGACGATTTTGATGAACTTAAGTACACGATATGTATTGTTACATATTTATTTTTATTAAGGAAACTTTTTAAAGTTCATAATAAATTGAATAAAAATTGTTTTAAATTTTTAAAAAATAATGCATAATTTAGCTAGAAAAAAGATTTCAACAAAAAATTAAACATTGTCTGTATGCGTTCCTTTTTGTATTTCATTAATCTTAGCCTGCGGTGCTCCTACCCTTGGATTCTTCATATTATTTTAACATTAAGTTAAATTATTACAAACTATCGTAAGTTATACAAAATAAAAATATATTTATTGTAAGCAACGCCCGAATCTTAAAGTAAGAAGCATTTAGTTACTAACATTAATTATTAAATAATTATGATAAGGTATTTACCTTATGATGAATTATAATATGGAATGAATGGAATGAATTCGACAATGAATTATAATAACGAATATTTAAAATTAAAAAAAAGTAAAAAAAAATAAAAATATAACCAGTCATGAAATGAAATAATAATATTAAAATACAGTAATAATAACTACAAGTAAACTACATAGTAACTATATAGCAAACTACATAGTAAAATATCAACATAAATTATTATTGGTCATTAGATAATTAATATCGAAATTAAAAATATCAAATCTAGCAATATGCTTCCGTCGCGATGAAAATTAATGTAATTGATGGGTGTCGATTACTACGGGCAAACTCACTACTCCAGGGAGCTATAACGACATCATGCCATTTGTGAACGCAATGTCATAATGGATAACACGACCTGTCACAATCAAGCTACTCCGACATCCTGGATTCCAACGTTTTACTGCAAGACACCGAAAAGTGCACCCAGCAGTCAAACCTCGCTCCCTTACTACCAGATTCAGGTGTGTTTCTTCATCCTCCAGTCTGGTCGCAGATTCGAGGTCGCTTGAACAGCCTCTATCTGACGTAAGCGGTAATTCAGTTCGAATTTATCACGAACCGAGGCCGCCCTTTGCGAGCAAGATCACACGGGATCGCGTGGCCAACGGATTGCTTCAAGAACAGATGGTGTACGTTTCCAGACTACCTCCGTTATTCTCCGAAGTGTACAGTCGATTGGCTAATACCACACGGAGCGCAAACTGCCCAGATCCGACCGAAGGATTCCGCCGGATCGGAGGCTCCGATCCCAACTGTCAACGAACGTAAGTTACATCCGAAAGCAGAGTTCACGGCGGCGCTTCCAGGTTAGTACCTCCGAGGAGGCTTCCAGACGGGAGCTCTTCTGTGAGTTGAGCCGACGTAATAAAACACAGACAGGCAATCAGGTGCAAGCTACACGGAACCGTTAAGAACCGAAATGATTGTTATAAATAACATTGTCTTTTATAGAAAATTAAAATAATTATCATTTTGGAATATGGATTCGATTTCAAAACTCTTTATGCTTTATAATAGATTTCTTACCAGAGAACACATTATATACCATATATATATATATATATATATATATATATATATATATATATATATATATATATATATATATATATATATATATATATATATATATATATATATATATATATATATATATATATATATATATATATATATATATATATATATATATATATATATATATATATATATATATATATATATATATATATATATATATATATATATATACATATATATATATATATATATATATATATATATATATATATATATATATATATATATATATATATATATATATATATATATATATATATATATATATATATATATATATATATATTTATATATATATATATATATATATATATATATATATATATATATATATATATATATATATACATATATATATATATATATATATATATATATATATATATATATATATATATATATATATATATATATATATATATATATATATATATATATATATATATATATATATATATATATATATATATATATATATATATATATATATATATATATATATATATATATATATATATATATATATATATATATATATATATATATATATATATATATATATATATATATATATATATAAATATATATATATATATATATATATATATATATATATATATATATATACATATATTTTTATTTTTATTTTTATTTTATTTTCATTTCTTAGGAAAACTTACAGCTAGTTAAACATATATAGGTACACATTGAGAGATAAGTGCTGAAGGCCAATTAAAAGTTTTCACACATAATAAAAAGATACAACAAGTGAATAAACAAACAACTATAACTATAACTATAACTAGATAGACGCTAATATTTCTAAGAAGAAAAGAACATATTGTTAAGTATAAGTTTCAAATTTCGAGAAGAGGTGTTGAATAGGTCAATATCAACTTCTCGCGCCAATACATTAAAACATCTACTCGCTCGTATGACATAAGAATTATTCTTATAATTCGTTTTTGCAGTGGGCACGTAAAGCAGGTTGGGATGCCTGAGACGCGCACCAGGGGTACGTAAGCCCAAACGTCCAAGCAACTCGGGACAGTCAACCTTTCCATTTGCAATGTTTAGAAGATAGGACAGGTCCGCTACGCTCCTTCTTTTGGATAGTGGGAGAATATGGAATTTCTTACAACGCGTTGAATAGCTAGGAATGTATGATTTGATTCTGAATTGCAAGTACCTGAGGAACCGTTTTTGAATGCCCTCTATGCGAGTTATATAGGTATCGTAAGATGGGTTCCAAACCTGAGACGCATATTCGAGATGACTTCGAACAAATGCACAGTATAGTATTTTGAAGGTTTTAACTTTTTCAAATTCTGCTGACATTCTAATTACAAAACCTAGTGCTTTGGACGCTCTCTTGACAATGTTGTCAATATGTTCATTAAAAAGCAGCTTAGAATCAAAAGTCACACCTAAATCTTTAATGGAGGAAACTCTAGCCAAGGTGCTAGAGTTTCTATTTATCTATTTCTATTTTTTAGTATATATATATATATATATATATATATATATATATATATATATATATATATATATATATATATATATATATATATATATATATATATATATATATATATATATATAGATATATATATGTATATATATATATATATATATATATATATATATTTATATATATATATATATATATATATATATATATATATATATATATATATATATATATATATATATATATATATATATATATATATATATATATATATATATATATATATATATATATATATATATATATATATATATATATATATATATATATATATATATATATATATATATATATATATATATATATATATATATATATATATATATATATATATATATATATATATATATATATATATATATATATATATATATATATATATATATATATATATATATATATATATATATATATATATATATATATATTTGTTTTAAATTGATTATCCCCAAGGCTTCTATTTTGCGTTAAGACTTCATTTTAGAAAAAGAGACTATGATGAGTGAATGTATTTCGCACTTTACTAAAACGACATCGATGTATGTGTAGGTCAGATTTGTTCATTGTATGACAGAAACCGCTATTCGCTGTTAGGTACATCTGTTATGTGATTTCGAGTGCAGACAATGGTAAGATAGATATAATAAGTGAAAATTGTCCTAATTCCTGATTCTTTGCATAGAGGCTTATACAAAGTTCTTGTTGTGGCTGTATAAACTAAGCAGTGCTATTTACTGAAAAAGAAGAACGATATTTGAATTTGCCGCCATTCTCCATAACATTAGGCCCTTTATTTTTATGAGGTGAAAGGGATTTTAAAACATCGAAAGAATAGCGCTCTTCATTTTAATCTTCTAAGCGCAAGAAATAGATATTATTATGTAAATAAGAAACAATGAAATAACTGTTTTTTTATTCATTCGACAGAAATATTTACCATTTATATGATTCCATACTTCTTTCCTTGGGAGTGCTTAATTTTATGATATCAACCCTGCAAATTCTAGGCTCCGTACTATCAGTACTCTAATAGTACTGCTTCATTCCAAGGAAATACATGAATTTCGGCATTCGAAAGAACAAGCACTTGCACAGACACTAAACACATATGTACAGATGGGTTGGGGAGTTATAGTCCGATCAAATCTCGAATCTTTGAAAAGCTAATAAGGCTTTGCTAAGGAACATTAATAAATATCCTTAAGCTCTCCATCAGATAAAGTTTACTCGTACAGCGATCTTAACGGTATATTTTGTGACATTTGTAAATCAAACTATCTCCTAATTTATATGATTTTTGTTAATATTTCCTAATTAATATAGTTACAGATATTTCTTAAAAAAATTAAAACTTAGTTAAATTAAAAAGTTAATTTATGCTTTTATATTGTTTGTGACACCTCGTTACATGCGAATGCCCATTTAGGTGCAATAATCCCAAAGAAATGACGCCTATTACTTACGTTAAGATTAAACAATATGAAGAGGTAGTGATTAAATAAGATGTAGCAATAATAATGGTAGCAGTATTTTTTTTAATGAACTTCATCATTAAAAGATACTAATAATTATATCCTATTTGAAATAATTGTTATTCGAAAATTATTAAGGTCAGCAAATAATGTTAATTGACCTAAATATTTTGCTAATTTGTGCCAAATTGACCATTTCAAGTTACCATATCATTGCGATTTTTACCTCAGTTTTTATGATATCGTTATTTATTCACCGTTTCTAAATATTTGATTTTTTCATATATGCCAATCATCTTATTTACGTTTGTTTCTCGACCACTGAGTGGAACGTTGAACTCGTTTTGAAAACGATAGCGCAGTCTATTATGACATCCCACCATATCGTGTCTAAAACATAAACGAAATGTTGTCAAATCAAATGACCATCTAAATATTTTTGAACAACTTTACTGGCTACTTGACACAGTTTCCGTTGCGATATTCGGTACTCACTTGGATGAAATACGTACTAGAGTAGCAGTTACTTACGCACCTCGTTGAAAAGTGAGAACAGTAGCTTATTTCTATTGCGTATATACAGGCTGCTCGAGACCTAAAATTCTTTATTTAAGGGAGTGATTCTGTGCATCAGACAACTAGAAAAACCGAAAAATTTCGATTTTTATTATATATAAGAAGATTTTTCCTTAAGGGAGATTATTCTACACGATAAACTAAATTGAAAATAATGTACATCTGTTTTATTGCGGCATGCGTCACCAATAAAAAATGTAATAATATCCAAGTTGAAACCAAAATTATTTTTGCTGGTAATCAAAGCCTAATCAAGAAAGTCTTCATGAGAATAATATTCCGTAAAATAAAGCATCCTAACTTCTATTTTCTTTTTCAAAGAAAAAGAATATTGCTTAATAACCTAACATTTGGTTGATCTCGTTCAGTGTGATACACGTCCGCCGATCGAGAGAGGGGCGCTTATCGATTTTTTAAATGAAATTAGTGCTTGGATATTTTTTTGGAAAGACTTGAAGTGACACAACCGATTTTTTTTAAATCTTGAGAGATAGTTGGGTTTAAAAACACTTTAGACCTTTATTTATTTAGATCGTCTCTGTAATATGTTCATGCGAGCATCGTATCTCATGGCCTATTTGTCATTCCGATCGAGATCCTCGTTCTGTTCCCCTATTTTTTCAGCGTTATCCTTGAGCTTCGGCGTCTTTTCTCTATGGCTTGGTCAAAATTGTGTTCAAGTTATGTACTTCCCAAAGAATGTCTATCAGCCTCTCGCTCATCTCGTCTAAGCTTTCGGGTCCCCAATTTGCAGCTCCAAGTTGAATTGCTCAGATCCGTGATCTACGTGAGCTGTAGTGATGTAGATCGGAAATTGATTTTCATTAAACGAGGTCAACATCGTCAAATTTCTATGGCCTATGTTAATCGGTACATTCATTAATAAGCAATTTAGTAGACACGTCAGATCAAGCTAGTATGGCCTAATATATGCTTTAAAAAACAAGGTGTCAATACAGGGGTCTATTAAAAAAAAATACTTTTCTTTTTGTAGTGCCGTTATCACAATTAGATTTAGATATTTTTGCCCTCGAAACTGCAGCATGAAACTGAGATGTACTTTATCCAGTACATCTTTTTTTAAGCGCCTACCCCTACCTATACCAAAAGCCCCTACCTATACGAAAATACGTGATACGTCCGTTATATTACCATATTAAAAATTTATTAAAAACCGACATATAAAAATCGCTTATATAAGCCGTTATATATTTTGTCTGGTATATTTTAAACAAGTGTTGTTATTAAGAAAACTAATGTGAAAAAAACAAGGATTTACCTACTTTTTTAATAATAACCCAAAGATAGGGCGGGTAATGACAAAGAGTATTCTGTGTTTGTATTTCTGCATTTCTCCTCATACGATTAATCATTTAAACATTCGATACGCTGTCGGCTCAGGTTCTCCTCAAAACTCACATCTCTAAGGATTCTAGTTTCAGGCTCACGGTCTGGGTAAGGGTCTAATAGAAAAATGTAAAGAATATGTATCATATCGTCGAATTTGGGAAAGGTTTTTCACCTCGAAGATGTTCGATATTTTTTTCGGATTCGAACTTTCTAGCTGCAGTTTCACTGCAAAGTATCCCTGGTATCTATAGTGTTTGATTTGTTCCCAATGCTATTGTCATATATTAAGCAGTGATTGCTATTATGCTTTTTCGGTTAATATAATCAAATATATAATCATGTACTGCGCCTGTAGATAGTCATTATTGCCTATGTGTAGCACATCAAATGGAGTATATCAGATATTCACTATCAGTACATCAGATATTGCTGATCTTATCAATACATCAGATATTGCTGATCTTATCAGTACATCAGATATTGCTGATCTTATCAGTACATCAGATATTTCTGATCTTATCAGTACATCAGATATTTCTAATCATATCAGAACATCAGATATTGCTGATCTTATCAGTACATCAGATATGTCTGATCTTATCAGTATATCAGATATTGCTGATCTTATCAGTACATCAGATATTGCTGATCTTATCAGTACAACAGATATTTCTGATCTTATCAGTACATCAGATATTTCTGATCTTATCAGTATATCAGATATTGCTGATCTATCAGTACATCAGATATTGCTGATCTTATCAATACATCAGATATTGCTGATCTTATCAGTACATCAGATATTTCTGATCTTATCAGTACATCAGATATTGCTGATCTTATCAGTACATCAGATATTGCTGATCTTATCAGTACATCAGATATTTCTGATCTTATCAGTACATCAGATATTGCAGATCTTATCAGTACATCAGATATTGCTGATCTTATCAGTACATCAGATATTGCTGATCTTCTCAGCAATCACAAAAATGTAATACTGCGCCATCATGTACTTCTCCCATTAATTCTTTGAAAACTGGTCTAGTAAAATCTTGGGGAGCAGAATATCTAAGCACGCTGTCTCTGGGACCAGCTCTTTTGTCCATTAATGTTTTTTTTTTCTTACCAATACCTGGTTATGACCTTCTTGAATACTTCGTCTTTGTATATTTGGCTAAGGTGGGTAATGACCCCGTAGATAATTAGTACAGTTTTGTTCTCTTATTTTGAAACAAATTAAGTACATTCTCATATTTTAGTACCATAGCATAATTTTGATAAATCATATGTTACTGTATTAGCGATTGACGACTTGCGGTTCTCATGAGATCTACTAGTATTTCATTTTCTGCTGTGGTGTCCATTTTTAATTGATTTTGAGACATGTTTATTTCATGCAGTCCGTTAAAAGAAATGTCTTTCTTATATACTGCTCAGATCTGTCGGATTACTGAACAAATAATCATAATTGAAATTAGACTCATCTGCATTGGCGCTATATGATAGGCCAAGTTTTTCGACGATTAGACAGTCATAGAAGTTGCAGAGTTGTGTGGTAAATATGCGGAAACGTTTATCGTCTATGAAAAGGTCTTCCGGGCCAAGTTTTGCATTGCTTATGACCAAACCATTTTAACAATGCAACCATTTCACGACCTGTGACTCGTTGCTTGGAAACGTTTCACGTTTCCTGTGTGAATAACCGTTTTTTTATTTTAAATTTGGACCCAAAATGATTCCGTTTTTAAACAGATTTAATGCAGTCCTTTTTTTAGGAGTATTGCTCATTGTACTAGTTTCTGGAGTAATTAACCTTAAAAAATATAGAAAACACGACTCACCACTTGCATCCTCATTAAGCCACTTGTAACCGTCGTAGAGTTGCGTAGCGATTGCCGCCATGTCCCCTTGAGCAAAACCGCAAAATTGCTCCTCTTCAAAAAAATCCGTCAGAAACAATGTTTACGGTCCCCGTTTGTGGCACAGTTTTCGCGGCTTTTTGACGGGTATTTTCGTTACGAAAGAAAATCGCTCGTATCGAGTAGTGACTCCACGCACCGACGTCCGCTTAACGACTGTATTAGCTGACGGGCGGAGCGCGCAGGTGGAGTAACTTTTTTCGCCGTGCAAACAAAATGTCACAATGACTATTATTATTATGGGACGATTCGCGCCGTTTGCGCCGCCTTTCTTCAATTTTATAATTAAAATACTCATTTTAAACAAAATAACTCGGCGCAGAAAGAACAGTTGAGTATGGACTGCTCAACTCCTGAAACTGTTAAACAATGATGAATAATATACTGACCGAAATGAAAAAAAATACATTTTTCCCTTTCGGTCAGTTTCATTTAATTTTAAACTATCCTAACTGACACTGAATTAAATAATAAACCCTTCTTCGGCCTGTGGTTTACAAAATCTCATTATTCCAAACTTAATCTCGCTCATTGGTTCCTTGGAGGCCTTGTATTTTCTTAGTTTTATTTACCATGTTCATCCTTTTAAATTTTTCAACGAAACTTCTAATTTTAATAAAGAATCACGCTTCTTGGTTAAGGAGGAAATGTCATCGCTATTTTTTTTTTTTTTTAAAGGCGGGTATCATAGAATGGGAAGTTTACTGTCATTTTCTCACGCTAGAGGGCGCAGCGTCCTTGGACGGTGTTAGTGAGGGACTTTTTGAAGGGAGAAATCCTTTAAAAAAGAGTTTTTTTAAATAATATCATATGTGAAAACATTTGTTAATTTTTTACTGGAATCAGTCAGCAGTAGTCTATGTAGCATTCATATTTCTTGTTTTGCTGAAAAACAAATTCTGAATTTTGCGGTGCTAGAATAATAAAATAAGTCGAAATAATTCAACTGTACTTATTATAAATTTGGCACAATATTTCGAAATATATGAAGTTGATGGTTTTTCTGGAATTTCAAAAAAAAAACTGTTTTAACAGTATTTTGATCAGAAATTGTGCCAGTGATCTGGCAGCATTACGTGATGGTTTCTACCCGAGCTTCGTAGGAGTACGATTGCTCGCTCGCGCGGTGCGTCGTTCATTTCAGACCGTTGCAGGTTCCAGTTTCAATGTTGGTTCCAAGTTTGTTGACTTAAAGGCGTTTCACCAATGATGTCATTACTTCATGAAATCCTTGTCAATGTGGGTTTGCAATCACACATCAACAATAACTAAAAATTTGTCTTGTCTATCTTGAAATCAGTGTAAAATCTTTGTTTAATTACTATGATCTTGCAATAGGTGAATCAACATATACAATTGGAGCTCTCTCGTATTTTACAGTGCGTAGCATTTGCACATTTTAGAGGTCCCAATCACAATTGAATTACAAACACCACTCATCACAACAGAATAATTATTACATATATTATTCTTTAACGCAGATATTTATACGACAACGGATTCCATTTGCAGACTTGCTGGAAGTTCTATACATAGAGACCAAAACAGATATATGTTTAATAATGCCATTTATTGTAATAGAGCTTAAGCAAAGAACAAGTAAATATATTAAAAGGAAAAACAAATACGACTGCCCTTACAAAAAGTGTAACTACTGTAGATATATAATTATTTTTATTACGGTTTTTTTATGAAATATTTGGGGTTTATGTATTTATCCATATAGATACATATATATTTTCGGAATGTCCTCAATCAGACTTTTCACTAAACGCTATATATGTATGTTAATTTATTGACATTTGGAGATTTGGACATATAGACAACTATTTACTGGATATTTGGACAGTTAAGTTACCCTATGATACTCGGGGTGACACAACAATTTTAACAATACTATAGACTTCTAAATCCGTTGGAGCGTTTAAAGGTTATAACGAAAGAAAGAAACGGAAAACATACATAGATAAACCCTGACCAAATTACACTCCTTTTTTGTTAGGCAGTGGTGTAAAAAACTCCAAAGATTAGCAGTTGTTAACTAGTTTTCATAAAAGACGTGAAGAAACAGTGTTTTTTAACAAATTCGAATACTGGAATTTACCGAGTAAATTAAAAGTAAAATCCAATAAAAGGCTACACTCTAATTATCTAATATCTAGATACTCTAATTTATCTTTTAGTTGGTCGGGGGTATTTCCCCCTCTCTTTTTTATTTCGTCTTCACAAAGGTATTTAAAAACTTTACAAGTTTATTAAAATTTCTTTAAAAAATGTATCCTATTCTTCAAGTATGGCGGCATTCAGCTCGCGGCTGTTGTATTGATCAAACCGACGCCGCGAAGACTTATCACTCTTTTTTTAAAGTCGTTCTATGGAACGACTGCGTACGTATGCGTCCTCGATCGGACGTATGCGTCCTTGATCGGATTTAAATCAGGACTCATCGCGAGCTATCCTATTGTTTTGCACACCAACCTCCCGAAGTTACAGAAGCAGCAGCGTGTGGGCGAGCCTTATCTTACAAGAGCAGGAATTTTCTCCAATAAAACCGGCGATATGAAGGATAAGTTCTTTAAGAACCACTTTAACTTTAACGCACTTTAACGCACTTTAACTTTATCTCTCAGAGAGATAATGTATCTCTCGGGAGTTAAAGTGCGGTTTTCAATAAAAACCAACGCAGATTTTGAGTAGAAAGAAAATGTTTGTCATTAAAAAAAAATGCGATGTTAGTGACTTCATACTGTCAATCGATTTTATGCTTTTCTTTCAGCAATAATTTTCTTTCTTTGGGAGTAAAGGATGAAAAATAAAAACAATATGTATTTGTCGAATAACATGCCAGGGTTGAATCATTCCAAAGCGATAATTAAGGCTTACGACCGTGAGACCTTATCGCTAAATAGGAATAATTTACGCATACTAGTGAGGGCGCTCACGGGGCATTGTGGCCTGAACAAACACATGTTCAACCTCAAACTCAGAGACACAAAAATGTGCAGGTTCTGCCAAGGAGCAGAGGAAACTCCTCAGCACCTCATGTGCGAGTGTGGCCCGCTGATGCGTAAAATATACACCCACTTGTGTGGTCATTACCTCCAACCTGAGGAGGTAAAACAATCTGGCGCCAAAAGCCTGCTGCGGTTCTTAAATGACACGAGGCTTAGCGCAGAACTATAGTAGGTGGCGAACACAATAGATCAGCAATGGTCGCAGTGTTACAAGGCTCATAAAGACCTTAGAAAAGCCCCACTCAACAAATAAAAAATTGAAAGTGGAGGAGGGGGGGAGAGTGGTTTTGGACTTCTGACTGCATTGCTAGGATACAGATTTCAAAAACGGTTTTGGTCCTTGGAACTTACTGGAGTGATCAGTATGGGCTGTAGGATGGAAAGTTTGGATACCCCTGACCTAGTGTATGAAGCATTTAATCACATCAACCGTCATAATAATTTTCATGGCCTATATGGGTAAAGCATTGACATTTTACTAAAATATATGTGGAACTATTCAGATAGCCACTAACCAATAATGTAAACGATCCACTAATATGAGAGCTACACTTATGGTCACTATTTTTTTTTTTACTTTATATAATATGTTCCTTGAAAAATGAGAATAATTGTAAAATATTTATTATTTTACAATCACATAAGTAATTATAATAGGGAATAAACATCATATTTTTGGAGCAGCTAGTTCATTTACCTACAGCCATTATGAGCCCACATAAAACGATAAACCTACATCACAAAGATTTTCGAAAGTTTTATATCTGTTATAGTGTTCAGAAAAACTTACATAAGCAATGTAATATGTACCTGCTAACTAAATTTAATATGCACATCACATCATTTGGCGTATTTACGAACGTCCGTAATATTACACGTTTAGGTGGTAAGCGTAACTATTAATTGCCTAATGAAGTACTAATGCTACGGCATTAAATAAAAAAATATATAATGAGTCCGATGAAGTAAACTTTAAAGAAATGTTTTTTATTAATTTTTCGGTTTGGTTTTACCTTTTAGTTTATATACACTTGATATTTTTTCTAAACATAAAATACCCCTTCTAAAATACTTTCCACCGCGATCATCTAAATACTCCAGCACTGCAGATACATCATCTTCATATATTCGACCTCTCATATGTCTATTTTATATCGGAAATAGATAGAAATCACTAGGGGCAAGGTCCGGTTAGTATGGAAAATGTTCCAGTACTTCAAACGCTGCGTCTTCAATGGCAGCCATCGCAACGCTAGACATAGCAACTCTAGGACTTGTAGGGGCTTAAACTTAGTGAAATAAACAATTTAGGCGTGTTTGCCTTTTCGCTTTTTACACAAATGCCTTACAAAAAAGGAGTGTTAAGTGTTCAGGGTTCATCTGTGTATGTTTTCCGTGTCTTTATTTCACCATAATTTCTAAACGCTTGAACCGATTGAGAAGTGTGTCGCTTTGTTTGAATCGATATATCATCTCGAGTTTCATAGGGTACGTCTGTCCAAATATCAAGTAAGTATAAAATCGAAGACTATCGCGGTTGTTTGACATTATAAATAGTATAGAAAACGAATTTACCGCGTGATAGAAATAGGAAATAGGATAGAAAACTTCGGGTGCTACAAATTTCACGCGGTAAATTCGTTTTCTATCCTATTTATAATCAAGTAAGTAGTTGTCTAAATGTCCAAATGTTTAAAATGTCAAATGTCAGTTGTCAAATGTCCAATAAATTAACATAAATATATCTTGTTTAGTGTCAAGTGCAAGATATGATTAAGTACATTACAGAAATATACATGTATCTATATGGATAAATACATAACCCAAAAATACTTCAAATAAAAACCGTAATAAAAATAATTATAAATACAATAGTTAACTTGCTGTAACGGCAGTCGTGTTTTTTAAATATATTTACTTGTTACGTATTTCGTTTCTCAATTTCTTAATTTGCTCAGCATATACATTAAAGGGCTCTCTAGACGATCAAGCATGCTTGTCAAGCATCGCGTCGCGGGCTTGGAAGGGATCGTAAACCGCAGGAAATATGTTTTTTTTTTTTTTAATATTTACTAAAAATGCCTAATTTTGTAGTTTTATACCAGGGAGTCACGTCATTCATCAATCAATTACGTCTAATTAACGTGACTCCCTGGTATAAAATACAAAAATAGGCATCTTTGGTAAATATAAAAAATATATTATAATGTTTCCTGCGGTTTACGATCCCCTCCCAGCTCGCGACGCGATGCTTGAAAAGCATGCTTGATCGTCTAGGGAGCCCCTTATAGTAGCTTCTAAAAGCTATAAAGGCCCTGTATAGTTTTTTTTCCAGAAGGCCCTATAGTTTTTCTCCAGAAAGTCTGCAACTGAAACACGTGGTTCGTAGCGAAAACCTGCAGTAGGAAATAAAATACCAATTATTTTGCGATGAATCGTGGTTTCTTGATATTCAATTATATTATTGTGCTTGGTGCCTCTAAAAATATGCATATGTTACGCACTGTAAAATGTGAGGGAGTCTCAATATTAGATACATTAGTACACTGATTGTAAAATCATAGTGATTGCATGGGATTTCGCACTTAATGTGGTATTTTTGATGCTGATGTCTAGGTTTAGTAATAAAAAACTCTACATGAAATTGAGTACTAATTGATGAAAAACCGTATCGTCGGAACATTATCGAAAAAGTACAAACCAGAGGTGGTTTTTGCAAATTATTGCAAATTAGGATTAGAGCGTTTCGCCGTAGCAATCGAAAACACACGCGACCGCTAAGTCTTCGCCGAAAAAGCTCGCCCTGGTACTGAAACGCATATTCAAATCAATTCATTTTAATTTTCTAAAATCTTTACAGAGCGATGAAACTTACTGAAGTCCGAGCCTGGGTAGGACTCTGGCCTTATGGTCATTTTTCCTTGGGAATCAACCTTCTGGCGCTCCTGGGCGGTCTGCGCACCGTGCGGCGTAAGCCAATCGACTGTGCACTCTGACTTAAAGTCGGGGGAGTCTGGAAGCAGTACTGTTTCCTATAGAGCGGGGGTGGTTGCGGACCTTACGGCGACTGCTCTTGAAACGACCATCGTCTATCCGATCCTGGGTGAACAGCCGGGCAAAGGACGCTGTGGTCCGCGATAGATTCGGTAAACACCGTTTCACCGCTTCGTAAGGGAGAGGACCGCGCAAGCGACCTCGAACTCGTAACCAATCGAGAGACTGGAGTAATCTGGTCAAAATTGGAAGTAAGGGCGTGAGTGTAAGCCCGCCGGTAACACTCCTGGCTATCTCGCGGTTAAGGCCTTGGCCTCTTACGGGCTTGTGGCGTAGCTAGATGGTGGACTGTTTTGTCCTCAAGTCTTCTGCGCTCACTCCAGGGAGATAGAACGACTAACCGTTAAAACTTCCTGAGGTGACGGGCTCGCCCGCTGTAGTCAAGAACCCTAGTTGATGAAACTTACTCTATAACATGAACACCATCTCTGGCGATCATCTTATAGAGCATTTCAATAGTTGCCTGGCAAAAATAGATGCCTTGTTACTTTCTGGCCCTCGTAAGGCTTGCATCTATGACAATTATTTAACCTCGCATGGCCCTTTCTTATTTACGATTTCACCAAAACCAGACTGTCCCGTCTAGATGCGCTGGTGACAGCTAGTTTAAAATCCTGGTTGTCCTTAGCCAAACCAGCTGCACGGTTAACAAACAATGCAAGCTTACGGGTTTAGATGATTATTTTTAGATCATTACCCGTGCAATTTTTGATGAAGGGAAATCGCTTGGTATGATTGTAGACCCACAAGAATTGCCACGTTAACTACATCGACTCTAAAACGTCCAAATGTTTTGTGTTTTTGCTTATTTCTTGAAAACTATCAGCTGTATGTAAAAAGTTCTAGTATTATAGTTAAAGCTGACAAAATTTTCTACAATTTTCTTATTAATTTAAAAGTTTGGCCTCTTATACTTTTGTGGATCTAGGATAGATATAGATTTTACAAAATAAACTTTCTTTTTTTGAGATAATTTATCACCTATTTAATATTTTATGTTAGAAGAGAGTTAATAGAACAATGTTGTAAACTACATATTGAAATGACCTTAAACTCGGTATACTGAACTTATTCGTTAGTTACAAATGAAAAATATTAAAAGACGACCTTTTATGCAAGCACTCGTCAAAACAAATCAATTGAGAGCTCAAACACAAGAGGTATATATATATTCTTTAACATCGTAGCATACCTACATACCATCGATCACCTTCTAGCTTCACAAACAAACTAGCTCAGTGGTGCCTATACATATCTATACATGTAAGATTGTACAATTCAAGTCCTTCTCGCAACTATAGGGACTATCGTTGAATCCCTTTATAATGTCACTAGCTGTTGCCCGCTAGTAACATAGCTTTCGCTTCGCGCAAAGTTTCGAATCGATTTATTAATTTAAGTAAGGTGGCGTTTATTTCCCTTTTTAGAAGCTACCTTTAGATATATAGTGCAAGACGTCCCCCCTCAGATGCACCCTACCTATCTCGTAGATACGCGTCTTGTTCCTCACCACCCACGCCGCCTTCCGCTGAACGCTGACGTTGCTGGACCAGTAGCCGCCGCCGCCGTATTTCGAGGTGCTTGCAGGCGTTACTTATTTCATGATATCTCTTTAACTATACCACCTAAAAACTTACAGTAAATGGCTAATTTTATCTCTATTTAACACCCGTGGTAATGGATTAATTTATTTTGATAAAGATTCTTATTTTATTGGCAATGTCTTTAAAAACACAGCCTACTTATTATTCTTATTTTTTGAGATATAAAAGCAGTTACTGTATCTTAAATATAAATGTTTGATACATGCAGTCGCAGATATTTTAATATATCTCTTTAAGGCCGATGTTTTTGTCATATATTGTTTTCACATATATCAAACTGTTTTGTCCGCCTACACTGATAAAGCAAGTTACCAGCTCATTTTCCTCCGACTTAATTTACTAATATTGTGATTTCGTATTAAAAACCAGTATTTATCGTAATAGAATATAGCCTATAACACTCATCAGTAATGGAGCTGTCTATTAGTAAAGAGTTTTTTTAAATCGGATTAGTAGTTTCGGAGATTACTTCATACATACAAACTTACAAACATTACTTCTTTATAATATTAGTATAGATTATTTTATTAGTCTTTCCTTTGAAAGTTCACAATGGGCGATTTTTTTTATCTTACGACAAATCTCTTACAACCAACCCTGCGAACATGTTTGTATGAATGTGTGCTTATATGTTGCTATCGCATTCGATTAACAGAATTCAAAATGCAATTCCGTTAATTTTATCCTGACGAAAAATTGTGACCTAGACGGGAATCGAACCCAGAATCTTTCAACAATGTAAGATCAGGCGAATTAATTCATATGTCACTACCGGGGCGTGTGCACCTGCAACGCATTCGCTCTAACAGGCTATGGAAATTGTGGCCCATGCTGGCACCCACTGATGATCCAATTTTTGCTAACCCTTGACTCAACAGGCTTTTGGCGCCAGATTGTTTTACCTCCTCAGGTTGGAGGTAATGACCACCCAAGTGGGTGTAACTTTTACGCATCAGAGGGCCACACTCGCACATGAGGTGCAGGGGAGTTTCCTCTGCCCCTTGGCAGAACCTGCACATTTTTGTGTCTCGGGAGCTTGAGGTTGTACATGTGTTTGTCCAGGCCACAATGCCCCGTTAGCGCCCTCACCAGTATGCGTAGATTGTTTCTATTTAGCGATAATGCCTCACGGGAAGTCTTACGGCCTTGATTAGCGCTTTGGAATAATTCAACCCTTGCGTGTTGTTCCAGTGTTTGACAGATTGTTCTAAACATTTTTTTGAGCATTAGGTTGGCAAGGCTTTTTGGTACGCCACAGCAAGGTTCAGGGCCGTATAACGTTTCCTTTGCTCCCGTCTTAGCAAGTTCGTCGGCTTTTTCATTTCCCTCGATTCCTGCGTGGCCGGGAACCCATCTTAGAATTACCCTGTCCTTTTCGCCCAGGGAATTCAGCAGTGATACGCAGTTTTGCACCAGCTTTGAAATAATGGTATTCAAGGCTAGTGCCATAAGAGCTTCCTTGCTATCCGAGTGGATATAGATACGGTGGTTGGCGTAGTTCTTATGAAGGTTTATATCCGCACATTCAATAGCACCTTTAGCTTTTTGATTTATTTTATCTAGGTGGCTTTTCCAGGTGAGTCTCTGGTCGAGCGTGACTCCCAGATACTTTACTTCCTTGGAGAAAAGGATCTGCCTGTGGTTTAGATTTGGTATTTTTAGTCCACCTAGTTGACGTTTGTTAGTAAATGGCACGAGGACGGTCTTATCGGCGTTGACCGATAATTCGTTCTCTCTGTACCAATTGCGAACCATTGTTAACGTGTTTGCATCACGTGTGAGATCGTGTTTTGGCAGAAGCCCCGGACAATGACTGCTAGGTCATCAGCATAGCCCTATGTGTCTATCCTGGCCTTTGCCATCCTACACAGGAGTTGATCTATTGCAAGAGTCCAAAGTACGGGCGAGAGTACGCCTCCCTGCGGACAGTCTTTTGTGGTGGTGACTTCAAGGTTTGTTCCGTGAAGAGCTGCCTTGGCCGTGCGGTTTGAGAGCATTGCTTTCACTCATTTGGTTATGGTGGAGTCAACTTGTTCTTTTATGGCTTACATAGCCTTCAACCGTTACAGAAATTCCTACCAGCTGGATTGAAATTATCTCTTGGGCGATCCCTGTTATGGTGTTATTCGGTCACATGAATGTATTCTAGATAAACTAGAACGCTTACCAATTCTGTACATGAAATACTTCTTTAACCTACGCAATTTCAACTACAATATGGAATAATGTAACGTACTGTAAAGGCCGCAGTAGTATTTGTGAAGGAAGAAATTTTTATATATTATCCCACTTCCATATCCTCCTTTAAATCTCACTTCACTTTCGTATTCTAAGCAACTCTTTAATCCCTGATAGTATCATGGATGCCCATTCTGATCCAGTTACTATAATACGCCATCAAACCCATTACGTCAGTAATCTTCATATTCGTACGAATCGTGTTAATGCAGCCCGATTATGGAACAAGTTACCTTCCCACGTCAATAAACTCACGCACAATTTTTAAACCGCACCGCTGAAAATAATTTTAAAGTGAAAATTATTTCTGACCTATGACATGTATTCGTATGACTAATTGATTTAGCATGAATGGACGTCATTAACATTCCATAACCGAAAAAGGTCTACGTTACAATATGATCATGATGATCAATCTGCTAACCGCACCTAAACCTAATTTTATGGCCATTGTTTCCGCTTGGAAAATCATGGAATTGAGTCTCAGATATTTTCTTCACATTAAGTCCAAGGGTAAGTAACCCCTCTGGGCTTCCACCCCACGTAAAATTTCGCATGCTAATAAATCCACCCAAACTAAAAAATATGTTAGTTTTTAGTACAAATTTTCTAATAGATCAGTATTCAAATCAGTTTCCTTGTGTACTGGTCAATGCCTATTAGTATGCAAAGTTCATTCGATTTTCGGAACGAATAAATTTGCCAATTTTGATTGTATTTCATCAATTGGGCCACCGAACTCTGACAATAATGAAACCGTGTCTTGGTCATTTCTCTAATAAATCGTACGTTTTGTGGCAGATCTAAGTCATACGCGTTGGCAATACTGTTGTCGTAATGTTGACGGACGACCTTGGGTAATTAAGTTTTTCAAATGTGTAGGTGCATGTATACCGTGTAGATACCGATATATACATATACTAGCTGTGACCCGCGGCTTTGCTTCGCGTGAAGTTTCGAATCGAGTGGTTAATTTTTTAAAAATGACGTATAGTGAGCGACAAAAGTCTACATACACCCCTCATTTTGCTAGTTCGATAATCCAAAAACATAATAGGAAAAAGTAATGATGCAGTGTTGTTTAGAACGGTTTTTTAATATTATTAATCAAAAGAAAATACATTCTTTAATACAAACTAACGAAGTCATTTGAAAAAAACATAAAAATATAATTGACAAAAGTCTACATACACTTCATTGATTATTATATTTAGTCGATAGTGACTTTAAATATTTATTTTTCTTTTCAATATATTTAGTACTTAGTTTGTCCATCGTCCGCATACATGATCGTTTGAAATCGTCGCGGCATTGAATCCACTAAATTTGACAAATTTTCTAGTGTTATGATCCCCCAAGCCTCTAATATTTAAAAAAGAAAAAAAAGAGTTATGGTAATATATCATAAATGGTAACCTTGAGTGCCATAGCCCGTGTTGCCCGCGACTTCGTTTGAGTTAAATTTTAGTATTTAGAATTTTTTAACATTCTGGGATTAACTACCTGATTTACCGAAGCGATCAACCGACTGACTGTAATATTATAGAAAGCTCAATTAATTGTGGAAAATTGAGAATGTCATTATTTTTCAGTCGTAATGAGTAGCTTTAATATTCAGGGGTTTCGATTTCCCATACGACAGAAGTTCTCTCGTTTCTTTCTCCCATTGGGGTTAAGTTTTAAGAAACCCCTTCTTTGTGCCTCCGTTCACTATCAAATAAAGTCCTGTCCAAAATTTCGATTTTCCAGATCAAACGGTTCAAGTATTTCCATACAAAACTTCATACCTTAAATTACCCCCAAGGGTTAATTTTGAAAACACTGTGAATGTCATAATTTTTCATTTGTTATAAGTAGCTTAAATATAAATTTTGATGTCAGTAGCTTCAGCGGTTTCGATTTTTCGTACAACAGAATTTCACCCTTTTCACACCTTGTGCAAAATTTCAAGTTCTTAGCCCCAGTATTTTAGGCTGGGCGCTGATATATAAGTCAGTCAGTTTGTTCTTTTATATATATAGATATAAATATATATATATATACATATATATATATATATATATATATATATATATATATATATATATATATATATATATATATATATATATATATATATATATATATATATATATATATATATATATATATATATATATATATATATATATATATATATATATATATATATATATATATATATATATATATATATATATATATATATATATATATATATATATATATATATATATATATATATATATATATATATATATATATATATATATATATATATATATATATATATATATATATATATATATATATATATATATATATATATATATATATATATATATATATATATATATATATATATATATATATATATATATATATATATATATATATATATATATATATATATATATATATATATATATATATATATATATATATATATATATATATATATATATATATATATATATATATATATATATATATATATATATGTGTATGTGTGTGTGTGTGAGTGTGTATGTGCGTGTGTGTGTGTATGAGTACAATTTCTAAATTTTATTTCATTGTTTAAGACACGTCCAATTGCGTCTACTATTCTGAAGCAGGTTTGCCGGTATGTGGACTTAGGCGTCAATGGACATGTGGGCATATCGGTCGGCCAAGAGCCGGTTCGGTCGCACTTCGTTGACCGCCACGACACCGTACTTCACCATTAAATACGCCAAATTATGAAACATCATGTGAGTTCACTTTCACTTCACTATGAGAACTATGCCCCGCTGATATAGAAAAAATATTCTCGTTCGCTCTAGGTCAATATTGGCTGCATTAGCGCTTCTTTATTATACTTGAATGCTCGCGTTTTTGAGACGGGCCACAAATAAACAAAGACATTGTGAATGAAAATTAAGAGATATAACAAGAGCGCAGATACATGCGGTTTACGTAACAATATGATTACACAAATTGCAATGACAGTATATTTTAGATAGTTTTATAGATTATGCAATGAGACGAAATAACTGTTGTGGTGACGAGATAGAAGTGCTGAATCATTCAGCGAATAAAGATTGAGTCGAAAATAACTTAGCCCAAAACCTGTAAAAACGATCGATCCGGATAATATTGTCACCAGAAAGGACATTGGGTAATTTTATATCCTCTTGCGAATATTGTTACAAAACTTTGCCGCATATACAAAAATAAAGCTTGTATATGCGGCAACAAATATAACATGTCATTATTTGCAGCTAAGTTCAAATAAGTGGCTGAAAAAGTTTGAAATTGCAAGACATTTTATTCAATAATTACACTTTTTCAGTAAAATACTCTATTTACTTCGTTTTATTTAAACGATAGAGTTGATAAATTATAACTTATTGTTATATGTTACATAGATAAAATATATACAAAATATCACAAGCTATATACCTATAAACTCATAATAGTAAAAATAACCTAAATTGTACCAAGTGAGTACTTTTATGTTATCCCGAAACTAAAGCGGTAAATAAGTTTATGAATGAAAAATACACTTCCAATAAGAAAGATAAAGATAGATGATTATTGTGCGGGTGTCAGGTAAGATTTGGCGCCTGGGCCGTCGAAATTCCATTGTTTTACGTTATGGTTGTCTAAATAAGTATTTAGATGAAAGAGACACAGTAAATAAACAAGACAGAGATATATACTCAATTTATGGGTAGCAAGTAAGATTTAAGCGCTTGGGACGATGCTATTCCTTCATTTTACATTGGGACGTTCTGAGTGTTTTCTGTTTTCATGTGATGCCGTTCTTTCTTTCTTGCTTTGATACTGGACTTGATTGGTTTTTACTTTGCGATTGGATTTTTGTTCAACTGTATAATCAAATAACGACTTGTAATGAACCCCTAGATACATAATAAACCCTATTTAAATAGGTTACTTATCTAGTTTATTTCACAAAATCATCTACATAAAAAAATCGGATGTGTATAATTCCAATACGACCTGGATTAATTACTTGTACTTTGATATTATTACATCTTTACGCGAGCAAAATTAATTGCTCTGAGTCCCTAGTTGTTCCACTCTGGGTACACCTTGCATACAAAAATTCCCATTGTACTTTAGTGGTTTTGAACAGTCAATGTGCCCACCTTCAACTAGATAAGTTAACATATCGTCTTTTACTTTGGAGCTGGAGATTGACTCAAACCTAAAGCTGAAATAAAACTCAGCAGATATCATTAAATCTTAAATAGAGGCCCATTTCTGTTATCTCGTTGTATAGTACTACAGAGTTGTCATTATTATCATCATCTTCAGACAAACTTATCTCAAAAACGCCAACTTCAAATTATTGAATTTGAATTGCTAAGTGTGACGATATAGGTCATCAGTCAATTCCAACATCGCCCTATTTTAAGGGGGTATTCTGGTCTAGAAGCCTACATTTTTGGCGTTTTTCCGAGTAGGATAAAAAAACATTTTTACAATCCATTTTTTTACAAAATGTTCATCGACGTTTCAAGAATACAAATAAAATGCCAAAAAAATCAAAGAGTTAAAGGCTAGTGAAGTGGGGACTAAAAATAAAAAGATGCATCCTGGTTGACATGTTTGCAACCCTTGTAATGTTATGAAACAAAGAAAAACAAAAAAACCTTGATTAGTAAAGACGTCGCTATGGCCTGGAACTTAGAAAGAACAAAGAAAGATATATTTTTTTTCGCAAAATAGTGACGATTTAAAAAAAATGCCGCTGTTTTTTATGTATTTTTTTAATCCATGCTCCCGAATACATAGGGATAAGTAAATACGATTTTCACAAAATTTCTAATAAATCGTTTAAGTAGAACTTGAGATATCACATCGACTAGATCGAAAAAAGTAGTTTCGAGGAAGAAAGTTTGAAACAAAGCTTCGGGAAAGTAACTCAAATAATAGTACTTATGTAATTCTCACATTTGGTTCTACTTCAAAATTAACATTCTTTGAAGTTCTTGCAGCTAAGCGCGCTGTTCTAGCTTCATAATCATGAAGTCGGGGAGATTATATTATAGTACGGGGGTCTATTGATCGATTGGTTCCGGCACGATCGGTTTATTTGCCACGTCACAAAAGTCGCTGTAACTCCGAAAACAATTCGAATTTTGAAGAATCTTCTTGTGGACATATTCTTAAAGGTTTAAACTTTAAAAATATGCGTAGAAAAAAACGATTCTTTCAAATTCCTAGACCACAATACCCTCTTGAATGAATGAAGAAAAAATCATTAAAATAAAAATATTTATTAACATTACAATCACATTTTTGTCAGTATAATTCAGACAATAATAAAACTTCTCGTATAAAGAAATACAGAATCTACAATGCGCATTTAACATCTACCGTATATCAAGTATATGATAAAACTAATTTTAATGATGTTATATAAAATACAAATATATACATAAGATTAATTAAAGCACCGAAATCAGAAAAAAATAAATATGATATCAGGAAACAGGGGAAAACATATATAGATAATAATCAAATACAAAATATACGAATTACTTACATCTACACAATATTTACAAAATTATTTACTTAACGAAAAGCTCGTTATTTATATAATATCTAAATGTTTTTTTTGAACTTTTAATATTGAACAAATATTCGATGGCAAGAGTTTAGTTTATAACGGAAACTGATTTTATCACAGTATATTTTACTTTACCAGTTGTCTTCCTTGCTTACATTATAGATCGAGCTTGAAACTTCACTACCAGTAAGATCATCTTTACTATAATTATAGTAAGATCAGTTTCGAAAGAGATGCTCCAAAGTCCTGACGACAATGCCAATTTTTCAATGACCTAATCCAATAACTCATGACATGTAAATGTATGCATTGTCCATTGTGAACGAAAAATTAATAATAATTCTATCGACAATGGAAAATAGTCTATAAACTCTTAATTTTCTGTCCATTCATTCCGTTGGTCACGTGACCATTGGTGCCATTGTGCGCGTAACCGTTGGTATTACCATTCGATATTTTACCATTCGTTTCTCCATTCATGACCGCGCCGTTTGTTAATGGAGCTTTCTTGGAAGTCCTGCTATTCTTCATGTAGCTGCGGACGTAGAAGGAGCCGAAGAGGTAGAGGAAGAATGCGGCGTTGATGGTGAGGAGGAAGGCGATGCCTTTGGGGTAGTCGCAGGTGTTGGAGGGTGGCAACAACTGGGCGTTGTGGAAGAAGATGATTATAAATTGAACCTGAAAACAGTAATAAATAATTAGGGTTATTCCCATTGGTAAAAAAGGGAGAAGCAAGCGTTTTGCGATATTTTCAATTCGTAATTACGTGTAAACGACTCCGCAAGCAAAAGCCCAGATATGAAAGATGAAAGGTTTAATTAGGAAATTATCTATATAATTTTTCTTATGTATTATAAGTGTACTGGTTTACGCATAATCAAGAATTGAAAATTGCACAAACAAGTAAGCAATCAAGTAAAGCGAACGCGAATACGGATAATTATTGATTATTGAATCTGAATATTTTAAAGTGAAGATCACATGATAATAACAAAAAAGCAGTCTTCAAAATTTGTATCTAAGTGCTGCAGCCACGTCATGAAAACTATCATAAATTAATGAGTATACAAGGTTTCGTGTCTGTGCTGTTGACCGTTGAGGAGTTCCCTCGTTGGAAGCCAACCCTGGGTGTCGCAGTCCTGTCTTGGTGAAACTTAGATCGGGCTATCATAACTCAATGCGTAAACAAAATTTCGTGTCTGTGCTGTTGACCGTTGAGTAAACCCCTCGTCGGGAGCAAACCCTGGGTGTAGAATCAGGTCATGCTTACCATAAAAAATGCATTGTCATCGGAACTAAACCAACATGTAAATTTTCAACTTCATATGATAATATTTGATGAGTTCCCTCAATTACTCGTGAATCCCATTATCAGAACAGGATTTTGATATCAATTGGACAAATCTGGAAGTACATTCTTTCAAATAAAAATAGAATTTTCCAAATCGGTTCATAAATGACGGAGATCTAATGTAACAATCATTTTTTTTTAATACAACCGAATTGATAACCTTCTCTTTTTTTGAAGTCGGTTAAAAATAACGTTGTCGTACGTAAGAAGCATGTTCATTGCAGACTAAATGGGGTAATATTTGAGTAATAAATACAATGCCAAAATTTTCACTTTCTTTGTGAGAAGAGAAGTTAATTAAATTAACACGCATGTCAAAAGTTTTTGACACGCACATCATAAAATATTTTTTCTGCAACCGCTATTAAAATTTAAGATCTATACTTATGTGAAATCGAAGACTATCGCGTTTGTTTGACATTTTAAATAAGATAAAAACAAGTTTATTGCGTGAAGTTTGTAGCACCAGATGTTTCGAAGATGTGGCAACCGCCGTTGTTGTCACAGTTCGACCGTTGTCACAGTCTACCCTGGACAACGGCAGTTGCAACATTGCCGAAGCCTTTTATTATCTTATCTTATATATAAAAATGAATCACCGTGCGTTAGTCTCGCAAGATCTCGAAAATGACTCGACCGATTTGAATTATTATTTTTTTGTTTTATTTGCCTTGATTTAGGCGTGGTTTACAGAAAAAAATATTTAGGAAAAAATAAAAGAAACAACTGAAAATCGAAAAATCAAAATTGGTCATTTTGGGAAATGGGCCACTTTCAATAGATGGCGCTCGTGGCGATCCTATTGTTTGACAGCTGTTAACTGTTATTCATTCCGTGCGATTGTGTAAAATTTCAAAAAGTCGAAAAGTCGAAAAAGTCGAAAAGGTCAAAAAAGTCAATAAAGTCGAAAAAGTCGAAAACGTCGAAAAAGTCGAAAAAGTCGAAAAAGTCAAAAACGTCGGAAAAGTCAAAAAAGTCAAAAAAGTCGAAAAAAGTCGGAAAAGTCGAAAAAGTCGAAAAAGTCGAAAAAGTCGGAAAAGTCGAAAAAGCATTTATATTTCATCATGTAAATTAAATACATTGAATTTATGAATTTATGAAGATTGGAGATGGCGCCGCGCGGGTATATTAATTATTTTAGCAAACTTCAATCTCCATAGCAACCACTGATTGTTTGGTTATTATTGAATAATAAATCCAATGCACAATACGAATATAATAGGGCTAGTTTTTAATTATTATCAAATAAATCCAGTGCTCAATATGAAATTTTGTTTACACGTTTTATGACAGTTTTATAGTAGTGTTTCCGGCAAATATAGCAATTGCATGTCTTTGCGTATTTTTGCGTACAATTGCGTATTTTGAAGGAAAATCAAAGGTTTCGAAAAATAAAGGCCTTTTGAAAATAAGCCACTTTCTGCAAAATTAACAAATTAAGTGAATATTCTTATAGGATAAGCATATCTAATTGTTCATCTTGTCAATGGTTGGTTTGTTGTTGCTTTGGTTCGTAATGGTTCTCGCCTGTGTTTTCCTAGGTCGGCTCAACTCACGCTTCAGATTCCAACTAGTAGCCTCCACGAAAAGGTAACAACCTGGAAAAGCTGCCGGGAAGTCTGACCGGCTGTTACCTGCAACCGTAGACGGGTGGGATCGGAGGTTCCGATCGGGATAACACCGCGTGTGTAACTGGGTGGTTTGGGAACCGTACGGCGTCAGCCGATCGTTTGCGGGATCCGGCAAATAACCGGGGGAGTTTGGAAACGGAAACGTACGTTTCCTAGTAGCGAGGGTCAGGTCGACAACTATGTCGACCTGACGTTATCTATCCTTGAAACGCGTTCACTCCATGGAAGGAAGAATGATGTAAAATCGTTATAACTTCTTGGGGTGGCTTTTTCGCCTGTAGTAGTTGACAACTCTGAAGTGTTCATCATGTCAAATACATATTGACATCAATTAAACAATAGAAATAAAAAACATATAAAACAAACAATTGAAAATTAAAACCAAATGTTTTAATATTTGGTTTTATAATATTAGCATGGACTAACTTCTACAATATTTTTACGCGAGCATCAAAATGCTCACTTATAATAGTGCTTTTAGATATGTGTGATTTTTATTACTGAACAAAAGTGTACCGTCTTCTTCAGTTCTTTCAGAGTGTGTATCTACTTTCAGTGCCTATTCTTGAAGTTCATATCTTTGACGTAATATTGCCTAGTAAGCAACGAAAATTCCTGAAGTAGTATGTTCAATGTATTACCATTTGTAGTCCAGTTAGATATTTCTTCCACCATAGCATCTTCTGCACTTGCGGCCCCATTCCAGCTAGGAAGTAGTATGTGTACATAATAATGTGGATGAAGGAGTTGATGACACCAAGAAGCGTACCGTGACCTCCTGAAATACATAAACATGATTTGTTACAAAAAATCGAAACTCGACAATTTGGATCATGTTGGTTCGAGTGTTATTTAAGATTGAATAGTGTCTGTCTGAGTCCAACTTTAGATATTCCTAGTTGACGTTCATCAACCATGGAAAGGAAGAGCTCGTACATACCCATATATCAACCAGGTATAGGTTATAGCAATCGATGGTAACCGTCGGGTGCTACGAATTTATTTTCTGTTATGTACGTATGTATGCTAGACTTTGTTTTTCATCGAGTGGTGGCAATAAAAACATTTATTGAAATATTGAAACACGTCAAAATAAAGTACTGATTTTTTTTAAACTACCTACGGAATCAATATCTCCTCTAGTAAATGAATCGGGGATTGTTAAACGAACATGGATGTTTTAAGTAATAGTTTTTTTTAAAAGCTTTTGCCTATTTTTTATTGTTTTATCTGGGTAGATCTTTTAACTATGCATAAAAATTACACAAGTATGCAGCTCGAGTACTTATAAGAGATATTAAAATCCAAAATAGGCGTTTGGTGTTGTTAACACATGTAATAAGAAATTAAAGACTTTTGCGGTTGTTTCACATTAGAAATAAGACATAAACGAATTAAATGCGTGAAGTGTATAGCACTTGACGTTTCGGCGTTGTACTGGGTAGACTGACAATCCTGTCATATTATTAAAATAAAAATATTATTTTTATGAAATCGAACGCCCATTTTTTGTTATACTATACTTCCACTTCATCTACCAAAATTTTATAATTTAGAAACGTAACTGATGCATTAAAAGGCTGATATCGGGCGACACCCAGGTACCAGATCATAAGGAAATCCCTGAGGTATTTCGTCCGGTTAAGCAAAAACAATAATATTGTATAATCGCGGCTCTTCCAACCTGATCTTGATACGATCTTGATAATAGACTACCCAGTCTACTCTGGACAACGGCGATTTCAACATTGCCGAACCGTCGATTGCTACAAACTTCACGCGGTAATTTCGTTTATGTATAATTTTTAATTAACACATGTAAGTAAAACAACAAACCCATAAAATATTGTAAAATTTATAGTATTGCTCCTAATCTAAGTATAGGTTTAGGATTTTACAAATTTATTACCAGGTCCGTTTTGGTAAATTGTCAGACTATTCCATTAGTTTTCATTTCATTAAATTGTATTTTTTTATTTTATGGCACTATTGCAAAAACAACACCAGAAGCGGGAATAATAGGAAGATAATGTAGTATTATAATAATAATAATATCTCAATTAAGACTCACTCGATCCTTATTGAAATACTGCAATATAACCAATTGAGAATAAAATCTTCTTTGACAAAACAGTACAGTTTTCGGCCTCATGTAAAAAATATTTCTTTGGCTTAGGTTATTTGAATAATGACAAACATCACAATCACAAACATTAGACCAGAAAGTTGAGTATAGGAGCAGCCACTGAAGTGAAGATGGTGCAGGCACTAGTGGCACTGAGGTCAAGATAGGATCAGGCACTAGTCGTGCGAGGCACTCACAGAATGATTTAATCGGGCTTTTCGGTTCTGAATAACCGTCATCACCGAGCTGTAGAAACTGGCATGAAGCAAGATTTTAGACAGTTTCAAACGGACAGAACTTTCTTAGAATCATATACATTTAATATTTCTGTTTTTTCCTTAAGTTTCACCTCTATGTTTTTTCACCTCTAGCACTATATTGTATATCCGACATAGATTCAATCCTATAGTTCTTCTCCTTTATTTTAAAACCAAAAATATTTTATTTATTTATAAACAAAAGTTGCTTGCTGTCGGAGAATATACAATATTAACTCACGTAATACTGATAAATTACAATAGCTTTTACCAGAAATAGTATTTTGATATTCTAAAATAAATTTTGATGATTAAAATATATTTTCTTTCATTTTCTTGTTTAGTGTCACATACACCTAACACCGTGTGTAACGCGGCGTTTACAAATCGGCCGAACATGGATAATATTCTTATTTATATAGAGAATATCTTATATTCTGTTAGTTAGTTAACGTGTCCTGACCAGGTTATGACACGTCTCTCCAAAAATATACGGCCTGGGTGGTCTTGTTGTTCATCTCTTGTAGGTCCCTTGGTGTGTGGTGGGGGTTGATATCTTCATCCTGCAGCTTTCCCCAGTCGTATGCTGGTTTCGCTGTGTAGCCCCAGCGAACGATATCGGCTCGGCATCTTGTCACAGTGCCCGATGGTAGAAGGATTGACCGGTGAGTTTAGACTCACTGTTTCCAGGGACGCCCGTTTGTTCATGGACGCAGCCCAGACAGTCGAAAATGTGCACAATCTTCGGGGAGGCTCCTTCTGTGTCCCATTTTATACTATATTACGATTTTATTTAGAAAAATTGACAAATAATGCTGCTGCCACTTTGAATTTCAAATTTTCGCTGTAAAATTTATTTAGCGCTTTAACAATATGTCTTGTTTAATTGTGAAAACTTTTAATTTTACATGTTTAAATATTAGGTATAAGCTGTAAGTTTTCTGGAAAATAAAATAAAATACTGAACGTTAAAAAGCAATAATAGGACTTTATATTATAGTTGTTTTTTTATATTATAGTTATTTTTTGCTTTTCTTTCTTTATTTTTCCCTTGTTCAGGCGATGTGTGGCGTTGACACATGTTCAGGCGATGTGTCAACGCCACGTAGCAAGTGGACCAACTGATAAATTATTGATAAATAAAATTTACCTGGTAGGAACTTAACGCCGATCCAGGCACAGATCGGCATCATGGTATGATGGTAGAGATGCAGGAAGGACACTTGGTTGTTCTTCTTCCTCAGTACGAAAAACACTGTATCGAGCAGCTCCACGACCTTTGCAAAGAAGTACCACCACACACCGGCTGCCATCTGAAATAGACATATTTTGATTTCAGAAAACGAAATTGTATAAAACTTCTTAAATAGTTAAATCGTGTGGCTTCTGATTTAGAATAGGTTTTAGATATTAACTGTGACCTAAGAGGTCCATTCTTCATGAAAGTACATTGGCAAAATAGGGCCTAGATATTTCTTACCATGTGTCGTGGACACATATAAGACTAGTTCCCTAAAATTGCATTTTTCCTTAAACTAAATCGATTTAAAAAAACTAAGTGTATAGTTCGACATTAAAAGGATATGTCAATTTTATTATATTTTTTTTTTAATTTATTTTGATGACTTCTCATTTTCTAATGTATTTAGACTCATATACTAATATATTCATAACATTTATTTTAAGTAGTTCGGGGACAGAACACCCGATGGGACTAATTTAAAAAATATATTTTTTTTATTTATTTTACCTGATTTTAAATATAATTTAGGGTCATATACGTGATAACTAGTAGATTAAGATGATATCAGCTATTTTTCGACAAGGCTTTCGTTATTATACATGGGTCTTTCTTTTAGAGACGAGCCGCTTTATTTTCTTCACCAACTATATCGAGTCTACCGTTATGCAGAACAGAACGGAAGTTCTTATTACTTTTTGGTCAAACCATCATTGGCAATATTTACACTATAGTTCTAAAGGATCTGTGGAAGTGCATTGTGCTCAAACTTCCAAAAACAAAGTTGGAAAGAAGATCAAGCAGTTTGATCTTATAAGACTTTTAACTAAAATATTCTGATGTATTTGATATGTCGCGGTGGCGATTAGACGTGTATGAAGCACCGGGAAGCAGCGTACACACGTACAGCTATCTACAAAGTCGTAGGTACCTATTTCAACACAAGTCAGCCATTTTAAAGAAATAACATGGGACGTAACTAATTTTTAATTATGTACGATCTAAATGACAATCCCGATCATACATCTGATAACTGCTGAAATAATCATATAAATAGGATTTAGTTGTACATAAAACGACGCTTGAACAAGCTCGCTGCCTCTGGTAATAGAAGTTGGCAGCGGCTAGCGCTACTGTCTTCTAAACCATAATTTATATCAAAGAAATTACTGTTTTTTTTATATTTGGTTGATGTTTGGTAAGGACTATCTCACTGTAGGGATGTAAATCGATGTCTGATATATCGAAAACATCGATGGTTAGAGATCGATGTTTAATGTTTGTTACATCTATGGTGCTTTATCGACGTTTTGGCACCATCGATATTTCTCAAATATACGGTATATTTTCTTTTGCTCCATATATAAATAATAATATTATATAATGGAAGTTGATATTTCTTAACACCTTAACTGGCAAAAAGTCCGTATCTGCACGAAGCCGTTTCGGCTGGCCTCCATATATATTATATAAGTATTATATAATGTCTAGCCATATTAATTATTAGGCAATAAGAGCGAATTCATAAAAAAAACGATATTGTTAGTATTTTTAAACAAAATCAACCGATAGTATTTTTATATGGTCGAATTTCGGAAATTAATTGATTAAACATTACTATTTCCTATTCCTACTTTAGGTTTCATTACTTTTTTTGGTTCTTATATTTTTAACACCTATGTTACATATTATCACTGTTGTTCTTCTCTATTATTGATTTTATCAGAAAACTCATAGGGTTTGTCAACAAAATGAGTCCAACGAACGATGTTTTTTTAAAGAAATATCGATGTTTAGATGATTGAAAACGATATATTTTTACCGATGTTTCCGTTACGATGTTGGCATCGATGGTAACATAGATGTTTTTCCTTCGATGTTCATCCCTATTTCACTATCGTCTAAACTATATATTTAAAAAAAATATCTTTTTTTATATTAGTTCGTTAAGGCCTATCTTAACTTAACAATTCACTACGTACGTATACGGAAGCAAACGGCTTGTCTGACGATTGAAATCGGGCGCATGCTTCAGTAGTGTTCGAAAATGGCGACCCTTACTAGCAACGGAAAATTATACAAATTAAAGAAAATATTTAAAGCTAATATGTTAACCACAATAAGAAATGGAGAACCGTTGAGTCCATACTGAGTCGTTTGTCATTAACCATTATAGTTTCTGAGACCCAGGCGCGTACGGACGGACGGACGGATGGACGGACGAACAGACACGTCATATAAGACTTTAAATATATATGTAGAACTAGATAGAACTTACCCTGTGTCCATTCTTACTGTTTGAGTAATCTACCGGCTGACATGAAAATTTGTATTCTGTCAACCATCCAGACATTAAACCCTGAAATTAACAAAATATATATCATTAAAAAAGCGTCTATAATTCAATTTTAGTAAAATCGAGTTTATACATATATGGAATCCAGCTGTAGCCATAAAAATACCAAAGCGTAGAAAATGACGATGAAATAAACTGGGACAGCGTTATTTTTAAATGATCATTGCAGCGTTGTTGCAAATCTGGTAGGGTAAGATGGGTGGATGCCGGTCAGGAGGCAATGTCGGTCAACCATACTCAGTTATGATTTTTTCTGGATAATTACAGTTGTTACTAACTAGCGACCGAGACGAATGAGACGGCAGTCTATTATAGGCCGCAAACTGTGCGACAGGAGTTTTCTTTATTTAGTGCTGTTTGTTTTAAAAATCTATGATTAAATCCGAGGATGCCATAAAAATTCTGTGTAGTTACAAGTAGCGAATGGTTTCGTGCAGCTTGGGCCATAGGATCGATTTTGTTCTCGTATCGGCTCAACTCACGTTTCAGCTCCTATTCAGAAGCCTCCACGTGCGAAAGGCTACCCCGGGTAAGACTCTCGCATCTCAGGACTCACGGCTGGTGGAGCGGTTTCTCCCAGTGGGATTGCATCCCGGCGCTACTGGACGGTTTGCGCACCGTTCGGCGACGCCAATCGGTTGTGCACTATGACTAATTGCTGAAGGAGTCTGGAGACTATGGAAATATATGGAAATATACTGTTTACTAAGCAGCAGGGGTGGATGTTGGCCTGTTATCATTCCACTTTTGAAACGACCTATAGGCCACCCGATTCCGCGTGGGACTACGGGCAAAAGACGCCCAGGTTCGCGATAAATTCAAATTGAATTACCGCTGTAAGACAACAGGCAGATGCCGCGCAATCGACTTCGGACCCGTAAACAGGCGGGAGGACGGAGATGTCCTGAAGGTTAGTTCCAGACGGAGATATCCCTCCAAAACTGGTAGTTAGCAGGCGAGGCTGTCCATTCCCGCTGGGTACCATTCCCGGTGCCTCGCCGTAAGGCGTTGGCCTCCAACGGGCATGTTGGCGATGCTAGACAGTAGATTTGTCCTGTCTCTAAGTTTTCTACGCTCATCCCACGGCTAAAATAATGATCACATATTTATACCAGCCTGGGGTGACGGGTTCCCCCATTGTAGTCGACACCGCCCTACTGTGTAGATACAGGACTTTGTCAAAAAAAGGAGTTCTTTTTCCCCAAAAATTTACTAGGTACTGATGAATACAATTCGGCGATTTAAAATAACGAGCAGGGTGAGAATAAAAAACGGAGGGTAGAATCTTCAAATCAACGTTAAATTGCAAGCCTGTTTGTTTATCGTACTTAGTATCTCGAATAAAATATAACATTTTTTTCTGAATTCTTTTATCCTTCCACGTTTGCTGATATTATTTATTTTCATGTACCCCTTAACTACATGACATTGATTAAATTATAAATCGAAATTTGCTATGTCGATTCTCTTCTGTAGCCGGTACAGGGGTTTTCTCTATGTCCTCCCATTTTCTAACGACCAGTCAAATAATTAAAAACCTCCAGTCAAATAATTAAAAAGATTTAAACAATGCTGTCCATTGCTGTACATGCTCAAAGAAGTATTTTTTTCTTTCTAATTATTAGCCTTAATTTTGTAGAAAATTCATTTCACTTGAACTCAGATATATTTCAATTATTTTTCTTTTCCGATGATTTTTTTCATGTCTTAACAGCGATTTCATTCCCATAGTATGTTTGGATGTTCATATATAGAAGTTTTAATGGTGTCCACACCTCCACACCTTCAGTATACGATATACATACAGCCAGCAGCAGCGACAACCATCTGGTTTCCAAATGGGGAAGTGAATTTTAATAGGAAACATTTAAAGGTTTGCAGAAAGCAAAGTTTTGACTAGAGCCACATATAAATCTAATATACTGATAATATTGTTGCTCATTTCTTGTACTTTTATCTAGACTTAATGTATTTATTGTGTATGTGTAATGTGGCAGTATATATATTCCTTAATAATAATTAGCTCAGCTGAGCGCAGCAGAATTTAATACCATCATTAACTAATGATGATATTCAATTCTGCTTTACACGATAATATAGAATTCCAGCAAATGAAAAGTACCTACCTACCTAACCCTAACTATAAATTTTCTTTTTTTTACTTTTGTAAACGTGGCTGATTTCCTGACCTATGAAAACCTTATAAACACTTTAAAATTATTTTTTTTTAAATGGAAGGAATATATTTTATATTGTTTTCATAAATTTTCTCTTGATTTTGTAAACAGCGAACTGTACATGTGGTATAATGAATTATAATATCACTGGGGTACGCTACTTAAACTACAATAAAAATATTGGATTTCTTGATACAATGTCGTTTTTTCTTACGGTTTTATACAGAATAATGAAGTTTCAATCGTAAGTTTGTTGAATTGTAAGGAATTTTGTTGAAATCCCATTACTCGATTATATATTTCGAAAATAACGGTTTAATGTACCTTCAGCATGACTCTTCAGTAACTATAAACTTACTTATGTAATAACATGCTGTCATGGTAAAAGCACGATCTCGTTGTGCGCCGTAATGAATGTGCGATGTATTTACCATGCCCGTGACATTGTAACTACACCGTTACGCGTCATGTTGATACATACGTTATTATTATTTTATTTATTCCGTAGCCGGCGATTGGGGAGGGGGTCGCCCTCGCAGCCAATACGCTGCTGTCGGTGCCGCTGGATCTCGTACTCCATTCACGATTCACTTCCATTCTTGACGATTTTTTGCCACGTCTCGATACATACGTGCGGACCACAGTACATGTTATATACGTAATCCCTTTTGAAACATCCGGTTTTCCGTGTATTCAGGTCGGCAATGCAATGGCTGATTCCAGTTGCTGATATCGTATTCTACATTACCAATTTTAGTACAATTTAGTTAAATTGTTGTTTTTTTTTTCATTTTAACCTCATTTTTTTTCATTTTTAGATCACTGATAATAATTTTATTATTTTTTAATTTTTAAATTTATTTTAATATTTATATTAATTTAATTAATTTAATTTTAATAATTATAATTATTGCCCCTAATTTTATTTAGTATAAGAAAATTCAGTTTCGTGCGATGCAACCTGCCGGGAAATAGTAGCTAATATGAAATGCTGGAAGACCGAATGCAATATATATTTCTTTATTCTTTTTTCTTTAATTCTTTTTCTTTAATTTCTTTAATTTTGAATTATTTTTATATAGGCTAAGTTTCAAACAAGAAATAAAATAAAATTGGGCTACTGACTGTTATTATAAAAATAAAAATATAAATTCTGTAACAAAAACTCACCTCATAAACTAGGAATATGCTCAGGAGCACTTGTGATACATTGTAAGCCATGATGATGTATTTGAGGTCGTATGGCTTTCTATCTCTCATATATCTTGGACCGAAGGATGAACAGAAATATAGGTATGATATCAGAAGGGTAAGTAGTGGCATCGGACCGGACATCATCCACCAGCTTTCGGTCCTCGGATCTGCAAATAAAAGCCATCTGTTAGTGATTGTTTGAAATAATTTTAACTAAGCGAGTGACTGCGAGGTTGGCGTCTTTGCTTCAAATAATTTACATCTTCAGCGATAGATGGCGCTGCGCCCGATTTTTTTAATTTATTATTATATAATCCACTTATGGATAAAATAATAAAAGTTCGTATAATAAATTATTACTTTAAGTTGAAGTACATAACTTATTTCTAATAATAATTATATAATGTAGAATAATTAGAGAAATCCTAATACCTAAATCTGTATACCTACAAATCACTTATTAATGACTATTTAGAATGACTAATTAGTAATGACTATTTAGAATAAACTAAATAAATATTGGTATATATAGAGGATTCATTGAGGAAGAATACAGGGAGACACATAAACTACATGTAAGGCTTTAAACAGAACTTGCTACGAAAATATTATTTTTTAAACAGAAATCATTTTGGTAAAGGTCGGTAATATTAATTATATTGAAATGATAGCTTTCTTATTTAGCACTTCGACGCATTAAGCAAATAAAAGTCTAGGTCTTTGTAATACCTTCCAGTCGCATTGCTTTTTCTATGTATATGAGAAGATCATTCCATAAACGAATACCATTTTAGATGATGTATTGACTTGATTAATGGGATATGTGCTTAGGGTTTTTTTAGAAAAACCATTATTTTTTATGGTTTATGTATTCTATGTTATGATATTTCTATGTTATGATATACGATATTGATGCTAATGTTTTCTAAGTTAAGTAAACATACTATACCAAATCAAAAGTAACGATAGATAACGGTATTACAAAATTAACGGTACAAAAGTAACGGTATTTCAAATTTATTAATGAGTCCTTTTACTTATCATCATCATCATCGTTTTTAATTCCAATAAATTTAATTAACATACGAACATACAGAGAAACTCGACAATGTTAAATATTTAAAAAAATACATAGCACATAACAAAAATATTATCTCAAAAAATAAATAACTATAGGTATCTAGGTCAGTTACAAACAATGCAATGAGTTTAATGTATAATTATAGATATAAATAGTATATATAATCAAAAAACTGCGGAATACTGTGATTATATTAGGAAAATATAATATATAAAATTAAACCATAGTCTGCTAATATTACAAATCGTACTGAATAATCGCGCGAATAAAAGAATAATAAAAAAATACAAAACAATAATCAATAAACATTTATATAATCTAAAATTTAAGAACAATCACTTGATATTGAATGTCTGTGTAGGATTATAATATTCATTTAATTTATAATTGGCATTTTTGGATAAATTTGCTATTATAGTTATATATTTTTTTATCGGCGTCCTCAAGGGTTCCTTGTATATATAATAAAAAAACTGCGGAATACTATGATTACATTAGGAAAATATAATATATAAAATTAAACCATAGTCTACTAATATTACAAATCGGACTGAATAATCACGCAAATAAAATATTTAAAAAATTAAATTACAAAACAATAATCAATAAACATTTATATGATCTCAAATTAAAGAACAAACTTGACGTGGAATATCTGCGTAGGACTATATTATTCATTTAATTTATAAATGGCATGTTTGGGTAAATTGGCTATTATATTTCTAAAAAATTTCGGCATCCTCAATGGTTCCTAATAAGGGATGCAGGGCATTCATCAATTTGAGAGTATTATACAAAAGTTAATGTACATCCAAGTTATTACGTACATCTAAGTTATTATGTACTTTCGGCAGTATTATGTCATTTTAAAACCTTGTATTGTGCTTATGTATTTTACTGTGTGGTCTCTATATTAAACTTTGCATAGATCAGGGGTTACAATATATATTTTGAGGATTGAGTTAATCTTTTTCGTTTATAAATGTGGGAGCTTAGTGCGTTTCCCTGTTTAAAACACAAATTACCCTGGCAGCTCAATTTTGTAATAAAAATATAGGGTGTACATCAGGGGCATTTCTCCAAAGTAATTCGGTAGAATAATTTAGTGTGGAAAAATGAGTAATATACAGCAATTGCTATTCGTTCCCCAGCAAGAAGCCTCACCTTCCTAATAGCAAAAACGGCTGATGCTAATGTCTAGCAAATATGTGTGCATTACAGTTTAGATTGTCATCAAGAAACACACCGGTAAAGTTTGTAGTATTTACAAAAGTGATATCATCTCATTCTATTTTAGATTAATATTTATGTCTCTTTTATCTCAGGAAATGTAACAGCGACTGCTTTTGATGGATTCAGGAGCAGGTGATTATTTTGGATCAGTTACTGGCAATAATCGTTAATCAAGCCTTCTAAAGAAAGTATGGTGATTTTTATTTCAAAATAGAGGCTCGTGTTATCTGGAAAAAGAAGTGTGTTAACTTGGGGTGGCATTGAAATACCAATATAATTTATGAAGAATATGAAGACTAATGGTTCATATATGGGTCCACGTAGGGTTATTAATCTTTGGGTTTATTTAAGTCCATTTAACTCAACTATCTGATATCTGTCGTTTATATAGAATTCAATTAATTTGTGAGCTTTGCTACGGATTTCGTACCTCTCTAATTTATCTAGAAGAAATTAATGATTAACAGAGTCCAATACCTTCCATATGTCACAGAATTAAGCCAGAGCTTTCAGTAAGTTTTTAATCGCTTCTAGCATTTGATTAACTAATTAACTAATTGTCATTATAGTCGATTTGTTTTTCCTGAAACCAAACTGATTATTTGAGCTTATATTGTACTCGGTTAGAAATGTATTAAACCTATTAAATATAATTCTTTATAATACTTTCGCGACGAACGATAATAGAGATATCGGCCAAAATTTGTTAATGTCCATTTTTACATGACCACCCAACAAAAAAGGGGTTAAATGTGTTCAGGGTTCATCTATGTACGAGTATTTTTTTCGTTTCTTTAATGCACCATAACTTCTAAACGCTGGAACAGATTTAAAAGTGTGTGGTAATTTTAGAATCGTTATATCATCTCAGGTGTTATAGGGTACGGTAAATGTCCAGAAATTAATTAAGTAGTTGTCTTAATATCCAAATGTCAATAAATAAATCGTGTTTGGTGTCAAATGAAAGATCTGATTGAGTACATTCCGAAAATATACATGTATCTATATGGATAAATATATAAACCACATATATTTCGTAAAAAACCATAATGAAAATAATTATAAATACAATTGTTTACTTTCTGTAACGGTAGTCGTGTTTTTTTTATTATTTTTAATATATTTACTTGATAGACCCATCGATAAATCATATATCGATGGTTAAACCTATAAAACACCGAAATACTAATTTAAACACCGGGAATACTCATGTCAGGTGGAAAAAAATCTTTGATTTTAACAATTAGGTATTAAAATAAAAAAAATAATACGAGATGAAATATCTAAAATTAATTTTGGGAAGTGTCCAAATATATTAGTAGCGCACTTCGATTTTAAAAATTTTATACATGGGTGTAATCCTGTTCAGTAATAAATAGGGTACATATTTATTGTAGCAACAACCCTTTCTGGATTCACTTACTTTACGCAATAGTCTGTTACCAAAATTATTATTTTCACCTATAGTATATATAGTAACCTAACAAAAATAACAATGTGAGTAAAAGCACTAACATAACTATGGATAAATGGATAGTCTAAATAAACGCAGAGTAGATCAGTGGCTGGCAGCCAAATCTCACATGACAGCTATTTCATAATATTGCTGATTAGACAAAACATCCTTTCTGATTGTGTGATTAAGTACTGACGCCCCGGATCAACAAAGCCCTTTATTTAATCCAATCAAAAAATTTAAAATAGGATTCTAATTTATTCTACAAGCGAAATTACATAAAAGAATCCTGTAAGTTGCTGTCATTGACGCGGTAAACGTTGAAAATAGCCATCAATCTGTTACCAACCGCCTGGTCTAGAGGATTTAGGTGTGACGTAGATGTATGTACGAGAGCTACGTAGATTTTTATTAATATTAGATCAATTGAGAAGATTTAACAATTACGAACGATAGTATCTCAAATTTGTTCCTGCGTGAACGAGTCTAATCAAAAACCCTTTTATATTTTCTCCCGAAACGGAAAATGAAATTCAGCATTTCATACATTTTCAGTCGAAAGCCGAACCCCAAAATGTATTTTATATAATATATAATTAAATATAACAATTTATTTATATCTTTTATAAAGTTTATTTCATATACCAAAGTAAAGCATCTTAGTTGACATAACTTTTATCAACTATAGCAATTGGAGTATATAACGTGAAATATAAACTCGGGATTACATAATACGGGAAACATAATAATCGAAAATTAAAGGTTATATCTTAAAGTATTTATTTATTTTATTTATTTATTTAGTAACACATCTAGTCAACAATTAATGTCATATCTGTAAGTAAGATGTTAGCAAGAAATTGATGCGACATTATTTTTAATGTTAGACACAGTCGCCTAACTAGGCCTAGGCCTGTTCTAAGGCAGACTTTTATATAATTGTTAGTTTTCTCTCGTTTTAACGCTTGTCGGTTTTCGTTTTTTAACACTTGTCCTATCTCGGTTTAGATATTTATAACATTAGTAAAAATTCGGATCAAAAATACTCATGCTGTTTAAAATCTGAACATTCTGCAGTGAAGTTATAGAATTTTAACTCTTCTAGCTTTTTATTTAAAAATTCTTTAATAATATCGCGAGTATCTATGTACCTAATATGTTCTCTTGTATCGATATTACACCCAAATTAGACAATCTTTCCAAGACTTATTGTTGAACACACGTATTTTTTAATTTATTTTATTTTTGAAAATGACTTTTTTCTGCGCTTGCTACTATGACAGTGTTATCAAAATTCGTAATAATATTGTGATACTAGGGCTGACTGATTTAGGGGAACTGACTCACAAAAGAAGCGTTCAAGTCACCGGAACGAACGACTCACAGCTCGGCTCGGAGCGGCAAACGATAGCACCTAACGGTGCTCCTGAGTACCTGGCGCCTGTGTGCGCTGCACACATTGCACACGTTGGCGGCGCGGCGCTGACCCATCCCTAATATGTTATTACGTTTGTCGGCATACATTTGTCGTATAGATCAAGTGCCGCGTCGCAAATATTGTCTTCACAAAAGAGCCTTGACGGTCTGGATACGCATTAGTATCATCTCACAAAGATGCAGCTTGAGAATGTATGGAACTGTAAGATGGTTCGGGGTGATTATAATCTTCAGTTCTTGCTTGGATGGCTGAAGACTTTGTAGAATCTCCTGCTTTCGGTTCGGAAAAGCCCAATTTTGCCGAATATTGCCGAAAATCGGACAGTAAACTGAAATAGGTCAGACCCGAATGAACTCTAAGACATTCTATATGGAAAATTGAAATGAACAAAACATTAACAAGATCAATCACTATACATTCAGTCCTTGCCCTTCGATTGCCCCAGTTTCGCATTGCAAGTATTCCACTTGTGTCGAAACTGTTCAAGTTTACAAAGAGCAGACGGATCGTTTCCGATCACATTCGCCGGCGCTACGAGGTTCGGGAGAGGCTCACCTTGAACAACACGCTCTGCGACGATTGTGTTAATTTTTATGCGCTGGTTGGATGATTTGATTAAATTTATCGTCGAGTCGTTGCCCTGATTTGCATTTATTATCATTTAACCCGCTGTGATTATGATAATAAACGATTAATTTGCCAAATAGCTACTTTGAGGTCTCTTATGATTGATGAAATATTTAGTCGCACCGTCCTAGTTTCTTGACCTTGCCCATTAGTCTTTTTAGATTCTGATTGAAGGACGTTTAATAATTATATTATCATTAACGTTTATTTATCTATCTATTGTGTAAGTATTCGTGTTGTATATCTTGGATATAATATTTTTTTTCTTATATCCAAGATATACAACACGGTAGTTTTTTGCAGGAAGAGATAGGTTCGTTAATTTTACATTCCGGTCTAACGCACTGCTGTGTCGCGTTCGCCTGAACTATTTTCCGATATTAGTTCACGAAAAAACGAAATCGAGCCCAATATGTAACATTTTGTCCGGTATTAGAATATGCCGCGTTATGTTCAAATGGTAGTTCTATGCTGGAAAAGTGACTTGCGTTCATTTCATATTCATACATTGAAGGACGTTTTATAATTATATTATCATTTACTTTTATTTATGTATCTATTGTGTAAGTATTCGTGTTGTATATCTTGGATACAATATTTCTTTTCGGATAGGTACTCTTCGGTAAGGAATAAGGAAATATTAGATTACAAATAGGTATGTTCACAAACGAATTAGACTATTTCTGCTGGAACAAAATGAGATAAACAAACTTTTTTCTCTAAATAAATAAAATACATATTGGGCTCGATTTCGTTTTTTCGTGAACTAATATCGGAAAATAGTTCAGGCGAACGCGACACAGCAGTGCGTTAGACCGGAATGTAAAATTAACGAACCTATCTCTTCCTGCAAAAAACTACCTGCCGAACATAAAAACATCTGAATTAATTTGATAATATTTTGTCCGGTATATGTCAATATGCCTCTTTATATTCGAATGGTAGTTATATGCTGGAAAATTGACAACCGTTCATTTTATATTGAACTCTATCGTATCGGCCTGTCTCGCTGGCCGATACGTTAATTCCGATACGATACGTTAATTAAACTAACTCCGATTTTAGTTCACAAAGAAACGCAATCGGGCCCATTAAATATTAGGCCTAAATAACATAAGATTATTAGTAAGGAGCATTTTTAAAAAAAGCTATTATTAAAATACTCTGACAATAAAAAAGAATGGGCTACCATAATTGAACGCGTATACTAAATTTTGCCAACCCTGGGTGCAGTAGCCATGTCATGGTGGAACTTAGAACGGGCCATCATAATTGAATGCTATACAAAATTTCGTGTCTATGCTGATGAACTTTGAGGGTTCTTCTCGTTGGAAGCCAACCCTGGCTGCAACAGCTATGGCATGGTGACATTTAGAACGGGCTATCATAATTGAGGACGTATACAAAATTTCGTGTCTGTGCTGTTAAGCGTGGAAGAGTAGCCTCGTCTGGAGCCAATCTTTGGTGTAGAATCAGGTCATGCTTACCATATAGCTTAACATGTAAAATATAAATTCATAGGGTAAGAGGAAGTAATTCTTATTCAGCTTGTAAGATTTGACCTAAACAAACTGACAAATATTGCAAGGTAACTAAAAGCTTTTAAAAGTCAAGGGTAGGCCCAAATAACCAAAGCGACTCGTTCAATGCCAAGAAATCCTAAAGAGAAGTATGTATAACGATTTTAAAAAGTCGTTGCCAAAAACACCACTTATTTTCGAAAGATCATGGTTACACATCTCTCGGAGGCCTCATTTCTTGATCCACATCATCGAATAAACTTATTTCTTTCTAACTAGATATAATAATGTTAGCACAGATGAAGAATATGCACGGAATTAGGAGCATTCTTCGAAAGACACTATTTTCTTGCCTGAATTTGGAAGTTGATATAATCTTAGCATCTCAATTATAATGATGTGTTCATGTCTTCAATGTTCATGTCTTCAAATGTCTTCAGAGCCTTTAAGCTATAGAATTGATTATATAGGGTATTAGACTGCCGTATTACGTTTAGGCAGCTAGAATTTTACTACTAAAAGCAACGTGTAGATGGCATTCATAGTTTCAAAAATTGATTACTCTTCTCTTATGTTTAGTAGCCCAATATATGGCGTTCTAAACACGCCGTTGCGGTATCCTATTTCAAAATTAAATAATAATATATTAACAAAGGTTGTTTAAACCATAGTATTATTTTAGTATTGTTCAAAAAATATATTTATTTTTAATTCGGTATATAGTTTTTAATGCGTAATAATTACGAGCTTTAATGTTTAAATAGACTAATAGTAATAACAATAAAATAGTTTATTAATTCATTTAAAAAAAAAACATGACAATTGTTTTGATTGCAGAATCTGCCTAACTAGGCCGTAGCCGGTACCAAGAACAATTCCATATAGGGCGATGATTTTGATTAGTATGATAGAATACATATAAAATCAAAATAAAATACAAAAATCTAATAAAGAATAAAATAGGTAATTCAAACAAAATTAAAAATAGTTATAATTAAAAATTTCGAAGTAGCATTATCATAGAATAGAAATTAATATCATAGAATCGGAATATGAAGTTTGCAGGATAAATTAATAAATAAATAATATACAATGTATTAGAATGTACGGCAATAATAATGCAATGAAGTTTATTTAAAATATAACTTCCTTATAATATCCTTATTATTTCTGTTATATAATCAGCCTATATCAAAAAATCGGTAAATCGCACTAATAATTGAATATTACTGTTCGTTATCATTGTTTAAATATTGGGTTTGATAACCAATCAATCACTTATTTATGTTAAAAAATACCATTCATTATGAGTGTCAATATACATGCTACTAGTTTCGCCGGACAATGCTGTCAGCGCCACCTACATGCCGTCGGTGCAGAAGTGTTTCCAAAGCGAGCCATGGACAGTCTAATGCCCTATATAATCAATGGTTATAGATATGTGCCACAAAATAAATAAATGGAATGTGAATTTATATTAACCGCATTAACTTATATTATATTCGATAATGCAAAGAATACACAACAGATTGCAATTACTGAAGACCATAAAGATAAGGAAATTACAATACACGAGCCGCATAATGCATGGTAACAAATACCACCTTCTCCAATTTAATCTTGCGAGGAAAGATAAAAGGCAGCCGAAGACCTGGCCGAAGAAGAACCCACTAGTTACAAAACCTCGCTGAATGGTTCAACTCAAACACCACCAAGTTGTTCCGCGCCAGAACATCACGGCCCCAAGTGGCCATAAAGACTGCCAACAATCGATAGGAGATGGGACATTAAGAAGAAGAAAATATTTGATAAACATATTTAACACCACCAAAAATATTTGAAGGGTTACGGGGAAAAACAATCAAAGTCTATTTTTTTTTTATTTGGTTATTCCATTTTAAAAATTTACTAAATTAAAATAGGACATAATACGTTCGAGTGAGAACTGTAAACCAAATATAGTTGAATTTCTAAACAAATCCATTTTACTTAAATTTAAAATTGAAATACTATATACTATAATATTTTATAATACTATAACTGTATAATAAAATTATAACTAAATAATAATACTATAACTATAATAAAAATAATCTTATCTTAAAAAGTTAAATTGACTTTGATGGTTCAACCCCGTAACCCTTGATGTATTTTTATCATAAACTTTCGAATCACCGATTGTAATATTCGAATGCCTTTCAAGATCCATTCGGAAACAGGTTGAGGTTCTATGACGTCATCACTTGACTTCCGTCTCGTGCACGAGATGAGTATCTGCCTTAAGGCACGCGCTGTATGTATACGTACTAGTGTACACTGTACACATTTATCATTCTTGCATAAATCGCCACGAGTGGTCTTCTAAGGTTTCGTCGGTCACGATAGCCACATACAATTAAAAATCCACAGAGGCATAACGATTAATTGCTTTTGTGACGTTTTATTAAAAGCCTACAATAATGAACCGCTATTTAAGACATTTCGTTTTGAAGGCTCTTTATTTTAGCCCAGATTTAAAGGTTGAGATAATTTTGGAAGATCTAGAGCGGTTGGGTGATTTGCTTTAAGAGCCATTGATTATTATCTTAAACATAGGTATAAACTTTTCTCGAAGTTATCACAAACAGAATCTCTATCAAGGGTGATGTATTTTAGCCTCTTGCACAAGCAAGATTGATGCGGAATAAATTGTTTTATTTATATACAGATATATCCAAACTTTTTATTCCCGCAGACCACTTGCTGCTATTTTGTTCCCCCCCCCCCCCCCTCTCCTGCCCGCACAATATTGATTTTTCCTAAAGAACTGTAAATATGTTTTTGACAGCTGGCACAGTACTGATCGTTCCATAGGATTTTTGGTAAAGTGAACAGTTTTAAAAGTTTTATATATGATTTAAAGACACAGGACACATGTATAAAAAGGCGACCCTTTTTTCTGGTATGTGTCTAATATAATTTATGGAAAAAAATAAACAACTGAGTTGAAGTTGCAGACCTAACAGAAACCAGCGATGTATAAGGGCCTAGATAGGCCTTTCGCGCGCGAAAATTATTTCATATTCAATACAGATCGCTGCCAGTAGTAATTCTAGTAAATAAAGTACTTCCCGGTGTGAGCGATCCCGCGACTAATATTGCCGTGCTATTCTCTCGCATACTGTTCAGTGTTTTGCTCTCTCTCTCTTTCTCTCTCTCTGCTACATGTTTTTACGCGCAACGGATATGTCCCAACACTTTTGTACCTGAGGGCATATCTAGGCCTTATATATCGATGACAGAAACTGACTCAGCTGCAGCGTTAAAAACCTTTGGCTTAGCTCCCTAAACAATCCCTTATTAGAGTCTGCGCGTATAGGATTATCATTCTGTAAATCACGCGTATAGCCAAGAATGGTATTTGATAGTTAGTATAATATTTAGATTACTTAGTTTAGTTTATCAAAGAGGCTTTCGCTTTCTGTCAATATGAATCAATATAACAAAGAATGTTTTTTTTATTTTAAATGTATCTGTTTATCGACTAGCCTCGAGCCAAAATAACTGTAATGATTTCACTTCATTATGGCTTGCGCATTCAAATTATAACCTAAGGCAAATTTGGTATTATTCGAGTTGAAATATAATATAAATACCCAGTGATTAAATTAAATTAAATAAAGGAATAATATGGATTACTATAATCATAATAAAAAACCGAATTACATCACAATAAATATGTAAAGATTTAATGAAATCTCTATAGAAATTGCTCTGCACAATCAATTTATTTTACCGAATAATGTGGAACTGGTTTTTCGCAAATTTGATAAGAAGTCTGTCAGCACAAATAACTAATGATTTTTTAAACTTTGATTTTAATACCATCATACGACCGTGTTACGCCTCCATTAGCAAGATGTTAAATGACAGCTATTACGTCCAATTTTGGGCGTAGTGACATTGAAAGCGAATTAAGAGACTTTAAGGGCCATATCGGACCTTATTAAAATTATATTAAAATTCAATGATTAATTCACCATATCTCCTTTGACTAAAACATCTATCTTCCACGACATTCTTATTCGGGCAAAATTATATGGTTTTTAATTAGTAATGCCTTTGATTAGACTTAAATTGGCATTAGCTAATTTGTGAATCAATTTGTGATTTGAAAAATTTAAATATTTTGAAATGAGTGTTGAAATTTGAATTATTACTGGCTTTTAAATGATATGCTCTTGATTAAATGGCGGATTCTTTGATTACATATTCTGTATTGTGAAATTTTACAATGGGAGTGTTTATTATAAATAGGATGGAAACGAATTTATCGCGTGAAATTTTTAGCACCCGACGTTTCGGTGACGTTGCAGCCGCCATTGTCTAGGGTAGACTGAAAGAGCTGTCAATACGTTGTTCCGCGGTTAGGCCGCATACTGCTGCCGCCACTGCGTAGGTTATAACGGTGGTGGGGGGCCAAGCTCGGAGCGCGCGAATTTCGAAAATCCGTCTCGCACACAACTCTCACTGTATCCTGTCTTACGTCCTTGCGTTCGGCGTTCGGCGGTGGGAACATTTTAGAAAGAGGGTTCCACGTAGAAGACAGTTTGTAACCGTCGTCTCTATTGAAGTTCGGGGTTCTTCTTATTTCAATGGCTTCCCGGATCATGCAAGGAAAGTAGAATTGTTCTTTGGATAGCACAATGGGATTCTGAAACTGCATCCAGTGGTTACTTCCGCTATCCGATATAATATGTTCGCAGATCGCCGATTTTTCTCGCTTAACGTTTTAAACAGCTTTGATGTGTTTTGTCAGTCGCGTGGCTATGGGCCGTTTCGTTTGTCCAACGTAGGCTATACCGCAACTGCATTCGACTTTATACACACCCGGGGTTTGCAGTGATATTACATCCTTTACAGGTCTCAAAAATCGAGCTATATTTTAAGTCGGTTTGAAGATCGTTTTTATATCGAATCTGTTTAGCATCTTACTTATTCGATCTGTCACGCCCTTGACGTATGGTAGGAATGCTCTTGATCTGCTCGGTTTCTGAGTTTCGTCTGTATTAGATCGTGTGCGTGACTTGTGATATTTTCTGTATCCATTTCTCCTAAGGACATCATTGACATGTACCATCTCTTGCGGAAAATGCTCAGCGTCGCATAGATCGCGTGCTCGATTCACGAGCGACGTTTGCACTGAACGTAGATGTTAGGGATGATGGTTTGAACTTGCATGCAAATATCTGTCCGTATGTGTGGGCTTCTGATATACCGTATGTCCGAGTGTATTGTCACTTCTCCTCGTCACTTTGACATCCAAAAATGGTAGAGAGCCGTCCTTCTCTACTTCATAAGTAAATCTGATTTTTGGGTGTATGGAGTTTAGATGACCCAGAATTTTTTTCATCGTTTGTATGTTGCCCTTCAGGATGCAGAAGGTATCGTCCATGTAGCGAAGCCAGAGAATGGACTTCATTTTGGAGGTTTTTATGGCTAATGCCGTGCGTGTTTAGGCGTGTTTATTGTTATACAACAATCTCTTACAACCAACCCTGCTATGAAGTGTTTATATGTATGCGTGCGTGTAATATGTTTTTTTTGTTGCATTCAATCGACATAAATGATAATGGAATGCTCCGTTAATTTTATTCCAACTGAAAATGGTAACCTAGCCGGGAATCAAACCCGGGATATTACAAAGTAACAACAGGCGACCTAACCACTATGCCACCGGGATTGAATTTTCGGCTAGTAAGCCATATGCCACAACTTATTATCTTGAGTAAAACATCAGGTCTGAGAAGCCCAAGAAATTTCTTAACTTTAAAAATAAGGTAATATATTTGAAAACAACAAAAAAAAATGTTTCGACATCTGCATCTAAGCTGAGAAAAATACATGATCCCACATCCGACTTTAGCTCTTCCTGTTCTCTCAGCAAAGTCAAAATCACCGAAGCATTGGATTTCAAATTAACAACGAAATGTCACTGCTACAGCCTACAATAGTAATAATGCCAAAATTACGTCATTCGTACGTAAATGTTATTTAGCACGATTAGCGTATTTAACGCCTATATATCTGTGCACATCTCTTTCCTGAAATATGAGGGCATTATCTGTGACACTCAACAGTGTCAAAGAGGTTCGACTTAGTGATTGAAAATCATGAATAAATACAAAAATATAAGAAAATCGACGTTTCACGTCATAAGATAGAAAAGGATCTTTTATATAATAGAATGTAACAATAATAAAACATGTTCTTTTTAATCAGAAGAAAGTAGACAAAGAAAACAGTATTCTTATTCAGTTTCATGTACATAGATACCCCTTTTAAAACACGTCGCATACATACTAGGCATATGTCCAAAGAAACATGTCGACTGTGTTGTTCTATTTTCTTTATATTACACTGAGAAAAATATAACAATGTAATCCACGGAAATACGCATGTTTCAACAGGGATTACGTGTATAACTCGGACTGTGGTCCATACGTATGAATTAACATGACGTCTAACGGTTTTGGAGTGACGGTTGTTACCGTGCCGTAATGTTTCTACATAAAGTTATTTCATTACGTCGCGACCTTGGGAAATCGCTTCTAACACGACATCATATAGTAGGATACGTACGGATATATTCGGACACATTAATCATGTTGAAACTACAGTATACTGTTATTTACGTATTAACCATAAGAACAATATTGCTACGTATAATCGAGTAATAGAGTTTCAACAAAATTCTTTGTAATTCAACAAAATTACGTTTGAAACATTGCTATTCTGTATAAAACCGTAATAAAAAATCGTAATGTAAGAATCAATCCAATGTTTTTCGCAGTGTGTTCGGATTATAATAATCAATCGGATACGTAGTCATTTCGTTGGTTTATAATCATCCTTGATATCACCAAATTAAAAGAAACATTACATTATTTCCAAGTATTTTCGACACGAAGCTAAGGCAAGTGATATTTTTGTTATGATTTAGAAAAAAAATATTGTATACTTCATTACAATCAATTCCTTAATTCCATATCACTAGAGATGTGAATTACGATCATAGATGGGATATAATATTATTATTAGTTTATGCGTTTTATTCAGTCTTCTCAATGTTTTATTGGTCTTTTCAATGTTGATCTTGATCTCAACGTCGACCTTTCTGAGGTCTATCACGATCATACAATTATCACTATTGAAGCCAATCGCGAAGAATACGTTTAATATACAAAGAGTAATAGGCATTTTAACAAAACAAAAGCGACTACAATTTTTTTATAAGTGCAGCGGCATACTCGAAACTGAAGATGAGAATACTGACCATCAAAAATCAGCCAAACCTCCACCTATTTTTGTAGACAAAGTCAGCAACATACAACCACTGATCCAGCTGCTTAATGACCATGCAAATGGGAATTACGAAATTAAAGTGTTCCATAATGAACAGGTTAGAATTCAACCAAAAACTCAGGAAGTTTACTCTATTATTGTAAAGGAACTAGAACTGAAGGACACCGAATTCTATACCTACAAGCCGAAGCAAGAAAGGAACTTTAAAGTAGTCCTAAAAAACATACATCCCTCTACGGATACTGAGGAGATTAAGAGAGAGTTAAGCGAACTTGGTCATATCGTTACCAACATATGGAACATCAAGCAAAGATTGACAAAAAAACCTCTGCCAATCTTCATAGTAGAGATAAAACCAAGTAGTGAAAATAAAACTATTTATAACATTAAATTCCTGCTTAATTGCCGCATCATCATCGTACCACCACATTTCAAGCGTGACATACCCCAATGTGCGAACTGCCAGCAATATGGTCATACTAAAACCTATTGTTTCCGCAAGCCCAAATGTATAAAATGCGCTGGAAATCATCTATCAATAAACTGCGGAAGAATTGGTAGATCCAATGATGTTAAATGTGTGCTGTGTGAGGGAAATCACCCAGCAAACTATAAAGGATGCACAGTCTTTAAAGAAATACAAAAATAAAAATACCCCCCGTTAAGGAGAAGTCAACAACCTCAACCGACTAAAGCCACAATCCAGACAAACAAAACAATCCACAGTGAGCAAAGAACTTTTCAGACTAAACGGACTTATGCACAATCCATAAAAAATAAGGATGGAAATCAAGCTCCACTGATAAATGACAAACTATATTCTCAACCAGACAATGATCCTAAAGATCTAAATGATCTACTAATAGGTATGCTACAACAAATCATGCAACAAATGACGACAATGACAAACCTCCTCGTGAACCTCACGACAAAGCTGCAATGCTCGGCCTTAAATTAGTCATTTGGAATGCAAATGGGCTGTCACAACACACCTTAGAGGTGAAATCTTTTCTAGAAATTCACCAAGCCGATATACTACTAATCTCAGAAACGCACTTCACTGAGAAGAGCCACTTCAAAATTCCCAGATATAGATTATATCATACTATGCACCCAGATTGCGCTGCACATGGAGGATCAGCGATACTAATTAATGAAAATATCAGGCATTATGATGTACTACCCTACCGTACACAAGAAATACAAGCGACTAATATTATAGTTGAAGACTGGAAGGGTCCACTATGTATATCGGCTTTATATAGTCCACCCAAACACCAAATAAAAAGCGACACCTATAAGGAATTCTTTAAATCGCTAGGTCACAGATTCATTGCTGGTGGAGACTATAATGCCAAGCACACATTCTGGGGATCACGATTAATAACCTCTAAAGGTCGACAACTACTAAGTGCGATTGAAGCTTTAAGTCTAAATATTGTCTCAACTGGAGAACCAACGTACTGGCCTACCGACAGGAAAAAAATCACAGATCTAATAGACTTTGGCGTAACAAAGGGCATAGTTAATACTTACCTGAAATGTGAATCTTGCCTAGAATTATCGTCCGACCACTCACCGGTTATTGTAACTTTAACTAACCACATTCTGCCTGCTGCTAGACCTTGTAAGCTCCAGTCATAAAACCGACTGGAATCTCTTCCAGGACCTTGTAGCTTCTTCGCTTAATGACAAAGTTCCCCTGACGATAACATTACAGAAGCAGTTGAGCACTTCAACAACTGTATACAACAATCAGCATGGAGTTCTACGGCGACAAAGACGAACACTACCGAACCAAATTGCCCTGTAATGGTAAGGGAACTTCTAACCAAAAAACGCCAGGCAAGGAAACGCTGGCAGCAAACGAGATTTCCCGTAGATAAGACGTTCCTTAATGCAATATCTGCGCAGCTCAAAAAACTACTAGGTGAACTCCGAAATGTTCGTCAGAAACCTGGATAAGTCAGCCGCAACAAATTACTCCTTTTGGAAGGCAACAAAAAGTATTAAAAGACCTATACTGAACCACCAGTACGCAAAAATAATAATACTTGGGCCAAAAGTAATATGGAGAAGGCCGAAACATTTGCTAAACACCTGGATGGAGTCTTCATACCGAACCCGAACGAAGGACCCAGTGAAATAGCAGAAAGTGTATCTGATTTCTTAGAGCTAGGTCACCAACTAGATCCACCTATCAAAAAAATCACAAAGAGCGAAGTTAGGGCTGCAATAAAAAAATTAAACCAACACAAAGCCCCGGGCTACGACCTTATTACAGGAAAAATAATGAAAAACTACCCGAAGAAGGCATCACTTTCCTAACAGAAATATATAATGCCATTTTATGGAGGGGATATGTACCACCTCAGTGGAAAGTTGCGCAAATCATAAAGATACTTAAACCTGGAAAATGCCCAGAAGATGTGAAATCCTACCGACCAATTAGTCTCCTCCCGATTTCTTCTAAGGTTCTGGAAACTCTCTTTCTAAGAAGACTGTCTCCGATTATTGATCAAAATAAACTACTTCCTGATCATCAGTTCGGATTCAGAAGGCAACATGGAACTATTGAGCAAGTCCACAGGCTAGTCGAAAAAATAAATGATACCTTTGAACAAAAGAAATACTGTTCTGCAGCTTTTCTAGATATTTCACAGGCCTTTGACCGTGTTTGGCACGATGGCCTAGTATATAAAATAAAGACAATGCTCCCAATAAACTATTATTTATTTATAAAATCCTACCTCAGAGATAGACACTTTTTTGTGAGACAAGGGGAAGAGACAACTGCCCTGCACAAAATCTATGCTGGAGTACCCCAGGGAAGTGTGATGGGCCCTACACTGTATCTTCTGTATACTACAGACCTCCCATTAACCGAGAAGGTAGAGATGGGCACATTCGCCGATGATACTGCTGCACTAGCCGTATATGAAAATCCTGAGGAAGCTTCACTTCTCTTACAAAAGAGTCTCGATAAGATTTCAATCTGGCTAATGAAATGGCGAATCAAAGCGAATGAGACCAAATCGGTGCAAGTGACCTTCATGTCCACCAGTAAAATTAAATGCCCACCAGTAAAATTAAATGGCATCCAAATACCACAAGGAAATGATGCTAAATACCTCGGACTGTACCTGGATAGACGGCTTACGTGGAGGAAGCATATATTTACAAAAAGGAAAGCCCTAAGTCAACAGCTCAGGAAACTGTACTGGTTAATAAGCCGCAAGTCCCAACTCTCACTAGAAAAGAAATTAGTAGTGTACAAATGCATCCTGAAGCCCATTTGGACCTATGGATTACAGCTGTGGGGCACAGCAGCCAATTCCAATATAGAGATTCTTCAGCGGTTCCAAAACAAGATGCTGAGAATAATAGTTGATGCACCATGGTATGTCACGAACGACCGTCTACATCATGACCTCGAAATCTCAACAGTGAAAGAAGAAATTAAAACTAAAATGGTATCCTACCAAAAGCGAGTTCTACATCACCCAAATCAACTAACTTCAAAGCTGATGAAAAACCGGGCTTTCCGCAGATTGAAGAGGAGAGCGCCCCAAGACTTGCTAGCATAATAATGTGCTAGCACCCATTATTGTGGATGTGCCATTGGGCAATAACATTCAAGTCCAGTCAAGCTAATCAAAGGAACATCAGAGAGGAAAATGTTCAAGAGCCACAACAATTGCTCTAGAAGTCAGATGGCATTAACAAAAAGAGAACAAAAAAAATAAAAAAAATAAGTGCAGCGGCCATGTTAGGATGATACTTAGATTAGCCTATCATGATTGAATGCGTATATAAAAATGTATGTATGTGCTGTTGACCGTTGAGGAGTTCCCTCATTGGAAGCCAACCTTAGTTGCAGCAGTCCTGTCCTGTCTAGAACGGGCTGTCGTAATTGAATATATATACAAAATTTCGTGTCTGCTGTTGACCTTTGAGGAGTCCCCTCGTCGGGAGCCAACCCAGGGTGTAGAATCAGGTCACGCTTAACATTAAAAAAAATACAGTGTCATCGGAATTGAAACAACATGTAAATTTTCAACTTCATATGATCATATTTGAGGAGTTCCCTCAATTCCTCATCGATCCCATGATCAGAACAGGATTTTGATAAAAATGGGACCAATCTGTAAGTATATGCTCTAAAAAAAAAGAGAATTTTCCAAATCGGCTCATAAATAGCAGAGTTCTGAGGTACCAAACATTAAAAAAAATATATACAACCGAATTGATAACCTCCTCCTTTTTTTGAAGTCGGTTAAAAATGCGCAGACGCATAACTTTCGCAATATGCAAGCGCAGAACTCGCTTTGGCTCCTTTAGAATTAGAATATATCGAACGAATGCTTTAGTGCCATTTCGAAATACTTTAGACTTTGAAGGTCCTCTATTTCTACAAGGATACGGATGTTGCGAATTGCCGGTGGTAGCGAAATAATGATTATGAAAGTCAGTATCATCAATCAGAACGACTATTATGCTGTCCAATAAAACGTGTCCTCCTAAATTGTAAAGTTTGTTAGTTTCATCATTTCCTCTCTTATTTTGTCTGGCTTTATTTTAATTAGCTATTGTGGAAAGAATCTGGAAATAATCAGTAAGTGGTCATATCATTCCACCGCGCATTTCCATACTAATTTACACTTCTCAGTGCTCTGTATATTTTGAACAGGGGTCATTTTCAAGTGCCCATTTTATTTGAAATTTTATAAGGAATTTGTTAAAATACATCTTATTAATAAGTCTTAGTATCTACAATAAGCATGGGTAGATATCTGGTGAAATCGACAAAAAAATACATATTCGATTAATTACATATTAGTTAAATTTCAAAATGGAAAACCATAGTAGAAAAAGAAATAGTGACAATAGTGTCAAATTACAAGACATAACAAAATAAAATAAAAATAATCACATTAAAAAAATTACAAAACAAAAAAAATATAAAAAGAAATGTTAAATGATCCACTAATTAAATTCCAACATAATTTGGAAAAAAAACGTTTCAATAGTCAACTTAACAACTAAAACGCCTGATGCGTATATTAATAAAATCCTATCAATATTGTAAATTAGCATTTAATGCCCTAAGAAGACGGAAAATGTAATTCTTACGAAAATTTAAGGACTTTATTATTTCCAGAATTAAGATCCGTTTTTTATAATATAATATAATACCATTTTATTCATTATTAACATAAGTAATTAAATATTTCAATGTATAACTATAAACACCAAAGAGAGAATGTGACGTCGAAATTTAATAATTTTGTATAGTGATACGGTCCATTTAATAGAAGGCCAGGTACTATAGTAATATAGTCGTACCTACAGTCTGTTCTTTCTTAATACGATCAAATATTGTCCGTGTAATCTACGTCAAAATCCATTGACAAAACAACCTATTAGCAGAGTCAATAATATTTCTAATAATTTACAATATTATTTAAGTTAAAATTTAAAAAAAAAAACAAATTATAGTAAAACACGACGGAAAAAGATATTTAGTAATATATAAATTAGAAAAAATATTATAAATATATAAATGAAAGAGATCTGAATTGAACGTCATATGTTAATGTTTGTTGATCCTAAAATTAACGCTGTGTGTCTGTGATATGTAAGTGTGTGTATGTGAGACTTTGTGAGTGCACGATGGTGTGTGCCAGGCCGTGTGTATGAGAGTGTATGTGGGTGAGGGTGTGTGTGAGGGTGGGTGTGCGTGTGTGCTGTATGGTGTATTTGTGTGTGTGTGTGTGTGTGTGTTTTGGGTGGGTATGAAAAAAATACGACATATGAATAAAATTTATGTTTATATTTGTTGTACCTTAAACTATCTCTGTGTGTATAAATTTTCAACTTATCTCTCTGTGAGTCTATGATGTGTAAGTGTGTATATGTGAGACTGTGTGAGTGCGTTGGGGTATGTGGGGGTGTATGTATGTGTTTGTAGGTACATATGCTTAATTAAATATTTTTTAATCTTTTTTATTCACTTGTTCGCGTACTGCTTTTTCTTAATTCGTTTTATTATTGTGATTAAATATAATGTTACAACTTGTTGTTATTAAACTGCATATCACGCAATAATAGTAGTTGGCAGCATAGTTAGTGTTACATTTTGGAATGTGGAGTGAGTCTCTTGTGAGGTAGGCTCTCAGGTAAATATTATTTAAGACTATGAAATGTTATGTATTTTTTTTTATTTAGGTAAAAAACAGTCATAAACAATTGTTTTAACAAATACACCTAAACAAATAGACCTTACCATTAATTTTAACAAAACTTGTAAATGTAGCCACAACAATGTAAATTTCTAGTCAGATCGAACTATTTTCATTCAGTACGAGTACCTAAATTATTAGCTGTAAACTAAAACGAATGCAACAACAAATCACTCAATTGTTTCCTAAAAGTAATTAATGACACTGAGAATATATCTATGTCGTTCAAAACTTCATTATAACACATGCAAGAGCGTCTGAAGAAGGTATTTTTTGCGTAGTTTGAATGAAAAGGGGGAATATAGAAAGTATCTTTTAAACGTGAGGAGGAAGACCGAGGGATTTTAAAAAGATTTTTTTCCGAAAGGGGTGCAGAGTTGATGTGGTTATGAATAATTTTATGTAAAAAATGCTGTCTAAGAATTTTCGTCTTGAATACAGAAAATGCATTTTGTGTGTTGTTACTCTCTCTGCATAGTCGGTGCAGAGGCTACCTGTCCGAAAGTCTAATGATTTTAAACATTTCTTTTGTACCCTCTCAATCCTATCGAAAACTATATATGGACGTATTTGTATTTGGAACTATATATGGACTATGTTATTCAGAATGGATAAATTTGTATATGACTGACATACATGATACTTCCCGCCGGCTTTCTAGCGTCTCCAATCAGTAATGCTGAATCCACTTAGAGTACGATTCATCCACGGCAAAGGAGCGAAATCAAGTGACGAAAGAATCGTATTTGAATTCGCTCAATTCTCACCTTATACGTATCATAGCAGTGCTTTCTTTTGCAAAAGAGAGCACTGCGCAGCATGTATCAGGTAACGACTAGGACCTCATGCAAAGATTATTTCAGCAAGGCAATGGTAATGACTATATATTTGGCGTTCATATACCAGTGTTTAATGTATGCTAGACAGCAACTCGCAGAAACTGCAATTAATGCAGACATTCATTCGCATCATACCCGCAGTAGCACCCTTTTATGCGTACCCCGAATACGACTGGCAAAAGTACAGAAAAGCTACTTGTACCTCAGCATTAAATTCTATAATCTACTCCCTACAAAATTTAAACAGCTGGAAGACATAAAATTAAAAAAACATCAAGGAGATGCTGATAGGCCACCCTTTCTATAATCTGGCCCTATGATTTTTCAAATATTGCGTCATATTTGCACTTTTAGTTTAAAATGCATAACGTAGCTTTACTTTGATTATTTAACATTTTACTGACAATTTGGATATTACGATGAATAATTTTACTACGTATCTTTTCGAATTACTAACTACTTCAAATATTAGGCTTCTATTTTGATTATTTATATTTATAGTTTGACAATCTAGTATTTTATTTTTGACTACCTATGTATGTTCAGTAAAGAGTAGTATCGAGACTATCTAACCCAATTATTTTGACACGTCCAAGAGCGGTTTTTAGCAGTCAATCGAGCAGTCTGAACAGAGCGTCCACTTTCGAAAATGCACACAATTTTAGGCTTTCTTCATTTTTTGCCTAACTTTAAATACAGCTTATATATGTAATATAGAATATGAAATTGAGAAAACTAATTAAGTTGGGCAAAGCCGCATTCACGACCTCGTGTTGGATGTCTAACCGCAAAGACAGCACCTCACCGCATGGCTTTAACATTGTCAAATTACGCAACTTCGCAAGATGCTAGGTCATGCGAAAAAAATAGTATTTTTTCTGACACTCGACACGACGAATCGTTAAATCCGGAAAGGTGGAGCTTTTATTTATTACATATTTTCATTATCATTTTCTGTTATATCATCATATCTTCATTTAGCATATAACTGGCCGTTTTAGCTATTTGATAGTCTAAGAGATAGTATAATAGCTCCTACTATTCATTTGGCCTTTTGATTTCGGGGGTACACTTGAGAGTTGTCAACTACTACAGGCGAACCCGTCATCGCAGGAAGTTATAACGATATCAAATAATTATTTCTCCCATGGAAGAACGCAGAGTTACTGACAACACAATCCACCGTCTAACTACGCCATCAAGCTCGCAAGAGTCTAACGTCTTACCGCGATGCACTGGGAAGTGCAACCAACGGGCCAACGCTATGCCATTACTACTACACTTGGACGGATTTTTTCGCCCTCCAGTGTGGTCACCGATTCGAGGTCGCTTGCTCGGCCTCTACCTGATGTTAGCAGTAATTCATATTAAATTTATCGCGTATCCGTGGCGCCCTTTACCCGTCTAGGTCCCTCGAGATCGTGTGGCCATCGGATCGTTTCTAAGGATAGGTGACGCTAAGTCAAAAGCTACCCTCGCTCTTTAGGAAACATTCGTCTCTAGACTTCCCCGGCTATTCGCCGGATTGCGCAAGCGTGGCTGACACATCCTAATACGCAAACCGCCCAGTTCCGCCCAAAGTTTTCCCCCCAATCCACACTTTCGATCACAGCTGCTTCCAACTGCAGGTTACAGCCGCAGGCAGAGCTCCCAGCGGCCCTGGTAGGTTAAGTTCCTCTTAAAGAAGACTACCGGATGGGAGTTAAACCGCGATTTGGGTTGACCAAGGTAACGCAAAGAAGACCATCACTACCCAAGCTGTGCGAAAACATTGGGAACCAAACTGTGATATAAACCAATTCGGGGTACAGAACAAATATATTTGTCTTTTTTTTTACTTTTTACCTCTCGTTTGAATATAAATCTCGAATTATTTCAAGTCTTGTCTCCCCAGTATTGGATCTGGTGCTGACCACAACAGATATGACGCAAATCGGCCCTTAAACTACAAATTAACATCAAACTGCTGTAAATTTCGTGGAACTGCTTTTGAAGAATCCGATTCCTAGTAGTCTTTTGCGCTGTCATCCAGTTTAGACGTGTCAACTACAACGGGCGAACCCGTCACCTTAGGAAGTTTTAACGATAATGATCGTTCTATCTCCCGTGAGGTGAGCGTAGAAGACTTAGAGACGAATACAAACCTACCTTCTAGCTAAGCCAACATACCCGTCAGAGGCCAACGCCTTTCCGCAAGGCACAAGGAAGCCGGCGGGCAGCCTCGCCCCCTGACTACCAGTTTTGGAAGGATATCTCCGTCTGGAATTAACCATCAGAATACCTCCAAGCTCCCACTGGTTACAGGTTCGAAGTCGCCTGCGCGACGTCTACATGCAGTATATTCAGCGTTGATTCAGTTCAAATATATCGTGGACCATTGGCATATTTTGCCTGAATTCAGGATCAGGTAACCCATTGATAATTACAAGAGTGGTTGATTATAGGTCAACATCCACCTCTGCTGCTTAGGAAATAGTATATTTCCATAGACTCCACACTCCTTCAGTAATTAGTCAGAGTGCACAATACCGATTGGCTGTCCCCATCCGGTTCGCAAACCGTCCAGTAGCGCAGGGAGGCAATTACATTACATTACACTACATTTTCGTCGTGACCAATTAACGGCTAAAGACCGCTCTTGGACGTGTCAAAATAATTCGGTTATGTAGTAAGTTTCGTTACTACCCTTTACTGAACATACATAGGTAGTCAGGAATTAACTACTAGATTATCAAACTATAAATATGAATAATCAAAATAGAAGCCTAATATTTGAAGTAGTTAGTAATTCGAAAAGATACGTAGTAAAATTATTTATCGTAATATTCAAACTCTCAGTAAAATGTTAAATAATCAAATTGAATCTACGTTATGCATTTTAAACTAAAAATACAGATATAAGACCATATAAAATAATCAGACAATATGGCTCTACTTTTTTAAGTAATTTAAATGGCACAATATTTGAAAAATCATGGCCCTCAAATTCGGCCAGATTATAGAAAGGGTGGCCTATCAGCACCTCCTTGATGTTTTTGTTTAGGGAACCCCCTTCTCAATCCCCCAGGGGAACCGATCCACCAGCCGTGGGGCCTGAGGCGCGAGAGTCCTTCCCGAAGTAGTCTTCCACACGAGGAGGCTACTGAATAGGAGCTGAATCGTGAGTTGGACCGACCCGAAAACAAAACGGATCTTGGCCCAAACTGCACGAAACCGTTCACTACCAAAACGTTCGCTACCAAAACCATTCGCTACCAAATCGCTATCAAATCACCACACCAGAGCGGAGTGTGCGGATGAGACTCAAAAATAGAGAAGTTATACTTCCTCCGTCCTCCGATCAATTATATGGATTCGCGCTAAGTCTTCGATTCCTATCAGATTTTTCAACATCATCGGATGTAGTAGTCATACTCCTCTTTCTATGATTTTTCCTTATCCGAAGTCAGAAAAATATATCATTGTCAAACTTGTTTGTGGTTTTATTTCTGTGTCATCCGCTGGATGAGAGGGATCAAGGACAAACAAAGTGAAAGTAGCATCATGCCTAGCCTAGACAGTTTCCTTGTCCTTTTCATCTATATCTATATGGCGCACTGATTTATCTCATCTTTCATTTTGGGGGCCTTCATTCTTATTGGAGGCCGACAATCGCTCTCAAAATTATATAAAGCAATACTCCAGTCTGTTAAAAGAGAATAGGTAATTGCGTACTCACTTGCTAAATTTGTTGTAACACTTTGCCACATACACAAAATAAAGGCCTATTACAAGTGTAACATCGTTCTATTTTACAGCAGCTAAGCTTATAAAAGTTTTTACATTACATTACATTTTCGTCATGTCCAATTGATGGCTAAAGACCGCTCTTGGAAGTGTCAATATAATTGGATTAGGTAGTAAGTCTCGTTACTACTCTTTACTGTACATACATAGGTAGTCAAGAATTAGCTACTAGATTTTCAAACTATAAATATAAATAATCAAAATAGAAGCTAATATTTGAAATAGTTAGTAATTCGGAAAGATACGTAGTAAAATTATTCATCGTAATATTCAAATTGTCAGTAAAATGTTAAATAATCAAATTAAAGCTACGTTATGCATTTTAAACTAAAAGTACAGATATAAGACCATATAAGATAATCAGACAATAAGACTCTACTTTTTTAAGTAATTTAAATGGGCACAATATTTGCAAAATCATGGCCCTCAAATTCGGCCAGATTATAGAAAGGGTGGCCTATCAGCATTTCCTTGATGTTTTTTTTTAAATTTTATGTCATACAGCTGTTTAAATTACAGAGTTATAGAGTTATATGTAAGTTAAAGAGTGTATAATATTTTATTCAATAATTACACATTTTTTTTGTAAAATAACTTATTTACTTCGTTGTATTTAAACAAAACAGTGTGTATATTATTTATATACAAGGTATATAGAATGCTAGGAATCCCATGGACAGCTCGCCGCACCAACTAATCTGTCCTGAAAGAACTCGGCATCCAAGTGAGACTCTCCACCGTATGCATGAGAAGGGTCCTGCGGTACTTCGGTCATGTTGCCAGGACAAACCCGGAGAATCTGGAGAAAATGGTGGTCAAGTGGAGGGAAGAAGAAGCAGAGGCAGATCACCGGCCAGATGGAACGACCTCATCAAAGAAGTTACAAAAGGGTCAATACAATCTGCGACCCGCCATGCAGAAGACAGGTCGAAGTGGAGGAGCGTAGTAGGCAAACTGTTGTCTAGTGGCCACGATCCTCAGTAATGAGGGAACGACGGAGAAGAAGATATAGATAAAATATATAGAAAATATTACAAACTATAAACTTATATCAATATCAACTATTAATAGTAAAAATATCTGCATAGTACCGAGTGACTTTTATCTTTTCCCGAAAGCTAAAGCGGTAAATAAATTTACTGATGCAAGAGCAACAGTCAGTTAGTAAGATAGAGATAGATGCTTTGTGTGCGGGTGACAGGTAATATTTTTCGCATGGGCCGTCGACATTCTCTTGTTTTACGTTGGAGTTGTCTGAGCAAGTTTATGGATGATTTAGACAGAGTAAATAAGTAAGACAGAGATAGATATCAGGATATGAGTTGCAGGTAAAATTTTGCGCCTAAGCCATTGTCATTTCCTCGTTTTACTATAAGGTGTTCTGATTGTTATCTGTTTTCATGTGATTTAGTTTTAACTTTTTAAGTGTGATAATTTCTTTTTAATTCATTTGATTGCATAATTTTACATTTATTTATTTTTGCTAATCAAACAACCTCCTCGTACAACTCCCGATCCAGGTCGGGCTGTTTATCATCATCAATGTGTTCTATGTTTGGCTCTGCAAAAGTTGACCTGGCAATTTCCCCGTGGCATCATCAAAATAACAAATAAATACATATATTAAAATGAATAAAAAACACGACTGCCGTTACAAAAAGTGAACTATTGTAGGTATTTATAATTATTTTTATTACGGTTTTTTATGAAACATTTGTGGTATATGTATTTATCCATATAGATACATATTTATTTCCGGAATACACTCAATCAAACCTTTCATTTGACACTAAACATGATATATTTATATTAACCTTTGGACATTTAGGCAACTACTTACCTAACATTTGGAGAGTTATTGTACCCTATGACATTCATGATGACATAACAATCCTAATAATATCACACACGTCTAAATCGGTTTAAGCAATTAGAAGTTATGGTGGAATAAAGAAACGGAAAACATACATAGATGAATTTGAACACATTAAACTCTTCTTTTCTTGGGCAGCCGTGTAAAAAGTTAGGTTATAGTTATTTTTCTTTTATAAACGGTAAATTTTCAGGGGTGTGTTTATAAATGGAAAACGTTATGAATTCCAAATCTTGACATAAGGTTTTATGAATTTATTGAGTACAAGTATGTACCTACTTATATTGTTTCTACTTTAATTCATCTGCGACGCACAGTTAAATACGCAGTCTTCTAAAGACTGGTATATTAATAAATATCAATACACTAATATGCATTGATTAATTATGCATTCATGCATTTCCTGATAAAACGACCTCACTGTTCTTACTCATCTTCGATAGAATATTTTTTAATGCATTTAAATATGACTTGTAATCGTAATAAAATTATCGAGTCGGTATCACTGAACTGCTCAATTAAAAGTAATGAATAATTAAACGATTAATTGACTTAATAATAGGTTAGTCAGATATTGCAGTAATATCAATAATAGTTTCTCGTCAGATTTGTATCATAACATTCGCAACAGGCGTATTACTATGATCTCCATTTTAAATGATACACATAATTTCTTTTATAAATTCTAAGAAATTCTGTCCAGATCCTAATTTCATATCAAATTATCATGGGCATCACTTTGAGCCCCATTGCCAAAGACTTATGCGATATATTTAAATAATAATAAAAATCATTTAAGTACAATTTTTCACAAAGAGGTGAGCTATTGCCACCTGGAAATATCCAACAGCTAACCTTTGGTATTTTCGTATTTTATCTCTGAGTACACTATAGAGTTACAGTTGGGGACTGAGCTAAATGTAAGCGGTGGCTGAGGCGAGGAGACCGGCGTTCGGTCTCCCCACCTCAGTGCTGTGACATCACTTATATTTTAGGTAATTTTCACAGTATTTTGGATTTTCGTTACTTGCGTTCATCCTTGCAGATTTAGTTTTCTGTCTCCAATACCATAATTCTCGAGTTTCCATAGCAAGATGGCACGATCGCCGCAATCAAAGACCTTGGACAGATGACAGATTAAACGGGAGTTTTTTCGGACTTCTCCAGCTTGGGGAGCATCTTTTTCATAAGACTCGCAATCGCATCTATTGGGGACATCGACTTCCGAACCCTAAATTACTTTTGAGTAAGGATCTTATTTGAAACAAAAAATAATTTATTTGTTAGAGAAAAAAATGTTTCGAAATTTTATTAAAGTTGACAAAATCGAATCGAGCGCACTCAAATGAAGTTCGTGAAATATCTCTTCTGTCTGAAAATTCCATACAGCTCATCTAACTATTTCAATTTATGCACGAAATTTCATATCCTCCCCTTGATTAAGCGGCGTGAAACCGAGGACTTAACCTTTTTGCCAAAAATCACCTCCAATAAATATTAACTGTCCCGACTTACGAAATAAAATTAATCTCCGTGTTCCTTCCAAACTCAATAGATTTAACCCTGCTCTTCATGTTCCTCATGCTGGTACCAACTATAGGCAAAATGCATTTCTGTGGCGAACAAGTGACAATTTCAATGATTTGATTAAACGCTTTGACTTTGATCTATTCTGTACGAGTTTTAACTCAGCTAGGCAGCGGATGAACAGTGAATTCTTTAGCATTAATTGTTGAATAATTTTTGATGTATTTTTAATCGATAGCTTTAATTGAAAGGTCACATATATTTCTACAACGTTACTTAAACGTGAAAACCTTTAATTGGCTCTCCGTTATCCTGCTCCGTCTTTTTGTTAAATTATAATTAGCTGTTGGTTTTCCTAAAAATTAATAAACAAATAAATAAATAAAAGACGTATCGGACGATAGTTGTTTTTGTCCTCGTGAACAATCATTTATGGGCAGGAAATTTCAAAAAAAGAAGAGGACAAAAATCAGAATTTAGAAGGAAAAACTCCAGAGACACATTAAAAAGTGTTCAGCTACCGCCGCAACAGAGGTCTTCAAAATTTTGTTGATATTTATTCAAATCTATTCTCACTCCTACTGACTAAAACTATTCTTACTCCAGAAACGTAAGAGGCCGTACACGAAATTTTGCGCATTTCGTAAATTTACGTAATTTTGCAGACGTGAATTTAAGGTTAAAATACTGTATTTCTATAAGTTTTATTGCAGAACATAAAAGATCATTTATATTATTGTCTAAAGAGTGAGCTACTTTTTTGAAAATTATTATAGAATTTTGATTAATTGACTTTAAACCGGCGACTGTTTGTGAATTTTTGCTGTAAGAGGTTTACAATATAACATATTTACGAATCGTTTTGACATCTAAACGGTATAAAAAAATTACAATGTATTTTTGTGAAAGTCCTCTGCATAATAAGTGAATCACTTTTTACTACTTTCATATAAAATTGTTGATAAAAAAAATATTTAACTTTCTCAAATTTTTTAGAAAATGGGCGAAGAAATGCTTTTGATTTTGGCCTTTTAGAACTCTCATTCATAAAATAAAAACAACAGAAATAAACTTTAGTTCAATATCAATCCATTTCCTCAAAAAAAAAATGCAAAACAATAATTAAAATTGGCAATAAAGTCTTTTAAAAAAATCTAATTCTCGCGTTATGATACTCGCCTATGATACGATTCACGCCTCAAGTCAGCTAGTCCCCACCGAGCGCTTCCAAAGGGTGGAGGTATCTCTTTGGCTCCGAAAATCCTAATTACCTATAGTTATATTATACCATTGATTTATAGAGGTATCACGGCCCACATTGATTTCGTACACGGCCTCTTAATAATAGATCAGGGCAGGTTTTTATAATATCAAATACCCAATATAATTCACTTTTAACAAAATTGATGTGATAATTAAAAATCTCTGCAAGAGCAAAAGCATCCGAAATGATTCATCCGTTTATATTTATAATTTAACACTATCGTCAAAGAGTAACTAAAGTAATTACAAACGTAATACTTTATAGAATCGCTATATCTGATTCTGGCTATACCGATGGTAGGAATACCTACCAGCCGGTTATGAAATTATGTAAAATAAATAGATATCTTTTCTAAATTTATCCTTCCGGATTTTGATCGAGATTTTTCATCATAATGAAATGTGTAAAAGTATCGGAAATCGATGACGAATAATAAAATGGCAGACACGCTATATAAATTAAACCGAACAATAAGTCTCAAAAGGTATAATAAAAATCAGCAATCACACCTGTACAAATGGATACCTCTTTTTATTTATTTTACTATTTTTACAGTATCACCATGCATCGTTCAACAAAACATAATTAGTATGGCTGATAATTTGTCGCAATTATCTCTATGTATGTTCGTTGTTCTGCGTTTTTTTGTCACCTCTGTGAGCCGTGTGTTCTCACGTCCGCGACACATAAATCTCTACAAAATTGTTGTCTGATTTTAACAGATACGTGTAATGATAAATAAGTAACAGCTGTTTTATATCAAATTAATATTATATTTAATGGTTTCAATATACAGAATTTTAATTTATAGCTATTTACGTACCTATTTGTATATTTATGTATTTTATCCTACCCATGTTAAACCGCTAGCTAGATAAAATAATAATAATAATAATGCGAAAATTTAAAAAAAGCGAACCTAATGGCTACATGAAATAATCTAAACCTAACCAGTACTACTATGCAAACATTCACTAACTTAACCTATAAATACAAAGTTTTAAAATTACAAAAAAAAAATACTTTTTATGTTGGCGGAATGTGCCACATTAGGATAAACTAAAACCTTTAGAGAGGTAAAGGCTTTAAAAGGAGGAGCATGGGAAAAGAAATGGAATTTAAGTGGAAGATTTCAAATGTTCTCTTAGTCTATTTTTAAAACATGTTATACTCGGGGCGGTTCTCACATATTTCAGCAAAGCTTTCCAAAGTCGGGCTCCATGCACGATGAAAGAGAATGAAAAGAAGTCACTGCTATGACCAGGGATAGAGAATAGCAATTTATCTTCAGATCTCAGAGGGCGTCCATGCACCGATAGTGCAGTAAATCTGTCGCTGAGATAATCGGGAGCGACCCCCTGCAAGATCCTGAAAAGCAGAACAAGAATTCTTATGTCTCTTTTGTCTTCTTTTCTCGATAGCCAGTGAAGCTACTGTCTGAAGCTAAAGTACTATGGTCGAATTTCTGAGTCCGTGTATATATCGAACGCAGACATTTTGTAGACGCTCAAACTTAGTGGCTAACTCCTCTGTGAGGTCGAGGAACCTGACATTTCTACAATTTAAAAGTGAGAGAACAGACTGATAAATCGTAATCTTGCTATCCTCCGGGTGGATGTTTTCCAGCTTTGAAATCGGCCTAAGAGATTGCTTCACATTTTTCTAATATGGGGTCGCCTTGAGAGGTTTCATCCATATAGACACCGAGGTTGTTAACCTCTGACCTGAATTGGACCTCATCCACACCGATGCAGATTTGTAGTGATCCTCCGGGTGAAACAACTGCCCTGATGATAATCGCCTGCGTATATACGATAATTTTATAGATACTTATATACGATACTATTTTTAATCGTACACACATTCTGTATACACAAGTACTCTCTTGTAACTCTCCCAACAAAGCATTATGATATTATGTTCAACTACTATTGTTACAATATTTACCTAATTGATAATCCACACGCGTGCAAATAATAGATTGTTTATACTATTATTGTTAGAATGATGTAAGTGCTTTTATTTTAAAGTTCTTCCTGAATATATTTACATAAATTTTAAATGTTATGTTTTATTTATACATACGTGTGTAGGCATGGTTTGCATGTTTGTGATTTCATCATATTTTAGCCTAAGTAAGCAAATATAGAATTGATTTAGTGGGCAATATTATATTTTAAATTATTTTGACTGTTTCGATAACAACTAAAATAACATCTAACATAACAAAATCCGAAAAAAAAATCATGACAAGCACTGGTCTAACATAAATAGTCTTAGTTTGGTTGTTGGCACGACTTATTTGATGCACTTTAATTGGCGTGCCATGAATAAGGGGGAACTTACGGGTTATGACAATAATGAATCCTTAAAACCTATAGCGTCGGCCAGGTTTCTGGGTTTCGTCATGGACAGCGGCCTCAGATAGAACAGAAACATATACTACGTCATGTGATGCGTTATACCGTCTACAGTCGCTTCTAGATATTGCGTCTTTGAGTAGGTGTTACTCCGCTTACGTGCACTCGCTGCTAACATATGGCGTGGAACTCTGGGATCGCGCTGCAGATCGGAATCCCGTTTTCGTACTCCAGAAACGAACAATCCGTACAATTATTCAGTACCTCAAGATACTCCGACCAAGCCTTACTTCCAGGAGTTATCGACTTTGACAGTCCAGTCGATATATATGTATCCGGGAAGTAGCGCTGTATATTAGAAAGCAGCTGAGCGACTTCAATTCAAGAGGTATCAGCCATAAGACACAATCCTAAAATAGTCTGCATCTCGTAAAGTCCTTCTCACGAAATTCGAGGGGTTGGTCGAAGTTGTCGGGCCCAAGTCAGTGATTTAAAAAAAATGGTCTAGTGATAATATTTTTAGGGTGCGCTCGAAAGCCTTCCTTATTGTAAACAACTGTTATTCCGTGCAAGATTTTTTCTCGGACCGTTGGTCCTGCAACTCACACGTGTATTACATCGACTGACTGATTATTACATCGGAATCCTACAACAAGCACCAGCACACGGCAGTTGTCATCCTGGACGTTGAATAAGCGTTCGACCGAGTCTGGCACGAGAGCCTCCGCTACAAGCTGGCGACAGGGACCACGACACCGCGCCTGCTCCGAAATGTGGTGGCTTCCATTTTCTCCGGAAGAGGGTTTTTCGTCGCGGTAGAGGGCGAACAGTCCACAATTCGTCCCATCGCGGCGGGAGTCCCGCAGGGAAGCTGCTTATCGCCGGCACTATACGGTGTATACACAAAAGACATACCGCTCAGCGCCAACGCGGAGCTGGCGCTATTCGCAGATGACGCGATGTAAATGGCATCTTCAATCAACATCAAGCTCTCGGCCAAGAAGCTGCAGCAGCAACTAGACCATATGCCAGAATGGCTAAGGAAATGGCGGATTGTCGTTAACGCGGCTAAGTCCGAAACAATCATCACCGGCTCACTCAAAGTTTACCCGGAGCCGGTGAAACTCGGCGGCACCCGGTACCATGGTAAAACACGGTCAAGTACCTCGGGGTGTACATCGACCGCCGCCGGAACTTTGCCTACCACGCAAAAGCAACAATCGCCGCCTCGAAATCCGCCCTCTACGCGCTGCTGCCCATTCTCCGTTCGGTCGCGATCCCGGCGAAGACACGACTGATGATGCTGAAGATGTACGTGAGGGCGAAACTCACGTACCCGGCACCGGCCTGGTACCACCTCATCTCGGCATCGTAGCGGATAAACATCCAGCGAGTGCTAAACGTGGGGCTAAGAAAAGTGTCGGGAGCCCCTTGGTACGTCCGAAACGCAGCTCTGGAACGCGATTTTTAGCCAAGCATAGTCCGTGTAGGAACACGTAAAGCGCCTCGCGCGCGCTATGTACCGTAGGGCCGACACCTCGCCTCACGAGCACATCCATCAGCTCGCTCCGCTGCACACCAGGCCGCCAGATGTCCGGAAGCCATACCCGCGCAGTCTACTTGTTTAGCGGAGCACCAGCGCGGGTATCGCAGCACAGCAGTCTTGCCACAGAAGATGCCATGTACCAACTCCCGTCTCAATCCTTCACGATAAGGTGCCTAAGCGCCTAACATTGAATCTTGCCGCAGGGCGCAAAACCCTGCGACGCCATATCCCGAAAGCCGGGCCAATGGGCCCGGCTTACGCGAAACCCCACAAAAAGGCAGAATGCCTAGTGGAAGACGTCACGGGCCCCTATCCGGGCTCGTTGACCGATATTCTTATATATTAGGATAAAGTTCGAACGAGTATTTTGGAAATGTTTTAGTCAACATTAAGGTTTCAAAACTGATTTTATAAACATATATATTTTTATACGAAATAAATGATATAAAAAGTAAGATCAATTTTCAAAGGGCCTTTAAGTCATGAAATCAAAATAAAGCATTCAAAAATTCAGAATTATCTAAAGCTACATCGAAGTAATCAATCTGGGCATAAAGCATTAACACTCTTAGTCAAAACACTACGTAGACCTATGTAGGTCGTTAATCACGGACTTCAATCTCCCATTAATTAATACCGGAGAATAGTTACGAAAAGGATTTCCTCTTCTCGCTTGTAAAGTTTTGAAACCATTAAATACCTACAGAATTATATCGATATGGATCAGGACTTCTAATTTACACGTACTAGATCTATGTTAAGGTATTTTTTATGTATTTTATATACCTATTGCTAGGTAATCCCGTTAATTACAGCAACTATGAATAGATATCAAAATGATTTGTTCTCCTCGCTGTTAAAATTTTACAGACCATAAAATTTAAATTGACGAAATTGACATTGAACCAAGACATAAAATACAGATTATTTTTAAAATAAGCTACCTTATATGATTTTGTGTTTTTCATTGTAGTAATCTTCTTTTTAAAAAATTTAAACTATAGATTTTAAAAAAAGGTCTTGATTTTTTTAAACGTATTGTCACACTAATATATGTAACCCTATGTTTATAGAATGTCCGCCCCAGCACAAGCTTTGCTCAGTGAGGCGACATCGGTCACAAATTCTATAATTTATTCATTATAATTTTTCAATAGATACAATTTACAACGGTCAAACCTAACTAAACTAACGCCTGTTCAAAGGTAGACAATTAAATTTAATCATAATCATCTCGAGAAATGTCTGCATTCGATTCATTTAGGACCTAAGAAAGTTTGACCATATTACGGAGTGCAGAAGGAGACTTCACTGGCTGACGACCAGAGAAAGGAGAGATACCTAGGTCCTAGGTTTGCTCTTCAGAATCCTGAAGGGGGCCGCTCCGAACTATCTTATAAGTAGGTTCAAACCTCTATCTTCTCACGGGTGCCCTCTGAGATCTGAAGACAACCTACTGCTCTCGATCCCTAGTCACAGTAGTAATTTCTTCTCGCACTCCTTCTCTGTACGTGGAGCCCTTCTCTGAAATGCTTTACCCACGCGGATAAGGATAGCACCCAGTTTGTTTTGCTTTAAACGCAGGCTTAAAGAACACTTGAACCCACGCTCATAAACTTTTCCTCATTTTTCCCTATTTTTTACTCCCTATTGCGTCCCTTGCATCATTATAGGTTTATTGTTTGTTTTTTCTTAAATTCATTGTTTTGTTTTCCTGCTGAATTAAAATGTTTAAAATTAAATTTATTCGTTTATTTTTACCGCATAACATGTTATTCCACTAGGTTAAGGTTAGCTGTAAGATATTGCTTTTAGGCAATAAGCTCGCCTTTTTGTTTAAGCAAATAAAGCGTTTAATTATAATTATTATTAATATTATTATTAGAAATCTATATTATTAATAAAAATACTTTAAATACCTACATAAAATGTCCATCGTAACAAAATGTCCCTAAATTAAAATTATCAATGAATTGTTATTTTGAATTAAAATATAATTTAAATTAAAAATATTTCAATAATAATCAAAATGGTTACAAAAATTAAATTAATAACAAAAAAATGATCAATCTTCATACCGTACCGTATAAGTAATACCTATGTTTCTAATTTAAATATTCAAATATCTCACAAGACGCTTAACATCCGCAGTCGTATAAATTAAGATATATGGGATTTTAATGTCTTTAGTGTTCAGTGGAAAATTTGAAGGGCGGATTTCATAAGAGAAACTGGATTGGCCAAAAAAGGAACTCCTAATAGCTCATTTACACTCTCGCCTCGCGCCTTGTGTCTGTGTCGCGCCTCGCGCCTCGCGTGATCGAAGGAAAATGAGTTTCTGGTTACACTCTCGTGGTGCGTGAGAGCTAGCACTTATAGTCCAAGAGCCAGCGACAAAAAGTTTTGGAAAAGCTGATACTTTCAGATCAGACAATATTTTGGCCATAGAATGCCGGGGTACCGTCAGCAGGCTGGGTTTCGGTGCACCTGGTGCTGGCGTACTAGGAAAGGTGTAATTTTAATTAGTATCCGAAAGTGTTTTTGAAAAGCTGACAAAAATGTCAGACTGCTTCATATTCAAACGCGTGGCGTCAGCATCTCCATACATGTAACGCATCGTTCTATGACGTATCGGTCTACTGTGTCATGCAATATAATGGTATGGACATGCAGACGCCACGCGTTCGATTATGAATCAATCTGACCATTTGCTTCGCGTCCTTTATTGCATCCACTGTCTACTGATTAATTTTTAGCTTTTCCAAAACACTTTAGGGGTACTAATTAAAATTACATCTTTTCTAGCACGCCAGCCTCAGGTGTCCCAAAATCTGGCCCGTTGACTGTAACCCGGCATTCTATGGCCAAAATACTGTCTGATCTGAAAGTATCAGATTTTACAAAAGTCTTGCGCTTTTTCGTCGCTGGCTTCCCGACTATTCATCGCTAGGTCCTTTGTCTCGTGCCCAAAAAACCGCTCACGACGCGAGCGGCGAGATGAGGCGCGAGGCGAGACGCGGATGCCCGTTCACACTCTCGTCTCGCGCTTCGTCCCGCGCCTCGCCTCGCGCCTCGCGCGAGAGTGTAAATGAGCTATTAGGGGTATTGGAAAATTACTATGGTTTGATCTTTTGTCACACCAGTATGCTGGCTTTATTGCTGTTCTCCTAACTCACTCACTCAGAGTTGCCAGCACAAATATGTTTCATACACGGTCAATAAATCATGTAATAATTTACTTCAATTTCATGGTGGGGAATAAGTAATTTAGGTATATAATATTTTGTTGCAGGTTTTAAATTGTTAATTGTAAAATTATTTGTGAATTGCTTTAAATTAAAAAAAAAACAATAAAAAATCACTTTTAAATCCTTTTAATTATTTTTTTTTGAATTTCCTGTCTTTTCCTGACTATTCAGTTGTTTTTACTTTCCTGACGACCTATCGGAAAGGAAAGTATTGTGATCGCGCTAAAAAAAATTTTTGAGATGAAGATGGGAATATATATTTTGAGACTCCCTGAGACGATTGAGACTATTTCCAGACCGATCTCTGTCTGTATGTATGTCTGTATGTCTGTATGTCTGTCTGTATGTATGTATTCTTCCACGATAGCGCCCAGACGCTTAATCGGATTGAGCTGAAATTTGGTATATAAGCTTCTGTTAACCGTCGGAGGAACCCATTAGTTTTTGGAGTCCCTACGCCCTACGGTTGTGGTACCTCCCATACAAATTTGGGGTTCCCGGCGAAAAAATTGTTTCCGCGATAGCGCCCAGACGCTTAATCTGTCTAAGTTAAAATTTGGCATAGAAGCTTCTGTTAACCATCGGAAGAACCTATTAGTTTTTGGGGTACTTACGACCAACGTTTGGGGTACCTGCCATACAAATTTGGGGTACTAGAGTAAAAAATGTCGCTGTTTTTTCGCACCTCCCCGGATACTAGTCAGGAAAGTCTTGGGGTGACACAACCGATTTTTTTTTATATCTATATACACTTCTATCTAACAATTAAAAACTGCTCAATATTTGAATGTCTGCTGCAGCCGTCATACAATTAATATACTAAACGTCATTATCACATTTAAACTCTTATAATAATGATATCATTACGAAATTATTCTTCATAATGTGCTGAAACGTCATTTAAAAATGTTTAAATTACAAAGTCTGCGGTTTTCTCGCTTGGTTCTTCCATTAAAAATAACGTAATAAGGGTCAATTACATCTAATAGACTGTCATTAGAGTTTCATTTACCTCCCTACCTGCAACCATCGAGATAAAGCATTTCGAATCGTTGACTACAATGAGCATCACGATTATGATGGTATTAATTGAAATAATAATCGATTCATATTGAGAAATAATAAGCGTGTAAAAGTTAATATTTTTTTCATTTTTAGATGATAATAACCATGAGATAAATAATATAGATATTTTGTGTGGACTATATCCCTTATATTCTTTTGTGTTTCTTTATAGCATACATAATCTAAATAGGGTTGCTTTCCGTCAGGGTATTCCCGGACAGGGTCAGGGTAGAGCGTCCGGTAAAGTTCGAGCAAGCTGCAAGCGCCGAAGTAGCATGTTTACTTTCTCCGCATAGGGAAAGTATTGTGTAAGCGCAAAAAAAAATCGACTTGAAGACGGATATATACCTTTTGACCCTTCCCGAGACGATTAAGATCATTTCCAGACTGAAGTCTGTCTGTGAGACTGTGTGTCTGTGTATCTGTGTGTATTCCTCGACGATAGCGCCTAAACGCTTCATCTGATTGAGCTGAAATTCGGCACGCAGGCATCATTCGGTCATGTCAAGAGTTAAAAAGTTAGTTGAAATCAGTCCAACAGAGGGCGCGCAGTCATACTTCAATATCGAAATATTACAGTTAGAGACATGGAAATACGGTACACAGATATCTTGCTGGACCGAAATTACGTTGTAAACTTTTGGTTGGAATATCTCGTATACAAGCAAGGAAAAAAATAAATACCGCGAAATAATCATTTTTGAAAATATACCATTATAATGCCAAGACAATACTAAATTATGTTATTTTTGCTATCATAGTCACATGACACAATAGCTAACAGGTGGAGGGGGGTGGGGTTGGGGAGGGAGTTGAGGGGCGGGAGGATCTGCTTTCAAGAAAAGTTTTAGGGTGACACAACCGTTTTTTTTTTTGTTAGGGATCCGCGCCAAAGCGCGCGGCGCCGACTTGGCGCCTGACGCTTAGCGCCTGAGCAATTCAAAAGATCCTACAAAAACAAGTAACCATTGATCGTAAACTCTGTTTCCAGTTTTTTTTTTACAGGGGAGTTACTGAAAAATCATTGAACAATCATTCATCTATTTGCAACGGAAAGCTCTTTGAATGGACGATTCGCATTTAATTATGCGAAGGATACATTAAAAAAATTGTAAGCAACTTAATTGGTAAGATAAAAAATAATACGCACAAGGAAAGGTGCAAATAAATTATTCAATGTCTAAAATCCGAACTGAACACAATTAAGGAATAATGTTGAATTTTCGGCTATCAGGCCTATGACTGTGCATTTACAACAAGCGAGTGAATGCTCATTCTACCCCCACTCTGCTAAAATCACGTGAATTTAACCAGAGTGGGGGAAGCTTAAGAGCATTCTAACCGCCATTCGGCGGTAAAAACAAAGAATTGCTCTTTCTTTTAGTGTAAATGACGCTAGAGCGCGCGAACAGTAGCCTAGGCCCGGCCTAGGGCATTCGTTCGTGTTCAGACGCGCTCACTCGACTAGACGGTCTCTTCAAAGCGCTTCAGCATTCTACGTGCCAAAATTATTTGCGTTTGTGTTTTCAAAATGGATTGGACGAACGATGTGTGTCTTTAATTGATAGAATTATATCGAGAGCAAGGTTGCCTTTGCTCTGCTCTACATGTTGCACTCTTGGTCTGTTATCAACAAGAGCTGTCATCCACCAACGGCGCTCTTTTCGTTTATTTTTATTTTTATAGTAGCACTTGCTACTACACAATCGTCAGACATCCGTCCGTGCGATTACGTGCGGTCTTGGTGAAATTGATAACTTTCTGAGCATTCATTCGCTACATAGAATGTAAAACAGCCGAAAAACAGCTAGTGTGCGAAATCGTTCTATCGCTCTTGCTCTTACAGGGTTCTATGTTCTGGCTCTTTTAGTTGTAAAAGATCTTTTTCCTCGATAAACAAGAATGACTAAAAATCATTTACACTGGAATAGCAAGAGCAAGAGCAGAATGCTTTTGCTCTAGCTATACGTTCGTTTAGTTTAAATGTACTATGATGCTTATCAAGAACGAATGCTTTCGATTATACGATGACAGATAAAAATGCAGTCTACCCTAGACAGCGGCGGTTGTAACATCGCAATACCACCTGCTTTTATTCCACCTGGCGTAGTCTCCACAGACTGAGTGTGGGTGTGACAAGATAACGAGCCAATTTCTTCCGGTCTGGCTACAAAGAGAAACCAATATGCGACTGCGGAATGCTGCAGGATAAAGACCACCTCATATCCTGCCCGCGGTTGTCAACCCCCATTAGACACCAGGACCCACAAGAGCCGATCGTCAAGGCCATCCAGCACATACTTTTGGAAAGACGTGTCCTAACCTGGCCCAGATACGGAAACGAACGCAGTGCCGCGCCGACCATTGTTAGCGCCTATGCGCGAAACCAATGAAGCGTCTCTTTGATTTTATAAATGAGTGAACCATATGACGTAATAATTATTTATGATGTACCTACTAATTGCAAATTATAAAATATTAAATAGTTTGTCCTAATATTATGTTACCTAATATTTTTTTCTCTCGTTTTAACGCTTGTTGGTTATTGCTTTGTTTTCGGTTTTGATATTTATAACATTTTGGTAAAAATCAAGATTAAAAATCTCATGCAGTTTCAACGTCTGAACAGGATTATAAAATATCAACTCTTCTATTCTATTCAAAAATTCTTTAATAATGTCGTTCTGAAGTAAGATGTTCTCAAGTATTGATATTACAGCCAAATTAGACAATCTTTTCAAGAGTCATTGTTGAACATAAGTATTTTTGAAGTTTCATTTTGAAAACGATCTTTCTGCGCTTGCTACTGTGACTGGCATTGTTAAAATAATTCGTAATAATGTTGCGATAAATGCTGTTAAATTATTTTAAAATATAAATGTCAGTAGTTTAGTTTTAAAGTAGTTATTAAATAAGCCCGAATAATAGGTTTTGTTTGGCTATCGAAGCAGTGCTCCTCCGGGTTGTTTTTTCTTAAAATAATACACCAATAACCAATAACCGAGTTTCATCGATAATCGATGAAACTCGACTCCATCATTATCAATCTAGAACATCCATAGCGTCCGCGGCCGCTTGCATTTGCGCCAGGGCGAAGAATGAATTGAAAATAATCAGAATGACCGATTCTAGAGGGACCGACTGACAAAAGAAGCGTTCGTCACCGGAATAGACGACTCACGGCTCGGTTCGAAGCAGCGAATGATGGCGCCTTACAGCGCCCCTGAGTAACGAAAGAAAATCGCAATATCTCTTTAATTTTTATTGTGGTCTAAAGCTGAATGGACACACGCGAGAAATATTAAACTCAATCATAAAAAGTGTGGTTTTCTTCAAAAAATATTTAGTTGATTTAATTTTCTATATAAATGAAAAACCATTTTTTATATGTTTTTTAAAAGTACTTATTGTAACCTACATTATTATAAAAATTGTCTGTTTTAAGCAATTAAAATGGATTTTATTACAGCTCTCCGGGTTTGTTAGGGTTATTGTCCCAATGTCAGGGTTTTTGGTCCCTATATCCTACTTGTTTTCAAATTGTTGATTGCAACTTTAACTCTAAACAACAATAAAACTATTTTAGCCTACATAATATTACAATTATTTGATTTTACTCAGATATTTTTAGCAAAGCATTTGGGTACAATTTCCTTGATTTTTGTTTTTATATTTTTTTAATTTAGAATAATTTACGTACATATTATATAATTCATTATTTCATTTAATAAACAATTATTTAAATACTAATTCTAACAATTTCTATTATAATGTTATAATTCAAGTATAGTTTTTCATAAGTATTGTATGATACATGTTATTTTCTCATTACATAAGTTGCGTATAAGGCTGTACTAAACGCCAAATTAGGAGTAAAAATAATATTACTATCATAAATGCACAAAAGGATGAATAATATTCTATTTGAATTTATTTTCAAATATTGTTTAGTCGTATTTGAATAGAACTCTAATATAGTTAATTAGGTATTTGTTACTAAATATATAGGTAGTTAATTAGGAATTAAAAATTCAAACCAATCGGGCGTCTTCGAAAGGTTCATTGTGGTGCTTAGGGTAGCTTAACACTAGATAGGCGTTATGAATATAGCATACAGCTTTGCTGTTAGACGTTATGAATATAGCATACAAAAGTAATATTTCGACGATACCTTAACCTATTTTCCTTACTTAATTTAGTGAAATTTAAAATATCTATGAATAAAATCGACACTCGACACAGGCCTGGGCGTAGTGAGGCAGTATAATCCACATGGGCCTGTACCCTTTTTAACAAGCTTGTATTTAGCTTGCAATGTTTGTCAGTATGTTTGTTTATGTCAAATCTTACAAGCAGAATTAGAACCACGCTCTTATCCTATGAAGTAAAACATGTATATGTTGAATCAGTTCCGATGACACTGCATTTTTATGGTCAGCATGACCTGATTCTAAACCAGGATCGGCTCCCGATGAGGCTACTCTTCCCCGGTCAACGCACAGACACACGACTTTGTATACATATTCAATTATGATAGCTCGTTCTAAATTTCCCCATGCTATGGCTGCTGTACCAAGGGTTGGTTACGAGGGGACTCCTCAACGGTCAACAGCAGTAACACGAAATTTAGTATACACATTCAGTTATGATAGCCCGTTATAAGTTTCCCTTGACATTACTACTGTGCCCAGGGTTAGCTCCCGACGAGGGGGATCCTCAACGGTCAACAGCACAAACACGAAATATTTTATACGCATTCATTTATGATAGCCCTTTCTAAGTTTCACCGCGACAGTGCTGCTGCAACCAGGATTGGCTTCCAACGAGGGGACCTCAACGGTCGACAGCACAGAAACGAAATTTTGTATATACGCATTCAATTACGATAGCCCGTTCTAAGTTTTACTGCGACAAGTTACTGCACCAGGGTTGGCTAGGGACAGAGATTTTTTATAAAAGCTTGTTTTAAAAATGTGTTTTTACTATTAGTTAAGCACTCTACTTATTCCTACTCCACCGCTTGTTTTTGTTTAATAGTTAGTAATTATTGAAATTATAATGATGTGTGTTATGAATACAATAAATAAATATCATAAAAAATGCTATCAATTCGACATTAAAAAACTTAATGCTCCAGCATCGCAAAACTGAAAACTCCGTATGTGGGCGACTTCAACGAATGGTAACGAATGAAAACGATAAAACACTTACCGCTATTAGCCTCCATAAATTTGTTATATGACTCTACCAACGACATTTTGATTTCGGTTTCCTTGACTATTAACGACTATAACACTGCTATGAGTGCAGCCAAAACGTCCATAGATATTTGATCTGTAATAAAAGAAAAATAAATTTTAAAATATTGCTCGAGACCTCGAAATCAAAGGAGTTAACAGATATGACTGGCTAAAAACTACCAAATATATATATATATATATATATATATATATATATATATATATATATATATATATATATATATATATATATATATATATATATATATATATATATATATATATATATATATATATATATATATATATATATATATATATATATATATATATATATATATATATATATATATATATATATATATATATATATATATATATATATATATATATATATATATATATATATATATATATATATATATATATATATATATATATATATATATATATATATATATATATATATATATATATATATATATATATTGAAATATTTGATAGTTTTGTGTATATATTCTTTTTAGAATTGATCAATAAGATGATTATAAAGTAAATAATTATAAAAGCCACTTACATCGTGACGAAGGATTCCCTTGATCGGATTCGGGAATGCTTTAGGTGTTAACGAGAATGATGAATGCCTCTCACTTGCGGAAAGAGGAGTAGGTTTAAGTTGGGCCCATTTTACAACTAGTAACGCTCACCCTTCATCCAATTATCTCAAAAATTAAGCTACAATCCTTCTTTATACGTAAACTCACTCAATTACCTATTATTTCAAGGGAAATAACAAGACAAGACGAGCTACTTGACAGATGGAAGAATTTAAAATTTCGAATTTCGTTTTTTTATTTTCTAAAGGTGTGATATAAAGAAGCTGCGATCAATATTCAAGGGAATCCTTCGTCACGATGTAAGTGGCTTTTATAATTATTTACTTTATAATCATCTTATTGATATTCTAAAAAGTATATATATATATATATATATATATATATATATTTGATAGTTCTGTGTATATATTCTTTTTAGAATTGATCAATAAGATGATTATAAAGTAAATAATTATAAAAGCCACTTACATCGTGACGAAGGATTCCCTTGATCGGATTCGGGAATGCTTTAGGTGTTAACGAGAATGATGAATGCCTCTCACTTGCGGAAAGAGGAGTAGGTTTAAGTTGGGCCCATTTTTCAACTAGTAAACGCTCACCCTTCATCCAATTATCTCAAAAATTAAGCTACAATCCTTCTTTATACGTAAACTCACTCAATTTCCTATTATTTCAGGGGAAATAACAAGACAAGACGAGCTACTTGACAGATGGAAGAATTTAAAATTTCGAATTTCGTTTTTTTATTTTCTAAAGGTGCGATATAAAGAAGCTGCGATCAATATTCAGCTGAAAACTTAAAACTAAAAGCGTGACATGCCCTCATATCAATGAAAGGAAGCAGTCAGCTCTTTCCTATTAGTTGGAAAGATTACCTTTAACCTAAATGGATTATTTACAATGAACGAAACATAAAATATGTAAAAATTCAATATTTTGAAATATTTGATAGTTCTGTGTATATATTCTTTTTAGAATTGATCAATAAGATGATTATAAAGTAAATAATTATAAAAGCCACTTACATCGTGACGAAGGATTCCCTTGATCGGATTCGGGAATGCTTTAGGTGTTAACGAGAATGATGAATGCCTCTCACTTGCGGAAAGAGGAGTAGGTTTAAGTTGGGCCCATTTTTCAACTAGTAAACGCTCACCCTTCATCCAATTATCTCAAAAATTAAGCTACAATCCTTCCTTATACGTAAACTCACTCAATTTCCTATTATTTCAGGGGAAATAACAAGACAAGACGAGCTACTTGACAGATGGAAGAATTTCTTCCATCTGTCAAGTAGCTCGTCTTGTCTTGTTATTTCCCCTGAAATAATAGGAAATTGAGTGAGTTTACGTATAAAGAAGGATTGTAGCTTAATTTTTGAGATAATTGGATGAAGGGTGAGCGTTTACTAGTTGAAAAATGGGCCCAACTTAAACCTACTCCTCTTTCCGCAAGTGAGAGGCATTCATCATTCTCGTTAACACCTAAAGCATTCCCGAATCCGATCAAGGGAATCCTTCGTCACGATGTAAGTGGCTTTTATAATTATTTACTTTATAATCATCTTATTGATCAATTCTAAAAAGAATATATACACAGAACTATCAAATATTTCAAAATATTGAATTTTTACATATTTTATGTTTCGTTCATTGTAAATAATCCATTTAGGTTAAAGGTAATCTTTCCAACTAATAGGAAAGAGCTGACTGCTTCCTTTCATTGATATGAGGGCATGTCACGCTTTTAATTTTAAGTTTTCAGCTGAATATTGATCGCAGCTTCTTTATATCGCACCTTTAGAAAATAAAAAAACGAAATTCGAAATTTTAAATTCTTCCATCTGTCAAGTAGCTCGTCTTGTCTTGTTATTTCCCCTGAAATAATAGGAAATTGAGTGAGTTTACGTATAAAGAAGGATTGTAGCTTAATTTTTGAGATAATTGGATGAAGGGTGAGCGTTTACTAGTTGAAAAATGGGCCCAACTTAAACCTACTCCTCTTTCCGCAAGTGAGAGGCATTCATCATTCTCGTTAACACCTAAAGCATTCCCGAATCCGATCAAGGGAATCCTTCGTCACGATGTAAGTGGCTTTTATAATTATTTACTTTATAATCATCTTATATATATATATATATATATATATATATATATATATATATATATATATATATATATATATATATATATATATATATATATATATATATATATATATATATATATATATATATATATATATATATATATATATATATATATATATATATATATATATATATATATTGTATAAAATAGTATATATATATTTCGTTGAGGCTTTCCTCCTTTTGTTAACTAATATTTCTAAACCCAATTCTCCTTGCTGTTACTACCATACAAATTCGCGCATTCAACGCGCTTACCGACTTCAATGATTGATGCGTGTTGCGTAACGTATATAAGTATACGTTAATAGAGTCATATCTAAGCCATGTCCGTTTCGTGCCGCGCAACTGCCGCTGTATGCTTTCAAGATTTAGTGTTGATTGTACTTGTCTAAGCGCGATCGCGTACATAATTACAAACGTCTATTGACTCTACGCAGTCGCTGGGCTGAATCGCTACGGCCTTCGTAAAGCCTAAATTGATTCTAAATCTGTCGATTTATCGATCTCTATAAGTCTCTTATATATTTTATATATTTTTTATGACTTTTCTTTCTTGTAACTTTATTTTAGTTTAAAGTCTATTATATTAGTCACACACTATTTTTCTATTCAACGCCGATTTTATAATGGAATTGCGATTTGTTTAATATTTTAGTTTTGAGTGGCAATTTTTAAGGCTATTTAGTTTTATTAGCATTTTCTAAAACTTGCCCTAATTTATTGTAATATTAGAGCTCTGTACACTCTAGAACGGGCTAGTCCCAGTAGGGTGACAGCATCAAATAACTATAAGACTAAGGTTTTGCCATTCGGTTTCCTTTATTTTTGTAAGCAAAATCATTTTTTTATAGTAATTAATACTTAAACAAATAAATAAAATAAAAATAATAAGCCGAGGATGCCCAAACTTTTTTGTCCCGTAGATTACTTGCTGTTTTCCGTTGACGCCCTGCCTGCATAATATTGATTTTTCCTAAACTTACTAACTTTTATTTTTTTGACAGCTAGCACAATACTTATCATTTAAGAAGGTTTTTGGTAATGTGGACAGTTGTAATAAATTAAAAACATGTACAATTTTAGTTGTTTATTTTTAAGTGTCCACGACCTTGAAGTACAAAGCATTTGAGTAAGCTGCGCAGCAAATGCACATGTAGCACTATCTCACTACCTCATTCATTTGACGCATCTAGCCTACTTGCTTGCACGGATACCCATTGAAACGCGTCTTTTTCACAAATATCACTCGCCCCTCCCCTCGTTAGTCATGTGCGCTATCCTTCTTAATTGACTAGTGCTGCAATTTGTGTAGAGTTACTTGTGACGCGCGCGTTTGTACTCGTATTTGCTATTATTATAAGTTTAAAATACTCTGTTGTACACTCAATCTGTTTTAGAAGTAATACGTCATTTACAGATCGCCTAAATATTTATGATGACCTGCCTAGTTGGGGTCCGCTAACGTGGATCCCCATTTACATCTAGTGCACCCAGATTTTTTTCTCGCTGGCATGGATCCCCTGCAATTCGAACTCGACCCCTTGGGGTCCATAAAGACCACTCTGGGAATCAGTACTCCTTTTTCTATTCCTTTCCATTCCATAATACAGCAAAATTAAAGTTCATTAAAAAACTTAAAATGGTTAAATATTCATGAAAGCAGAAATGTGCATGTTTTATTTATTTAAAGGTTTCCTAAGATCTCACCCTAAATACTTAAGTTAAACAACTCTTTACGTATATATATTAAATTATACATAACATAAAACAATATTACTGCATGGTTGTAGCGACAGACGTTTCGGCGAAGTTATAACTGCCGTTGTCCAGAGCAGACTGTTGGGTGCTACAAACTTATCTAATTTACTGTATTTATAATGTGAAACAAAAGCGATTGTCTTCGATTTTATATATTCCAAGAGTTGGAAAGAAGAGAGTATTTATAGTTAATTATTCCATGGATTGTTTATATGCATATATTTATGCAATAATTCTTTAATTCATTCATCTCTCTATAGGAGATGGCAATAACTTAGCGTCAGAAATCAGAAGTCAGAAATCTTTTAGTGAATATCATCATTATTAAATATGGCGACTGTGTGTATTGCCAATGCTTATATCAGAAGACTGAGCGACGAATCCAGCGTATGCAAAACGCTTCATCATTAAGCGTCGCCCTTCCTTACCAGGGCATGCATGCTGAATACGAGACAACGAAAGCAAATCTATATAGTCAAAGTTTTCGCATTAATGACTTCTGGCCTCGCAGTCGTCATGCATATCCTACACAAGCTCGCCACAATTTAGCCAAAATCCCTAAATTCATAGCCACTGATTGTAGAGGTAGCTTCTACTACTATTCGGCAGTTGTATGGAATCGGGAGCGGAATATCGATCAGCTTAGTTACATTTATAGCTAATACAAGGAATTCTTTATGCGTGAGGTCCGGAGATATTTCTTGTAAGTAAAGAAAACAATGTTTTTTTTAAGAGTACCAGAGTTCTGTAAATCTAGCAACATATCTTGATAATATCTCAAATTTCAGCGCGTGCGTTATCATCTTGCACTATTTTTTCACAGATTTTCTCTCTTTAAATTTAAGTAATATTTATTATTTTTATTTGCTGTAAATAAACAATTACAAATAAAGTATATTGTATAAATTATAACTACCTCATTAATGATCTTGTGAAGAAAGCTAACTTTTTTGTTTGCCTGTGAGAATATTTTTTTGTGAGAAGTTTTTTTGTTTTTCAGCCTGAGAAGTTTTTTTTGTCTATATATTTAGCATATTTAAAATACAACTTTAAAAGGAAATCCAGCCAAGCCCTAGCCTTATCTGCTGGAGATTAGTATAGGTTGAATTTCAGTACAATTTGAGTGGCCATTTTGATCATATTATGTATTATAGATGAACTGCAGTTGTAAAGGTTTTGTTTTTCACAGAAAGTCACAATCTTGATAATATAATATTTACAAAAAAGCATCTTCGATGTTGTATTAAATCAGATTATAAAATAGACTTTGACGCTCGTTGCTTATAATGTAACCACTATAAGACATTAGAAAATAAGAGAGAATATCGTATGCGAATCCATAAATTCAAATCACAGAAATAAGTCAATATTATAAAAGTTTTCTTTTGTTATTCTTGATAAGAGAGGTTTCATTCGTTCAATCTTAATGTTACTCCTGTCGACTACAAGGATTATTCTCAGCTGCAACTAAAGCAAATTCATTTATTTCTCAGAGTAATGCGCAGAAGCAAAAATCCTTCAAAAATTCTCACCAGCCCCGCATTATGCGTTCTTAATAGTCACCACCCACAACCACATGCTTACAAATGGCTTTATTGCATATCGTTGAATAACAATATTTTATTGTAATATTAAGTAATCCTCATGCGGAATTAAAACGCCGCTATGCTTGTATTTAACACACGACTCAGCGTTAAGAACGTGACTATATTTAAACTGAGATAAAAAAAGGATATTCGTCAGTGAGTTACTCTATTTTGGCAGTTGAAACCTTGACGAATCGTCAAAACAAATAAAACCAAAATTTTACGACCACTGCGGTTTGCATAATTTGCCTGTATTTCTAGTCTTTCAGTCAGATACACACATCTACTAACAGTGCGGGTACTTCTTTTTAAAGAAAATATTTTTTTTTTAAAATGTACATTATTGCATAACAGCCAAAATAATATCCATGGAACGGAGATGATCGAACAAGGTTAGTATTTTTTTTAAATATGCAAGACTACCAGTGTTACTAGTATCTGATTTACAGAATTTAAAATATAGCGAGAACCAAACATTCTACAAATATTATACAATAGTATACGAATTCATATCAACACACGTGATAGTTTTCCGAAATTCACTTATTGGCTATTAAAATGTATTCAGAATGGTGTAGATATTAATTATTTTAACAAATATGATATTCACCATTACTCGTAGCTTGAATTATTTTTTGGAGTGTTAGATATGGGATCCATGGGATTTTAAAATGATTTGTGAGATTGAGATTGGATTTGGAGATTTATAATGATTTGTGGGTCCATAAAACATACTCGAATTACGCCTCCATCTTCTTGGTTTCTGACAGTACTTAATAGTACTCCATAAATTGTCAATTAGATACATTTCAGAATAAGTCCAGTGAGTTTTTTGCCTTTGAAGGTTTCTATTTTTGAAGTTATTTTTCATTATTTTAGAATATATCATGGTGAAAGATCGCTATACCTTTTGGATCGGTTTCCCAAGTTACAGTGATACTTTCCTTCATATTTTATTTGTATTTTTTATTCATACAGTGGATTTAAGAGCGAGGAACAGTTACAACAGGTTGGAACAAAATTGTCATTTTAACGTGAAAAACAGAGCCAAATTGTAATGCTATCAGCAAAATTTAAGCCCATCGTTGAAGGTTGAAGAGTTACTTCTCAAATAAATGTATCATGTGGCTTGACTGGCGGGGAATACGATACTTAAATAAAATCGACAATTAATGGGCATATAAACATGATAAAGGCACTAAGAGAACAAATATAATATTCATTGGCCACTAAAAGTTATATTTAAACTAAATTGTATTGGATAATTTTTTAATATTAATATTATCAGTTAGTTTCAATGAATTGTTGGAGGTTTTAGGCATGGCATCCATGAGATTCTTGCAGTTTTCCATGACTTATGAGCCTGCAAATCGTAGTAATTCGAGCGTAGTAATTCAGTAAAGATTTCCAGGCTCATAAGTAATGGAAAACTGCAAGAATCGAGTGAATTTCATACCTAAAACCTCCAACAATTCATTGACACTAAATAAAAATATCAATCTTAAAAAATAATCCAATCGAATTCAGTTTCAATATAACTTTTAGAGGCCAATAAATTTTATATTTGTTTACGTTAATTTGCACACTACTGTAACTTGCTGCAATTATGATTCAATTATTTCAATATACTAAAATCGAAGACTATCGCGGTTGTTTGTATATCTTGTCTTATTATGAATAGGATAAAAAGGATTTTGTTACGTGAAATGTGTAGCACCCGACGTTTCGGCAATGTTGTAACCGCCGGTGTACAGGGTAGTAGAATTCAGCAGCTACAAACTTCAAGCTGTAAATTAGTTTTTTTAAATTTATATTATATCCTTTTGATATCTTATTATATATATTATATATTATATCTTATTATATCTTAATCATTATCATTTATATTTTTTCGTCTTATCTGGGCAACAGCGGTTACAACATCGCCGAAACGTCGGTTGCAACAAACTTCAAGCGGTAGATTTGTTTATATCCTATTTATGATTGCATGACTAACGTATGAAGCTCTTGCGGCTCGACATGTCGTGATACATAAACAAAAAAACTTCATTTTATTTTTCGTAATTGCCATACTATCGATCAAAGGCCTTCTGGCGCAAACACGCGTATGTCGTCGGAGCAGTTCGTGTATCTTAAGAACCGGTTGCGTGCGTTAAGAAATAATGCATTTCCGAAAACTTTACCTCTGAGGAAAAAAGTAGGAAATAAGCGGTTTTGGGGGTCATGATTTGATTGAAACCAGATTTGTTTCATTTTACGAACAAAATAAAATTAGTTTAAAACTCAAAATTATATAATGAAGATACGATTGATGAATCATATGCCACTGTGGCGACACACATCTACGAAATGAAAAAAGACCGAATGAATATGTTGAAACGAAGATTGAGTATAGAAATATCTTAACGTACAGAAAAATATCATTGGCAATGTTTTTGAGCAATGATAAGTCTATTGCGCTGATTAAAAGGCAAAAATGTACAATTACATGCTTACAGATGACTAACTGATTTTGTAATGATTGTGGGAGCGGCGCTTGTACGTATCCATTCACAAAAATTACGTATTTTTATTTAAAGACAAGCTTTTAATCAAGAGCCAAAGGAGAATATCCTCGATATGAGAAAAGGCAATTTTCAAAATGAGCTACCACCAAACGTTAACATGGATGGCTCGGGTTGAATGATAATATGACACATGGATGTCTCTGGTTGAATAATAATATAATACATGGATAACTCCTAAACGAACAATGAAATGGAATAAGGCATAAAAATACCGATGCTGAAAATAACAACAGCTTTAGGAAAATCTGCACATATTAATGGGTTATAAATTGGCTGCTATATAAATCTAGGAAAGACTGCGAGGCATTATTAAAATCTCTTGAATGAACATATTTCTATTTATTTCTTTTTATTTAAATTATCCAAATTTACGGCTATATTGTATTGTATTGTAGTACATTCCTAATTAACTTCTATATTATATAAAAAATGGCGTTGTCATTTTCTTTGATAAATAGTTATCAAGGCACTTTTGCATATGTAAATATATACTTGTATTATCATAATGATATATTTTTATTTTTTAATTATCTTATTATATGTATGTACGTATTTATAATAATTTTTATTTATATATACTTTTAATATAAATTCATGTAATGTTTATGCGATTATCGTATCTATGTATGTATTATATTATGTAAGAATATTTGAACTAAAATACCTTCCGTTCAATTTGGTCTCTTCAAAAATTTTAAATTTTGTTATTATTAAATGTAAATACCATTGCAATATAAAGTTTAAATAATAAATAAAATAAAATAAAAACCTAAGAGCGGATATATCATGCCCTTTCGGCAGGCAATATACAATTTCTCTTGGTACCCCCTCGATACAGGTTATGCCTAGTTTGGTGGTAAACCACAAACTATCATATCTGAATCTCTATCCGAGTTAGGAAGAAAATTAGAAAACTGTTTAATTAATTATGAAATATTAAGCTTAGAGAATGTTTTTGTAATTAAATATATTTATATAGACTTAAATAATAAAAAAATAAAATTTTAAAAAAATGTTTGACACATTTTTTAAATTTAATTTTTTCTTTAAAATCGATTTTAAATATCCATTAAATAATCCATTTTTTTCTATAACAAAACAAAGTTTTTATTATTTTCCTAAAAAAGATGTAGACGATGAAATGTTTCTTTCATTGATCCAATAAAAATAAATCCTGCAATCAAATATATAATGCAAGCTGTACCCGCGTCTTTGTACGCTTCAGAGTCTCTGTGATGTTGAAATTTAGTTGTATTTATTATATTTTCTGCTGATGGGCATTGCACAAAGAAAATTATAGTCTTTAGACGCGCGGTTTCGGCGGCACAGGGTCTTCTGAGCTTGAGTAGTGCAGCACTGGTCAGTATTGACGTGAGAGGTGACCGGGATAAATGCGTGCGATGTGTGTATTGATAATTAGCTGCTGCTATCCATACTTCCAATATTATAAATCGTAGGTCATGTGTTTCCATTTGAGACAGATACAGATAAAAAGGCAGATGCTGCTTTTTTTTCATTTAGTTACAAAAAAAGATATTTAGGAATTATTTTGACATAATGATTTTGCGTCACTCCTAACGAGGCAGTGCCTGTTCCAAGGAAAACGCGAATTTCATATGATATTATTTTAAATTTAAAATTTTAAAGTTTAGTTTTATGAAGATGTAAAAAAAATATTATTAATAAAAAAATAAAATAACATTAAATAAACAAGATAATCTTTAAAATCAAAATAATAATTAAATAATAAAAGTAGTACCAACTCAAACTGTAGTTTCAAGTATCTAATACAAATATTATCAATTGTGTGGTGAGCCTCTTATGAAATAATCTCAGTAGGCTGACTATTCGCTATTAGCTATTTTTATTGATTATTATTATTATTATTATATTTTCTATATGCCATTACTAATACGATACACGCTCACATTCCACACTTATACGCTCAACACACTCCCACAAACACATACACACACACCCTGAATACTAGACTCGTATGTAGTTCTAAAAATTGAAGATACATTAGTTTTATTAGGTAGTTTTTTTTAAGAAAAACGTAATTTATGTAATTTTATTGAAATCCATAACCGGTTTTATTTGTAGTAAATCTGCATATATTTTTTTAAATATTATTACTGTTATACTGTGTGATGTCTCAATAAAGAATTGAATTGAAATATTTAGTATTCATATTAAAGTTATTTTAACATTAGGCGGCTATATAAAGTATTGTCTAAACAACTGTATGTAAAAGTTTTTGAAGACAATAAATGTGATTCGTTTTGATTTGAGTAGAAAATAATTATAAAATAAGTTTAAATACAAAATATTGTATTATAAAAAAATAAAAACCTGTTGTGTGTACTAGATTATATGGCAGTCAGTTACCTAGATGCCAATGATGCCATCTTACATAAATTAGATGGACTAAAGACTCTATTTATATAATAATTTTTAATTTAATTTTGTAATTCGCAATAATTTTCAGTAAAATGAACAAAATATACAAAAATCATCAGCAAAAAACTGATAAAATGTTATCCAAAAGGTGATGCCATTTATACTATTTTAATGTCATCTAACTAGGCTATAGGCGGTTTTAAGCCAAATATTTAAAGTGTTATAAATATGTGTATGAACCTATATAAAAATTAAGTAAAGAAAAGAACAAAATAAATTTGTAAGAATGTATAAACTAATAGTTATTATTAATCCTTATTAGCTAGACAATCAAAGTAAAATAGAAAATTGTTAACCATAATCATAATAAAAATATAAATAAATGAAAAATAAATAAAATTGGTGTACACATAGATAGTTTTTTAATAATAATAATTATTGAAAAATAGTGTAAGATAATCATATCTAACAATAAAAATAAAAAAATGGTAAAAAATAAAACATAAATTAAATGACTATATAAAAAAATATTAAAAGAATCTTTAAAACTAAACAAAGAAATTGTATTGCTAAAAACTACAATAAATATAATATCCGTGTATTATTTTTTTTTACATACATACATACATACCATTGCATACATACCATTCAGCCATTTATACTCAGTGCTCTATCCTATGCATAGTATGCAAAAAATACGCAATTTGGCCACCGTTAATTCGATGATGTCCCTTCGTTGATGTTGTCTTTGGCGTTGTCTTCGTCGTTGTCTTCGTCTTTGTCTTCGTCATTGTCTTCGTGGTTGTCTTCGTTGATGTTTGTCTTCGTCGATGATGTCTCTTCGTTGATGATGTCTCTTCTTCTTTGGCCACCGTTAATTCGATGATATCTCTTCGTTTCCTAATAGTCTATACTGGCTTTACCATAATACTCTCCTCGTCCTCTTCCTTTCTCTTCAAACATATTGCGTTTGACCTTATTCGTATACACATGTCTGATTGAACGTAGTCCTTATTGGAGTGAATGCCAGTAGAATTCATTATTCATTCTAGAGCTGTGTTGTCATTTTATAAGAATTTAACAATACTATTAATACGAAAGGTCGGCAGTAAGAGATTGCCTAGGCATTATGCCTGCCTTTTATGCGTACTATCTATAGTATAATTATAATTAACAAGCTGCCATCTATGGTTTTGCATGACAAGAGTTTTAAATGCAATGTTTGGGATGAGGGTAAAATGTCGAATACAATTCTGATCTAATTTCTGTAAATAATATAATTAGGGATTGCAAGAAATTTTATTGGTTAACTTTTATAGTTATAGTTATATTTGGGCGCTATTGTGGAGGAATACATACATACAGACAGACAACTAGAACTGTCAACTACAAAGGGCGAACCCGTCACCTCAGGAAGTTTTAACGATATTTGATCATTCTGTCTCCTGTGAGGTGAGCGTAGAAGATTTGGCACGAATACAGTCCACCGTCTAGTTACGCCAATCGCTCATAAGAAGATAACGCCTTACCGCGAGATAACAAGGTTAATCATCCATCCGGTCGCGGTGGGCCGATACTCGCAACCAGATTAGTCCGATCTCCCGGCTTGTCGAGGCCGCTTGCGCAGTCCTGTCCCTTACGTAGCGGTGATACGGTGTCTACCGAATCTATCGCGGACCACGGCATCCTTTGCCCGGCTCTTCACCCGGTAACAGGTAGCCGATTGGTCATTTTAAGAGCAGTTGCCGTGAGGTGAACAAGTACCCCCGCTCTATAGGAGACAGTACTGTGTCCAGACTCCCCTAGCTGTCGGTCAGAATGCACAATCGATTGGCTGGCGCCGCACGGTGCGGCATCCAAACCGTCTAGGAGCGCCCAAAGATTGACTCCTAAGAGAAACCGGCCCGCAGGCCAAAGTCTTAGACACACAGACTTCAGTCTGAATATGGTCTTACTCGTCTCAGGGGCTCAAAATAGATATTTCCGCCTTCATCTCGTAAAAAAAAATTGCGCGTTCACAAAACTTTCACTCCTGGCCGGCTGGTAGGTGGGGAAAGTAAAATGAAACTACTTTGTTAATTACTTGTTTGTCTATGTTTGATCCTAGTGGACGCGGTTGTTTGTGGTTCGTATTTAAGTAATATATGCCACAGGCAAATATTTCTCGATCCCATCTTTTATTTCTCAATCTTATCTTGTATTTTAACTCCTATTTTATTTTATTTCTTTACTAACTTTTAACTTTTATAATTAGTTTCACTACCTCACTCTATTTTTAAGCAATTATTATTATCTAAATACTAGCTAATGGTGCATCTTTTTTATGGTTATATTAAGGTTAACAATTTTATATAATCAATTTCACTTTTATTTTATCAGTTTTATATTCAATTATCCAGCCTGTAAGAATTAATAATAACTCTTAGTGTATGAATTCTCCCGAATTTTCTATATTCTACATTACTTAGTTTTTTTATAATATATTACATAAGTTCTTACTTAGTTCATAATATATTTACAACAATTTAAATGTCTGCCTTAGAACAGGCTATCGCCTAGTTAGGCGACATTAAAATAGGATCACTGGCAACGGTTTCTGGCATAACGTCATGTTATCAGTTTTTTGCTACTGGATTCTCGGCTATGACATTGTAATTGTATATGTCCATTTACTGTAGATAATTGTAAATTACCAAATAAATAAATTTTAAAAAAAATTTAAAACACACAGCGTCGCCTTTTTTGTTTAAACCACGGGAATTTGCAACAAACGATATTGCACATGACGTCACGCGGTAAAAGAAGGCTAATCAATTAGTTACTCCTCGGGTCGATGGTATTCACATAATCGCCGTAATACGAATCGTTTTGTAACAATAAAAACCAATTTAATGTTATTATAAAATTCAAGGGTTCTTATAATTGCTATGTGTGTTGGGTTGGCTGTGATATTACGGCTCCGTGACTGCAACAAATTGTCTAAATTTAGAATTATTGGGATGTGAGGTTTCTTAATATAAAAATAAACGAAATAACCTTTATGAGGAAGGCAAGAGGCGACCAATGACCCACATTTGACGTCGAAAATTCAAGGCTTCGCGTCGCACCGTCCGCCATATGGGCCATGATTTGCGATTTAAAATATTTTATAAAAGACGTCATAGGTTGATTGCAACTTTGGAGCTGTCATCTGCAATGGGAGAACCCGACACCTCAGTCTGTTATAACTATATAGATCGATCTTTCAGCCGTGAGGTGATTACACAAAGACTCAAGGACAACAAGTCCATAGTCTAGCTCCGCCAGCATGCCCGTAAAAAGCCGACGCCTAACCGCGAGGCACTGAAATGTGAACCCAGCGGGCCAATTTGACCGGATTTATCCGTCCTCCGTTCTGGTTACGGTTTCGAGGTCGCTTGCGCTGCCTCTACCTGACGTAAGCGGTTATTCAGTATTAATATTTTAGGGGCCGCGTCGCCCTTTGCCCGCCATGGTCACTCGGGATCGGATGGCTAACGGATCGATTCAAAGGTTGAAGGCGTCAGGTCGACAACTACCCTCCTCTTTTATAGGAAACATAAATCTCCATACCCTCTGGTTATTTGCCAGCTGGGCATTCAACACCTAACAAACCGAATGGTGCACCAAGTGCCCAGTTTCGCCTGAGGTATCTTCGCCTGAGTTAACCCGAATCCGCGATCTTCTGATCCCAACTGCCTCCGACTGCAGGATTACAGCCGTAGCAGAAGTTTACAACGGCCCTGAAAGGGTAAGCCCCTCTTCGAGAAGGCTACCAGATAGGAGTTGAACCGCGAGTTGGGCAGGCCAGATGACATAGATTTTTAACTAACACCACCCTAGCTGCACGGAATCATTAGGAACCAGGTTGATTGCAACTAAAATGAGGATTCCAAGCTTCTAAAGTACTTATCTATTCTATATCTTTCTATTTATCTCTATATATGCCTATATGAATCTTTGACCCACTGATAACACGCATCATGCCACAGCTTAAACCTTTTGACCTGGCCATATTATAAGGCCAATCGTTCATTTACTTACACTATTCAATATTTTTAGATTTACAGATTTAGATTTATACTAACCAATATTTTTTAAATTTTAAGTAATATTTTCTTCCTAGTGTTTATTTCATTATATTTACTGGGTATGTAAATAATAAATACATTTTAGGTACTATATTTACATGAAACTAATCTCATTGCATGAATAGTAAAATCTGCAACTTTCGTTATAATAACATTTGTCGTCTTTACATGGAGATAGTAGATGTAAGATTACTACTATTATATCAAACTATTGTGTACGATTATATCAAACTATTGTGTACGTTCGTAATATTGTTTCATTGTTATTTGCAAATAATATAGTCATATATTCATAGTTATATTGGTTTATTCATATTTTTCAATATGTCAAGAGTAACAAAATAATAGACAAAATTTTACCAAAAAGAAAAACCGACTCAATTTTTTTTTATAAGTACAGCTGCCATGTCATGCTGATACTTAGACGGAGCTATCATAATTGAATGCATATACAAAATTGTATGTATGTGCTGTTGACCGTTGAGGAGTTCCCTCGTTGGAAGCCAACCCTGGGTACCGCAGTCCTTGGTGAGACTTAGAACGGGCTGTCGTAATTTAACACATATACAAAATTTTGTGTCTGTGCTGTTGACCGTTGAGGAGTTCCCTCGTCGGGAGCCAACCCTGGGTTCAGCAGCCATGTCATGATAAAACTTAGAGCGGGCTATCATAACTGAATGAGTATACAAAATGTGGGGTCTGTGCTGTTGACCGTTGAGGAATTCTTTCTTTGAGAGCCAACCCCGGGTGTAGAATCAGGTCATTCTTACCATAAAAATAAATGAATTGTCATCGGAATTGAACTAATAATATTTAAGGAGTTCCCTCAATTCCTCATGGATTTCACATCAGAACAGGATTTTGATAAAAATGGGACAAATCTGTAAGTATGACCTTTCGAATAAAAAAAGGATTTTCCAAATCGGTTCATAAATAGCAGAGTTCTGAGGTAACAAACATAAAAAAAAAGATACAACCGAATTGACAACCTCCTCCTTTTTTTTTGAGTCGGTTAAAAAGTATATCGATACTTTGAATACAATAAAAATACATCGATAAAGTAATTACCAAATGAAAACAAATAGTGTCTCTTATAATATGGAATTTGACAAATTCATCTAAATCATAAAATGCATTCTTCAACCTGCTTCTAAACCCTTTGCTTGATTGAGCTGCTTGCTTAATGAATTTGCTGAGGTTGTTGTAATTTTTGGTCCAGTATTGTCTGCAAGTCTCCCAGACTTCGAGAGCGAGTGGTTCAATATGCGCAGCTGGTTACGAGACTGCATCTGTTTGTTTTTTATTTATTTGATGTGTGGGGCTTTTCTAAGGTCTTTATGAGCCTTGTAAAACTGCGACCATTGCTGATCTATTGTGTTCTCCACCTACTATAGGTCTGCGCTAAGCCTAGTGTCATTTAAGAATTCCAACAGGCTTTGGCGTCAGATTGTTTTAGCTCCTCCGGTTGGAGGTAATGCCAACCCAAGTGGGTGTATCTTTTACGCATCAGCGGGTCACGCTCGCACATGAGGTGCAGCGGAGCTTTCTCCGCCCCTTGGCAGAACCTGCACATTTTCGTATCCCGGAGCCTGAGGTTGTACATACATGTATTTGTTCAGGCTACAATACCCCGTGAGCGCCCTCACCAGTATGCGTAGATTGTCCTATTTAGCGATAATGCCTCATGGGCAATCTTACGGTCGTAGATTGATAGTCATGGCGTCCACCACGTATGTGAAACTCTACGAGATTGTTTTTCACATGCATCGCTAACTCCAGCCTTTTGGTGATGTTTAAAACGAGCCCATTCACTTGCCACCATTGCTCACAACAATTTCTATTTTGCTAGAGAGTATTGCAGCATTAGTGTCAGTGAAAATAGCACACGTATCGTCGGAATTTAATAAGAAGTTTACTGCTTTAGTGTATATTGTATGTCATTCATAAATACCATGAAAGGGTATTTCCGAAGAATTACTTTTGTAGGTCGCCCAAAATAACATTATCAGGTTCAGATGTTTTGTTCCCTAACGCTGTTTCTGTTTCCTATTTTTAAGAAAACTGGTCATTAAACTTAGTCAGAAATGATTAAATTTATGTTTATTTATTTGTTTATTTATGGTAGCGATGCAATTATATTATGTGAATATACAATTTCAGAAATTGCTCACTATGCCCAAAAATATTTTTAACATTGAGCCAATGTTATTATTAGATTATTACATAGCATAGTTCAGTAGCAATGACACCTAACTAGGCCGTAACTTATTCTAAGATACATTTTAATTTTGTATGTGCTTGCACAAACTGTATTTATAAAAAATGGCATATATCCCTTCGTCAATGAATTTACTTTTATTATAGTCAAAAAATATATATATTATTAGCTTAGGAACTAACAAGTTGCGATCAATGAAATCAACAGCCCTAGATAAGTCATAGCAGACTGTTGCATCTTGACATCCATTTTCACGCCGGCCTAACACCTTCGGCACCATTTGGTGAAGTCGTACTACCGCAGGCTCGATAGATATATTGCTTTTTGCAATTTGGTGTTAGTTAAATAAATCACAATATTTTAACATTAATATATTTTACGTTTTGCGGTGACAACAATACTAAGATTCCTTTAAAAATTAAAGCAAAAATGCCATTTCACATAAAAAAAACAATTACTTCACCTACTTGATATATAGTACGAATATTTCAAAACCAATTATTAAAAACCTTTAAAATAAATAACGACTAATTACTATAGAGACTTAAAATTTTGGATATAATATATTATGCTAATACATTTATTTTTTCACGGCAAATTGCATATTTGTTTGCCAAGAAGCCCTTGCAGGTTTTCTTGTAAACGCGTGCGCATAACACAGTATAAAGTTATATAATATTCCAACATAATACAAATTATTATCTGATCTTATTAGCGCATTCAAATCAAATAAAGTGAAGTGAGCACTTAAAGAGCATTTTGCGAAATTCATCCCCTAATGGAGTAAAACAGATGGTGCAATTTTGAGATAGTTAAAGGAAGTCTCTAAAATAGTTTAAGATAGGAATTTGCAATTTTATAAAAGACAACCCAATCAAAATATGAGAACGCCTTTTAGACTAAGGATCACCTTTTAGACTAAGGAGACCAGGAAATAAGGTTGGTTATTTAGGCAGGTTTTAAAAAGCCAAATATTTGATGAATTTAATTAAGGAGAACGATTTCTGGAGCCTAATAAGGTTTCTACCTAAAATGTTCCATTTTCAAATTAAGAAAAAATCAAACTAAACTTCATAGTGAATATTAGTCGCTTTGTCGATTAACGAATATATTATTTGCATTTAAAAGTGCTAAAATTGGTACATTCGTAGAGTGAAAGGAGAGTTTGTAATTCAAAGTAAAGAAGGCAATGTATAGAAGTTTTTGAAAGAATAACTCAATGATGTCAAAGAATATTAAATTCATAAGAGGTATATACTCTTCGTTTTTGGTAGTTTAATAAATAGAACAGGGACCCAATTAAACCCATAAAATCGTTCCCTTACCTAAAGCAAATTAAGGCATACATATTCGATAGTTTTGCGAAATTCGACCTCCAATGTGAGAAACGGGGATGGAAGTTTTCTTCTTAGTAAATTAAGAACACTTATTCGAGGTTTTTAACGAGTCAACCCTTTTAGAGGTAAATCTGAGAGGTTGATATTTGATTGTTGAATGCCTACACTGTCACAAAATTAATCAAAATTAAAATTCTCCTTAGGATAAGTGTTGGAGGTGTTTATAAAACGCTGAAATTTAAAATGATCGGATTTAAAATTTTCTCATAGGGGAATCGTTGACGTCAATCTTGGTAGAACTATGAACTATAAATAAATATACTTTCGCTACAAAATAAAGTATTTCTAAAACATATTGAGTGTATAAAAAGGATTTCTTTGAATGTAACAGCTGCTCTTTCAAAAACGCTAAGCTGCAATCAAAATTCTTTTTCATAGTTCATTGTGGCATTGTTCTCCACGCGTTTGCAGACTTACGCGTAGCGCTGTTACCTTGCATAAACACTGTTTTTGCTCGTACGGTGATCAAGCAGTCATCGGCCCGAGTTTGCCTATAGAGCTAACAGCTGATTATTATTAGAGATACATGTTGAAACAGTGACCTCTATAAAAAAAATGCGGAAAACAGAAAATATTAGTCTGCATAATGAAAGCTTCCCACACTCTTATGCGACAGAGACCTTCAACGCGACTGTTAGCAAATTTTGTTGTAGCAATATGTATGAAAATAAAAAAAATAATGTGTGAGAGAACACACACTCTTGTTACAGAAAAAAAACTGAACAATTCCCAAAAAATATATCTAATTAACTCAACGGTGAGCATCAGCGTACCGAGACAGATGCTAACATCGCTGTATATGTATATATATGGCGAAACTGGTTGAGTTTAGGTTATAGGAAAATAAGCAATTGTAAACACTTTAAAACATCAAGTAAAAAATAATACAAAACTCTTGGTCTTAAATAAACATGAATAAAATAAACACCTACTTGAAATCTGAACAATTTCTGAACTTAGCGGGAAATAATCCATTCTAGTCAACTAAATATTTAATAATGCATGTATGCAACGGGTAAATGGCATACCAGTTTTCCAAGCAGCTGATTTGCTTTACGTCAAGGAGGCATCTGCTACTGAAGTGCTAGCTTTGTAAATAAATCGAGAAAAAAAAACATTTTTGAAAAGGAAAATTTGTATGTTTCTATCTCAATGCCATAATCTATTTTGGGAACTACTGATCTATCTACGTTCTTAAGTTGTATGGTAGACCTTATATATTAAATCAGAGCCATGTGCCGTGTCATATGAACTGTGATATAATTGTATTATACATAAGTAACTCACTAGATAATAATGTCGCATAATTATTATGACGTTTTACTAATTAGCATCACGCTAAGTGGAAGATTTCTGTTTGCCTTGTAAAATTGCAAATATCTTATTACACATGCTATAGCAATTTCCTGTATTGTTCCAATTAAAATACACAATGAAAGAGAGAAAAATCCATCAGTAATTGGTTTTCTTTTCGCACTTAATTTGTCATTCGATTTTTAAAGACTACAAGGCATCCAATTAAAAGTGACAATGAGAATTATGAAGTTAACTATGAATTATTAGTTAACTATGAATTATTAACTGAATTATGAATTATTATTTATATTAATTTTTTATTCGATTAAATTCAAAATTGTATTATAACTAGTAATATGCACATTTTATGTATAATTGCCTATTTCAATTAGAAAATCCTCTGACCATTTCAATTTGATTTTTTGGCTATTTATTTTAATTCCTTTTTCCATCTATAATTATTTCAATTTGATTATTTCACTATTCATTGCAATTCCTATTTATTATTTACCTTTTTCGTGTTATTGAAATTGATTTTATTGTGTTTTATGATAGGTATTTTACAAATATAATTTGCAGACTGACAGACTGACAGACGCATTGACATATCAATGACCTAGTTTTTAGAGTAATGATTAATTTCTACATATATTGTTTATTGCCTTAAGTTAAGTCCTAATATTATTAGATATTTATATATTTTTTCTCTTTTACCATATGTAGTTTAAAGTATGCTCAAGCCACTATTTCTCTATGTCCGCTTGCCTTAGTACGGGCCTAGGCCTAGTTAGGCAGCGTTGATCTAAAGATGGACTGGGCTGCGGTACTCTCTTTTTTGCTACTATTTACAACGGAGCCTCTAATGATAATATGTAATGTACTGTAGTTTTAAAAAATGCGCATTTCTTTAAATAAATAAATAAATAAACTATTAATGAAAGTTCTTTTATTTTTCGACATACTCACCCTTGAAGCTTATACACTTGATGTATCTTTTAACTGATCAAAACATACTCTTCCTAAAAACTACTGATCATTAAATCACCTGAAAATTCCTGCACTAATTTTGCTTCATCATCTTCAAATTTTTGAACTCTCAGATGTTCCTTTATTATCTCAGAAAGAAATTTAAATCCCTAGGGGTTGCAGGTCCGATGAGTATGGAAGATGTTCCAGTACTTCAAAGCCAGCTTCTTTAATGGCAGCCATCGCACTTGTGTGTTGATTAAAACATAAAAAACTTTTCTTTATTTTTCACGTAGGTATTTATTTCGATTTTTTTATTTGTTTAGCATATACAGCCCCTTTATACCGGGTGGGCCATCCAACGTTTTAAATTTGAACTACCGGTTCTTTTGCTTTTGAAAGGTAGTATGACATTGATTTATCGACAGAAAATTAGTTTTATGTTTGAAATTTGCAAAATATGATGACATACGCTCGAACAAAATTGGAAAATATTTAAAACTTACTTCCAAAGCGGTGAGTCTTTAATGGCCAGCTTTACCGTGCCATGCTTAACGAATTTTGGCCATGCTCAATGGCACAACTAGGGTTGTCGACTACAGCGGGCGAGCCCGTCACCTCAGGAAGTTTTAACGATTAGTCGTTCTATCTCCCTGGAGTAAGCGCAGTAGACTTGAGGACAAAACAGTCCACCGTCTAGCTACGCCACAAGCCCGTAAGAGGCCATCGCCAGGAGTGTTTTACTAAGATTAAACCGGATTAAATCTAAGGCCGTGGGAACGGATGATCTCAGTGTAGATATGCTCAAACGTATCATCCAATGTATTCTTCCAGTCGTTACCCACATAATAAACTCCTCATTAGAATTTGGTTCGTACCCAGCTCCTTGGAAAAATGCCTACGTTATACCCCTTCCTAAAACATCAAATCCTGTGCGACCAAATGATTTCAGGCCAATATCTATTCTCCCTGCTCTCTCAAAAGTGTTGGAGCATATAGTGTTCTCTCAGCTATCAGATTACCTTTCTGAATTCAATATGTTTAATCCCTATCAGTCCGGTTTCCGTCCCGGTCATAGCACTACCTCTGCCCTTGTCAAAGTAACCGACGACGCACGTAAAGCTATGGACCAGAGACAACTTACTTTGCTTGTTCTCTTAGACTTTAGCAGCGCCTTCAACTCTGTCGACTTCGACTTGCTCGTTGCACGGCTACAAACTCTCAACTGTTCGCAAACCGTTATTAATTGGTTCAGCTCCTATCTCAGAGCCAGACAACAGCGTATAAAAGTAGGCGATCGATCATCCGAATGGGTTAATCTAACAGCTGGAGTTCCACAAGGTGCGGTTCTGTCCCCGCTTCTTTTCTCAATTTTTATGAATCCTATCTCCAACCAAGTTCGTGGACATACTCATCTGTATGCAGATGATGTCCAAATATATAATCATTTCTCTCCCGAAAACAGCAATGCCTCGATCGCCATCATGAACTCTGATCTTCAGGCCATTTGTGAATGGTGTGCGCTGATGGGTCTACTAATCAACCCTTTGAAATCCCAGGCTATACTCATTGGAGGTCGTAAATTGCTCTCCAGAGTAAATGTAAAATCCCTTCCGATTTTAAAACTAAACGATATCACCATACCTTTGTCGCAAAAAGTGAAAGATCTTGGTCTAATTATCGATGAACATTTATCCTGGCAACCACACGTGGACGAGGTAAGTCGTAAAATATTTGCTAGTTTTCACCCTCTGCAAACACTCAGAAGATTTCTTCCTATGGACACAAAAAAATCTCTTGCACAGTCTCTCCTCTTGCCTCTCCTTGACTATGCAGATGTGGCTTATCTCGATTTATCAGAGGAACTGCTCAACAAACTTGAACGTTTGCAAAATGTATGCATACGATTCATCTTCGGTCTACGTAAGTATGATCACGTGTCCGACTATAGGGCACAGTTAAAGTGGTTGCCAATACGCCAAAGAAGAAATGTTCATATACTGGCTCTCCTATATCGTGTACTCACCCAACTAACACCATCCTATCTCCAGGAGCTTTTTGAACCACTAAGTTCCCACGGTCTCGTACTTCGGTCAGCCTCTGACAGTTTATTAAAAATTCTGAGTCATAATAGTGATTTCTATTCCTATTCTTTCTGTGTCCATGGTGCAAGACTCTGGAACGATCTCCCAGCAAATATACGAAACTCGCCTTCTTTACCATCGTTTAAGACTCACCTTAAGGATTACTACCTTTCTAAGAAGTAACCAGTTTTTCCCTTTCTCTCCTGTTCCTCCCCCAATTTCCTCTCCTCGGGCACTATTAGTCTTAAATTCTTCCACTTGTCTGTATATTATGTAATAATCTTTATTTTCACAATGCGCGCATGTACCACTATGTTTAGGTTAGCTGTAAGACATTGCCATGTGGCAATAAGCTCGCCTTTTTTGTATACTTTTTAAGTGCAAATAAAGAGTTTATTATTATTATTATTAGTATCTACCCCTAATGTATCTCGCATGCCGCAATCGCAATATATAATATAACTAGCAGACCCGGCCACGCGTTGCTGTGGCTAAGGTTTTTGTTATATTACATTGTAGTAAACTATTTAATAGGAACGGTAGGAGAACATCATTCATGGGGACCACCATGCTTTTTTAAATAGATGCCATTTGTAAAAAAATATGGCGAACTCCATGACAGATTTTCTACTACCGTAACCCCTTAATTAATACAATGAAATTATTATTTACGAACGAAGACGGAAACGTTAATGCTGGTATAAAAATCCTCTGGATTGGGATTTAAAGGGGAAGGACTTTCAACACGATTGATTAAAATTTTCGTACAGTTGATATTAATCAAAAATCAATACAAAAGAATTAATTTTAAAATTTATTATTATTTTTATTAAAGTGTGTAACAAATGAGTATATTGCAAAGTTGTTAGTAAATAACATGTGTTTTTACAAAATGGCTGTTGATGATGACGAAAGGTAACCTGAAACAACGAAATTTCTTCAATATCAAATTAACACCGTGGACAAAAACGTTTTTTCGAATTTACCGCAAAATTAAAAAAAAAAAAAAAAATATTGAAAAAAACATAAAAATTTGTGCCCTTTTTTAAAAGTTTCACGAAAATATTTTTTTTTTTGATCGTTTTTTTAAAAATATTTCGGTTAATCTTAAAACTCTGCAAATTGTCATAATTTCTGTAATATCGGTAATTGTTATCGATATTACGATATGCTCGAATGTGTGGGGCGCGCCAGTTTTGCATGCGGCAAACTTACCTGTCATGCCACTTTGTCACTTTTTCATGTCAAAACATGTCACTTTTGACAGCTCCAAATTTGTTGAGGGCAGATTTGCAGGAGGCAACCTTGCAGGCGGCAACCTTGCAGGCGGCATTTTTCCAGACGGCATTCTTGCAGAAAGCAAACTTGCATACAAACCCGAAGTTAGCAACGTTTGAGAATGGCGCATTAGGACATGATTACACGAAATAAAATAATTTTATATTATTTTACAAACCAAAAATAAAGCAGTAAAGCATATGCTATTAATTTTAAATTTAGAAAAAGAAGTAGCAAATTATCATGTCAGGGTAAATTAAAGTGGTGAATATTTTTACCTCTCCACATTTAATTACCGGCATCCTTGAAGTGGATGATTCAGTACATCAAACTAAACATTAAAAAAAATGTTTTAAGTTTTTCTGTTAGGTTAGGTTAGGTTAGGTTTTTCTTTCCCTAAAATCGAAAGTTGATTGCTGAGATCTGCGATGGAGAGGACACTCAAAGAAGTGGACTGGTTTCCCTACCCTGACATATGAAAACGCGGCTTTTGTCGATTTCTACTCTGGTAACACTAAATTTTTAATACGATGTTTTTGCTCCTAACTTCATTTTCTGCAAAAATGCCGTCTGCAAAAATGCCGACCCTCGAAACGTTAGTTTGACATTTGCAAAACTGCCTTCTGCAAGATTGCCTTCTGCAAAACTGCCGCCTGCAAGAATGCCGTCTGCAAGATTGCCGTCTGCAAATCTGCCTTCTGCAAGTTTGATGGGACCCGAATGTGTCGGCCACGGTACGTACAAACAAAATGACCGCAAATTTCTTGACATTGCAATGAACATTTTGAACGCCTATATCTCTCTTATTTATTGAGATCGAATAAAGATTATGGAAGATTAGGAATCAGCGTGGCGAATATAGCGTGGTGAATTACTTATTTTTTTATTTTGGCCTGTTTTTAAAATTTAAACTTTGAATGCCTATCTCGCTTATTTATAGCGACCGACACAATTTTCTTCCAGATTTAGCATTAAAATGAAAAAAAAATGGAGAGAGGTTCCTATACTGCAGTTATTCCACTTTTATAACTATGTGATAATACTTACCTACATGTATATATTTTAATTAAAGAGTTTTGAACAATGAAGCACAAATAATTAAAAAGCAGGAATAATTTCACTGTATTACCTTCACAATATTTTGAATTTAGAATAACGCTTGCCCGACTATGACGTTTGTAGGTTTAACATAGCAGCGCCATCTATGGATTACTCAATAGATAACACCATCTGTTAAAATCGTTTGGAACTAACAGATAATTGCGAATGTCAAATAATAGACATTGCAATAAAATAATATCGCGACTATAAATTAAGACGTAAGCTATCCTATCTTTCAAGTTGGATCAAACTGCACACTGTGTGCAAATTTGATTCAAATCGGTTAAGTAGTTTAGGAGTCCATCGCGGACAAACAACGTGACACGTAATTTATATATATTAAGATATTAATAATATTTATTCAAGAATATCTTTAAATAATATGTATGTATATTATGGAACGTGTATTTACATAAAATTTTATTTACTTATTATGTCTCCTGCCTTTCCAGTTCCCATTTCTCCCTATGTGTGTTTATTCTTCAAAAAAAATATGATATTGTTAAGTGTTTAAATTATGAATATTTAAGTGGAAACATGTAATTAGCATTATTTTTTAAAACAATAATTTGTACTAAATTTATTGTAACAGCTGTATGTTTCAATAATAAAATAAAATAAAAAATAAAATGCCTTGAAATACTCTCTCCTTGCACAAAATTTTCAAGCTAAATTATTTAATTACCGCGCGAAATTCCATTTTCTTTCATTTTCGCCAACACGTTTCTACAAGATGCAAATAAATGACCCTTATTTTAAAAAAAAACAAAAGAAAACAGTTTTTGTTTTTTCGAACATAATAACAGATCTATTCGTGTGCCTATTACTATGTATGTTTACATGATTACAAAGAGCTTGTAACTCTTTATAATTTCTTGAACGCCCCTCGTGAAATATCGAGACAAATTTTAGTATACTTAGTAGATAGTCTGCAACAATACTGAGTGTTAGATTACGACTTATAAATGTGTTACTTTTTATAGCAGGTGACAATTATTATATTTTTTATGAGGCTTTTGTACTTTGTCAAAATCTAAACAGAATTTTACAGTCACATTAAAATTTATGAATCTAAAAAAACAACAATCAACAAGTATTAAAAAGAATAAAAAACACGATTGCCGTTACATAAAGTGAACCAGTGTATTTAAAATAATTTTTATGACATTTTTTTAAGAAATATTTCTAGTTTTCTTATTTATACATATAGATACATGTATATTTCCAAAACGTACTTAATCAGATCTTTCATTTGACACTAAATTTAAGGTATCCTATGACACTCGAGATGACATAACAATTCTAACAATACTGGTCAATTCTAAATTGGTTCCAGCGTTTAGAAGTTTTGGTGAAATAAGAAACGAAAAAGATACATAGATGAATCCTGAATATATTACACGCTTTTTTTGTTGGGCAGTCGTGTAAAAAACCTCAGATTATTTCGAGCAAGGGGTGAGCAAAATAAATAGATTCAGCTGGTAACTGGTTCTCATTTATAAGACAAATTTATAGCGAAAGTGTAGTCAAATGAAAACGAATACAAATAACAGGCGTTACTTTTAATTAGTTAACTAATAAAACCATATATATTTTAAGGAAAATATCATGACTATTCATTAATTAAAATGCTATGACATTGAATAATAAAATATTGCCGATGTCGTATTGCTAAATAGAAATTTGGCATTTTAATTTCCTAGTTGTAAACTTAAAGGAAATTAAACAACTGACAGTATACTATTGTGAAAAAAAATATATGTAAAGTAAGGACAGATTAAATTTAATGTAATTTTTTAGGAAAGGATCCCATAATATAAATTTACTGCGTATGGGTGGGTTTACACAATTAAGTACAAATTAGTTCAAATGATTCATTCGATTCTAATATACTCTGTATATTATATCATTATCCAAGATTATTCGAACGTTGTATACCTTGATGGTAGCGAAGCAATCCTAGACAAGTTAGAGCGAATGTCTATGTGAGATTTGCATTTAATTTACGGAAATACTATCATTTTCAGTCTCGCGAAATAGCAAGCAATGTCAAATCTACAACATGAAAACTACATATCTTAGCCTTATTGCACAATGTGCTCAAAAATCTTACCTTACCATCTTATCTGAAGCATAATGTAACCTTTTTAGGGTCATGGTTTTCACTCTGATCAAGTCAGAAAAGCATCATTAGCATCCAAAATCACATTTCTTATTTACTATTACTGCATATACTCTTATATGTATATGCAGCTCGACTATGGAACCAGCTCCCTTTAAATATTAGAGGCGTGAAATACCTCTCTAAATTCAAGCTTCTTTTCAAAAGCATTTCTTGTATTACCAGTTGTAAGCTCTCCACCTCACATTATTTTCCCTTTGTCTGTTACTTATTGTAACTTAGTGTTATTTAGGTTTTTTTGTTTTATTTCTATTTACCATCAGAACTTTTTGTTATTTTTAATTTAATAAAGCATTGTTTTTGAATTAACCGCCAACTCTCGCAACGACCATATGGTTAACTGCATTAAAATTACAAATATATATATATATATATATATATATATATATATATATATATATATATATATATATATATATATATATATATATATATATATATATATATATATATATATATATATATATATATATATATATATATATATATATATATATATATATATATATATATATATATGTATACATAATTGTATTTTACATTTTAAGATAAGACTCGCGTATAAGATTTAATTTGTCCTTTTCTATTTTAACAAAAAAAAAACAAATGACTTATGGTTCTGGAATAAAAAATCTAAGTGAATGCTCACCTTATAACGTTGATCAACTTTTAAAAATTACACAACAAGTAGTCAAAATCACTTGACACCACCGCGAGCCGCAAGTTTGAATGATAGACGCCTGCAACCAACCGCACTTTGAGTGATCGCCCGCGCAACTGAACGTCACACGAGCCACGATCCCCGCCGAGCACTTTTCAAAAATCGAGACGCTTCAAAATTCGCGCCGTCACGCGGAAAAAGCTGCGATATTTCTCACGAGAGATTGCGCGAGCAATTTCAGAGCATCCGCACGCATCCCACGCGATCGACAGAGTTGCACTGTGCGTTTGTCTTCGTCGTTTCATCATTTATACTTAAAATGCCACTAATTAGCATTCTGCCAATCAAAAAGGGTTCCGAAATTATATAATTATCTACAGGTGGGTTTAATTAATTAAGACGGTCAGTGTCAATTTATTTTCGGTCAATAACCATAGAATACTTTCAACAGGCAGAAGAGTAAAGTTCGCATTGAAACAATACATATGAAATTTCGTATGTTAGGAAATTATTCGGACATATTATTTACGAATGGCAAGATAAATTTCAATTATTTTTTTTCTGTAAAATATGAGAAAATATTTGAAATACAATCCATTGAAACAATAGTAGCGATTATTCTGCCACTGCATATGTAATAATATTAGCAAAAAAAGCGATATGATACTATTGTCTATTATCGAAGCAGAATTGCCATTTTGATTGGAGATGGATATACCAATAATATCATATGGCGTATTTGATTACTCATTATAGCATATTAGATTGATAAACGTCGTACTAGAATTTGTCAGCCAGAATTTTACTACGTAACGTAACGTGTAGATGGCAACCATAGTTCCAAAAATTGATTAATCTTCTGTTATTACGTTCAATATGGTGAATTTCGTTTTATAATAGTATGGCGGCTCACTGTAGATGGCACTATAAACACGAGTATTTGTATAAAATAATAATAATATAATAAGGGATTTTTAAATCATAGTTCTTATTACAAGTTGAAGATAGTAAAAGTTTTTCGTGTTTTTTTAAGTTTTTGTTATTTTTTGCTGAATTTTAAAAAAATAAATAAAAAAATAAATAAATAATGTGTTATCGAGTAGTACTGATTATCTATACTAATATTATAAAGAGGTAAAGTTTGTGACGTTGTAGGAAGTAACTCTGGATCTACTAAACACATTTTAAAAATTCTTTTACCAATAGAAAGCCACGTTATTTGGGAGTGGCATAGGCTATATATTAATCCGAAAAATGAAAAGACTTTTTCGTGGTAGTCGGATTTGCAATGTAAGTCGAAGAATAAACGGTCGAACGAAAACGTTTCTAACTAACACTGCCTTAACAATGAGAGATATATGATTCAGTTCTAGAGAAAGTTGTAGAGTTTATTAATGCCTACAAAAAAGTCAGGGACAGCAGCATATGACTTTTATATTTAAGTCACAAAAAGTAGTATTTTATATTTAAAAAATAATTTAAATCGTTAGGTCATGTTTATTGGTCATATTATCAACAATTATGAATTCTTATCAAAATAAGTAACTCTATCGTCTCAAGTGTTTAAAACAAAAGACTTTTCCCTTTTACTGCATACAATTTCCCTTTTACTGCATAAATAGTTAAAGAGATAATACGCTCACAAATAAGACACTCACAAGAAGACACTCACAAATAACGGTATCATAGTCAAATTGGCATGCAAATACATACATACATATGCAGTAAAAATATAACCCTTCTTTTGGCAGTCAGGAAATAAATAATAGCACTCAGTACTAACTAAACCAGACTCATAATTTCATCACAGGTAAAAAGTTTTACCGCCCAACGAAGTGGGCACGGGTCAGCTAGTTATTTATATTTATTTATTACCTACATATATTAACGTATAGGTGAATAATAAATACAACTCAAGTAATATACAGGGTGAGTTTTAATTAACCGGCATCCTTCATAGGGGTGAATCAAAACAAGCAAATAAGCAACTTTTGATTAATAAAAATTGGGAAAACCCAAAAGATTTTTTTTTTTATTTGAAAATTTGATGTTCCCGACTGTTAAATAAAAGTTTGACAAGCGTTTGAGCGCGCTGCGCCAACTATCGGTATATTAGCGATATTTTACCTACTGCTAGGTAACGCATCGGGCTCAGCGATTTTTGTACTATTTTACAGAAACAAAAAACTTTTCAAACTTTAAAAAAAAAAAAAATTTTGTTTCATTTTTCCACATTTTTTTATATTTAAAGTTGTTTATTTGCTCGTACTGATTTACCCCCTTCCAGGGTGCTGGTTATTTAAAACTCAGCCTGTATATGTACATACTCAAGTTATATTTATTAATTACCTATATTAGCGTATAGCTGATTATTAAACTTTATATAATTATTCGTATGCAATTTATAGTTTATACATTAAATAATTATACTTTTATTTTCATAATGCGATATGATGGTAGGGCGCTTCTGCATGTATCACCCATGTAATCGAGTCAGACAGCATGTCATCATACAACACAATGAATATTATATATACACATAGGAAAAATCCCGCAAACACGTATTGAGTACATAATACCATTGATTATATAGCGTATTAGATTGCTCAACGTCGTGCTATGATTTGGGAACTAGGATTTTACTACGAGACGCAACGTGTAGATGGCACTCATAGTTCTAAAAAAATATTAATCTTGTCTTATTACGATTAATGTGGCGAATTACGGGGTATAACATAATGGCAGCGCGCTGTAGATGGCGCTCTAAACATGCCTATACAGTATAAAATAATAATATAATACCAAAGGAATTTCTAATTCATAGTTCTTATTATTTAAATATTATTTACATAAAGGTGTCAATTTTTAATTTGGTATGCAAGTTTCAATACGTAATAATTACGTATTTTAATGTTCAGAAGAACATTATCTATCATTACTTATTATTTCTTTGATATAATCAGCCTATATAAAAAAAATCGACATGTGACAATGATCAAATGTTATTATTGATTTCATTTGTTAAATTATTGTTTTTTTAAACAGTCATTTGAAAAAAATGTCAATGACCAAATAAATAGTTATTACTTTTGCCGTCAATGATATCAGGGTCACCTGCATTTAGCCGGTGCAGAAGGGTTGCCAAATCGTACTATCGAACGGTTTCTTGCAGCTTGGGCCACAAAATCCATTGTGTACCCGGAACGGTCCAATTACAAACTAACTCAAGTAAAAACTTCCTGAGGTGAAGGGTTCGCCCGTTGTAGTTAACTACTCAAGTTATGGAGTTGAGAAATCTTATACCATATATAACTTATCCGGCTATAATTCAAGGCAAATTTAAACGCAGACCACCACAAGAAGAAAAATCCTAAGGCACCTCAAAAACAAAATAAAATATACAAAAAAACACTTTTTTATATTTACATTAGGAACCTTTAATCGCCGTGCAGTGCATTTGGTGAGTAATATTTGTCGTGAGACGATTTAATTCTATTACGACTGTAGCATATAATTAATTTATTATACAAATCTGCCAACAAAACCGCTTTATAAAACAGCGACATGACGTCAATTGTCTGTTTATAAACATAACTTATATACATGACATATAAACATATATACACCATAAATTATATACGATACGATAATTTCATTCGCAGTTTGCCAGCAATCTCTCCACCCAGAATCGAAAAGATAATGTCAGTTTTCGAATAATAAGGAAGAACCCGAAATTGTTGACAAGTATAAATAAAACTGGACAATAAAGGCGTCCGTCAAGGAAGCCATCACGACGAATCTTTAGTTTGCCAATTTTTTGCATTTCCTTATAACCAAATATTGTCCTTATTATCTTTTCTCTGTGATATTTTAATGATGTTCTTTAAAATCACGACTCAATGTCAAAGTTAAGGACAATTGGAGCTATTCTCTGAATGAAATATGGCTGAATCCTGTATTCCGTGTCCTCTAAATTCACTTCTTGGTTTCGCCTATATGGTCATCAATTGTGGGCGCATTTTCAACAGAAGTTAATTAGGTACAAAAGATTTAGCTGGGACGAATATTTTGGCAAACAGACTAATATGGATTATAAAAGAATTGCTCGATTTAATGTATTCGCTATGTTGTTTGTAAGTCGCTACGATCCTGAACGAAGGATTTGAAAACGACAAATATTTCAGTAAGCGAGAAAGTTTCCAATATATTTTTGAGGCTAAAAAAGACCTCTAATGGCATTGATAATCAGGTGAAATCATACCTGTGATCGCACCCGGTCGAACTTTAACTTTAAGATTTTAAATATAAAAACTCAAACTATTATTCATTATGATGTTTTGTTTTGTAATGTAATGTTTTAACACATCGCTAAGTCCTACCTTACTGAACTCTGCCCGTACTAAGGTAGGCGTACTATATTTTGGTTTAAGTAAATTTGCATAAGCTTATTTATGCAGATCAAAAAAAACAAAAATATGAGAAAACAAAAAAGAAGAATTCAAAAAAATATAAAACAAATAGAGCACAATTAATAACATTTAAATTGACTTATGATTAAAATAGTCATTGAGGAAAAGAATCATAATGTCTATAAAATCCGTTATTAAAAAAAGTATTTTTTCTGATAAAAGCATGAATTAACGAAATAAAATACAAACATAAATGATAACATATTTCTGTATAATAAATAGAACTGTTTAGTAATAAAATTGATGGAAAATCTATGTTTTTTAATATAAATAAATATTTGCCTTAAATAATTTAGTTTTATATCTACTAATGAATAATGTCAGGTGCGTTTTTAAAATGTTTATCCCGTCTTTAATATCAGCTTACTATAACAACACCAGCGTACAATCTACCCTGGACAACGGCGATTGCAACATCGTCAAAACGTCTTGTGTTACAAAATTCACGCGGTACATTCATTTTCATCTTATTTATAATGTCAAAAGTCTGCGATAACTTTCGACTTCATAGCTTTCTATAAGATTGTTATAGAGCCTATGCGCTGAGAAGTTAGAAACTTTGAGTTTTGATATATCATTAGAGTATACTGATTCGTGTTGGAATAAGTACAGTGCTATCATTTTGGCTTATATTTACACGTAACACATTTAGTATTACAAACTCAGAGAATAGTATATCAGAAGGGTGTCGAAAGTTCTTTTTATTAATCGCTCGTAGAACAGACTTATGCGATTTCATAAGGGAAGTCAATACCGAAAGCGTTGGCATAGCTCATGCTATGATGCCGTAAGAAATTAGATTTGGTACCATAGCGGAATACACCGGTTTGACCAAATATTTATAGATTGTATTTCAGTACTATATAAGTATATATATAAAGATTTCATGTCAGTACTAAAAGAAAAATAAAATATAATATACATATATCTAAATAAATAAATATAAATAAGTAAATAATTAATTTATTGTGCAAATTTTTAAAAACGAATACAAAAAAAATATTTAAATAGTCTGAAATGTTGAGTAGATATATTTTATTTTTAATAATGGCTGGAATGACAGAAGTAACAATAAACAAGAGTTGTATTAAAGAGAGTATTGAATCGAGCACCATGTATCTAAACGTCCATTCAATTTAACTTTTTAATTATTTTAATACCATATTTTATTATAATTGTTTGTTTGTTTGAAAAACTTTATTGCATACACAATAGAGTAGGTACAACATGTTGGCCTTATTGCCAAGTGGCAATAACTTACGGCCATGCTGCCACGGTTATTGTGATTAAAAGTTTATGTTTGCAAATTAATATATAAGAAGTGTACTGTTTGTAAAGTAGTGGTCATAATAAATTACTACAATTATACAATAATACAATAGTACAGTAATACAAATTAGTACAATAACCAAAATAAAGAAAATAAAACAGAAAATGATAAATTGTATCAACTCAATATCGAAGGGTGGAATAAGATATAAGGACAAGATAAGAGAAGGTTAGAGGGCGGGGATGTTCATACGGCAAAGAAATGTCTTTTAAAGGTTTTTAAACCCTATCAGGTTTTTGAATTGTCTCACTAGAGAAGAGATACATTTCCATATTCATGTCGCCTGCTCTGCAAATGACAAAAGTTGATGAATGCTGAGGTTTAGCCAGTAATAGGTTTTTCTGAGAGCGTATGTATCTGAAGTAATTATCTTTGTCATCACTGATATTTTGTATGTTTATTTTCATTTCATTTCATTTTCATTTAATTGTTTAGCAAATATAAAATACGTAATACGATAATAATTATATTTTTAACAGCATTTGATCTGTTTTCTATCAAATAATATTTTTTGTTTTGTTTATTTTATTCTGTAATATTTTGACGTAAATACATAATATTCTAAATATTTGGATTTTATTAACCAAAATATCCTTAATAAATTTCTTTTCATAGTGTGCGTTTTATATTTTACTTTTTATATTTTTTGAGTACACATGTCAGAGAACGCTCATTACAAACGACTAGCTTCGTTAGCTTACACCAGTTGTTTTTCAACCTCTTTTAGACCGCGACCCTCTTTTTGGTTACTGTCTGACTGTAACTTAGTTCTCTCCCCTTTAGACTCTCCCCCCCCCCCCCGCCCTTAGTCTCTTCCATAGCTGTTATTGTAAGCATCCAATAAATACAGTTTTTGTAATAAAAATGGCAAATAGCACATTGATTTTAACTGTTTTTTACTTTCGAAGCTGTACTCAACTATTTCCATTTTAGATCAACGTAAGGTGTTGTAAAAGCAATAGAAAACACAATAAATATGGCTCTCTTTCGCATATTGAGTTGTCAACCACAACGGGCGAACCCGTCACCGCAGGACGTTTTAACGATTGTTCGTTCTATCGACCGTGCAGTGAGCGTAGAAGACTTGGGACATAACAATCCACCGTCAAGCTACGCCACAACCCGTTAGAGTCCAACGCCTTACCGCGAGTAGCCAGGTATGTTACCTGGCGGGCGGCACTCGCGCCCTAACCACCAATTTTGACCAGATTTCTCCGGTCTCTCGATTGGTTCCGAGTTCGAGGTCGCTTGCGCGGTCCTCTCCCTTACGAAGCGGAGAAACGGAGTGAACCGAATCTATCGCGGACCAAGGCGTCCTTTGCCCGACTCTGAACCGGGATCGGATGGCCAATGGTCATTTCAAGAGCAGTCGCCGTAAGGTAGACAACTACCCCCGCTCTATAGGAAACAATACAGTTCCCAGACTCCCCCGATTGTTAGTCGGAGAGCACAATCGATTGGCTTGAGCCGCTCGGTGCGCAGACCGTCCAGGAGCGCCAGAGGATTGATTCCCAGGGGAGACTGGTTGACCCAGTGTCCTACCCAGGCTCCGCACCCCATGCGTGGAGGCCATCGGATGGGTGTTGACCCGTGAGTGTGACCGACCCTGAAACAGAATGGGTCTTCGTGGCCAGCTCAGCAAGGGCCCATTAGCTCCCGGCTCTCTTTCGCAGCTGTAAATGTTTGCATATTATATAAACAATTGTAATATTTTACATTTTTATTTTAAGATAGCCTGCCCCCCCCCCCCCCCGGGGGGTCTCGTCGCACCCCCCCTAAAGGGTCGTGACCCACTGGTTGAATACACTGGCTTACACTATATGAAGTAACTTACTAGTAAAAAGATTTAAACGCACGATAAATATAAAAAATAAGACAATGTGTAATCGATTAAATCAACCAGCATTTTATCCTCCCTCTATCTACATAAACTACTATAGTAAGGAAAACAAAGTGGTATCAGCAAATAACAGATGTGCACATCTGTTCATAACGCAAAACACACACGAGCGGCGCACTTTTCTTACGCAAGAATAAAATAGAAGTTAACGAGTAACATTAATTAATAATAACGTGCATCAATGTCATCGATTGTGTCAGCGAATAACCAACAAACGGGTTTGCGTGCATCGGCGCGCTGGTTGGCTGGAAGAGAGGTGCAACCAGACATAGTAATACGTCGTTTATCGAGCCAGCATCTCGTAATTACTCACTTGCACGCAAATCACCGTATTATTTATAATATATACATGCGTCTTATCGGCTGTAATTTGTTTCATTGTGTTTTGCCAATACTAGTTAGGGAGCCAGCGACAAAAAGTGCAAGAGTTTTGTAAAAGTTGATACTTTTAGATCAGACAGTATTTTGATGATAGAATGCCGGGATAGAGTCAGCAGGCTAGATTCTAGGACACCTGGCGCTGGCATACTAAGAAAGGTGTAATTTTTATTAGTACCTCCAAAATGTTTTGGAAATGCTGAAAATTCATCAGTAGACAGTGGATGCAATAAAGAACTCGAAACAAATGGTCAGACTGCTTAATAATAAACGCGTGGCGTCAACATTACTCCATACATGTCACCAAAATAAAGTCACTGCAAATTCGCCAGTATGTATTTGTCGGTAACTATTAGAGCCGGTTCACACGATGCGGTGCGGCGCCGCACCGCAAAGATTTCGCCGTATTGGCGTACACACGTACAGTGCACGGTGCGGCGCCGCAACGTTACTACGACTTCGCAGTGGGCGAATAGTGTGGTAGGTAATTGTACGTAGAACTAGTGATATGAGATATTCCATGCCAATATCTTCTTCTTTGATACTAATTTTAAACACTTCGATTAAATATTAACAAAAATACGTGAAAACAATTGAAACAGGCAGTCATGTACACTCCTTCGACTTCACTTAACAATTGAGCGGTGCCGCTCCGGCGCATATTACCGGATTGCGGAACCATGGATATTTGTATGTAGGACGCCGCAGCGGCACTGATCAAGCGCCGCGCCACACCGCACCACATCGTGTGGCCCGGCCCTCACGCATCGGTCGAATGTGTCGCACAATATAATGGACTTCATTTTTGTGACATGTATGGAGTAATGTTGACGCCATGAATTCTATTGTCAATCTGTTTGTTTCGAGTTCTGTATTGCATCCACTGTCTACTGAATGAATTTTCAGCTATTCCAAAACACTTTGGGGGTACTAATTAAAATTACACCTTTCCTAGTACGCGAGTGCCAAGTGTCCCGGAATCTGGCCTGCTGACTCTACCCCAGCATTCTATGGATACAATACTGTTAGATCTGAAAGTATCAGCTTTTATAAAACTCTTGCACTTTTTTGTCTAGCCTCTTGAACTATAACTACGTACGTGCTACCGTTTCAGACCGAATGAATGAATGAATGTTTATAGAACATCTCAACTGGCTTAAAATTAAAGTGGAAAATTTATTATGTACTAGCTGACCCGTGCCCACTTCGTTGAGCGGTAAAATTTTTACTTGTGATGAAATGATGAGTGTGGCTCGGTTAGTACTGAGTGCTATGATTTATTTCCCGACCGGTAAAGGAGGGTTATATTTTTACTGCATATGTATGTATGTATTTGCATGCCAATTTGGCTACATTACCGGGTTTCAAATTAGTGAAAGAAATGATTATGATTGAATAAATTATGTTTTTTTTAATTGTTGAAGACTTCTCTGTATACTATATTAGACGTAATATTATTATTTGGTACCAAAATATATTGTCTTTCAGGAGTTCCAACCCGAGATTCCAACGCGAGATACCTATGTCGTATTATCTCTTTAACCATTTATGCAGTAAAAGGGAAATTATATGCAGTAAAAGGGAAAAGTATTTTGTTTTAATTTGCCAATTTGGCTATATTACCGGGTTTCAAATGAGTGAATGAAATGATTATGATTGAATAAATTATGTTTATTTTAATTGTTCAAAACTTCTTTGTATACCAAAATATATTGTCTTTCAGGAGTTCCAACCCGAGATACGGTCGTGGTTCCATACCTATGTCGTATTATCTCTTTAACCATTTGGGCACTTGAGTCTATAAATTTACTTATTTTCATAGGTATTCATAATTGTTGATAATATGACAGATAAACATGAAATAACGATTTAAATTATTTTTTTTATATAAAAAACTACTTTTTGTGACTTAAATATAAAAGTTAGACATATGCTGTCACCGACTTTTTTGTAGGTATTACCAAGCTCTACAACTTTTCTCTAGAACTCAATCATATCTCTTATCGTTAAGGCAGCGTTCGTAAGAAACGTTTTCATTCGACCGTTTTTTCTCCGACTTACTTTGGAAATCCGACTACCACGAAAAAGTCTTTTCATTTTTCGGTTATTAAACCGAAACCTATGGCAACCTTTCGGTTATTAAGCCTATGGCACTCACAAATAATGTGGCTTTCTATTGGTAAAAGAATTTTCAAAATCGGTTCAGTAGATTCAGAGACTACTCCCTACAACCTCACAAACTCAAAAACTTTACCTCTTTATAATATTAGTATAGATCGAAGTTAGTCCTTTATATATTTTCTATTCAAAACTTACTAAGGCCCTTGTTCGTCTAAATAAACTTATGAATAAATTCTTACCAGAATTTTTTTATTACCCTTTTATAACTGAAATTCCATTAATCTCCGATACGTATATTATAGGGATTATACACTATTGGGTAATAGGCGCCTAAACTTCAGGGAAATATTCACTTCAGGGAAATATTCAGATATGCTTTAAATCAAGGTTTCGAATATCATGTTTTTTTTTCAAATCTGGGATGATTTTTTTTTTACGTAGCCCTACTTATATTTTTTCATTAAAGTTTATTTAGGCGAACAACGCTTATATTAGCTTAAATTAGATAATATAATTAGGGCTACCTGCAATAAAATAAAATAAAATGTTCCCATATATCTTAAATGACCTCTTATTCCTGATCTTTACTAATTGCCCGATTTCTTTACTTTAGGGATTATAGCCAAATAGGTATGAGGCGCTTAAACAAATTTGATTTATAAGCTATATAAATGCAAGTCGGGCTTGTACCCAAATGTGCTTAAATAGGATTTTCTTTATAGGATATAGGATTTTCTATATATATTCGATAAATAAACTAGGTACATATGTGGAAAAAAGGAAAAATATGTCTGTGAAAACCTTCTTATGTATGTAAAAGGTCTTCTTCTTATGTAAAAGGAAAAATATGTTTGTGAAAACTGAAAAAGTCGCGGTTTATAGACTCAATCAGCCTCTAATGTTATAAAAATAATCGATTTTCATTATTACTATATTTATTTATTTATTTCTTGTAGATTTTACACATAACCGCCTCCGAAAACGCCTCATTCGGATTTAAGATATTTTTCAACAAAACCCGGCGATCTACGGAACAATAACCTTTGAAAACCACATTGTAATTAGTGACGGCAATCATTACTACCACTCAATCAACGGCATACGGAATAGAAATATCGATCACCGCATCATTAAAATTAAAATCAACACATTTTGTTCATACATTTTTGTTTTACACAAACGTCACATTTTAACTTACACAATTATGGGTATATTCCATAATGTCGTTAGTCGCCGGTGGAATAAATAAAATGGTGTAATAAAATAATCATGCAATGGAATTATATTTCAAAGTCCAATGGTTAATAATGGATGTGTATCTAATTGATAGTTAATTATCTTGTTAGTGAATGCTAGTGTTTAATTGAATAATAAATAACTAAAACGCTGAAAGTAAGAAAATAATCCAATGAAACTCAACTAATTTTGTCTGACAGTGTATAATGAACGAATAGATCGTAATATATGAAACTAAAAATAAATTAAAATATATGAAGCTGCAAAGTAGCAATGGAATTCCATATACATATGTTATAGAAATGACACAGACATTGCATTCTTCTAAATGGCTGTCATTTTAAGTCCGCAAAAGTAATTAATTACGCCGCGTTTAGTGATGTCATATTGCATTTAGATTACCGTAGGTTATTCTTCTGAGTTTATTTTCTGTTAAGTAAACAGTGTTTTCAGAATAAATGAATCTAAAATTAATAGTGAAAATTGCTTTTATAATTTTATAAAAATACTTTCCGGGCATATTAAAGAGCGATTTTATTTATTTTTTAGCAAAACGCCTCTACTATTTCTATATTAAATTTTAACGCGTCGTTCATCTGGGTTTCGATGTAATAAGAAATTAATAGAGCATTAAAAGTATTAGAAAGTTAGACAGATTTGGGTCAGAGATTTTTATTTTTAGGATTCCGTATTAAGGCGTACAAACGAAACCCTCTTAGTGGGACGCCGTTGTCTGTACGTCTCGATTATCTCGGCCCTATCTCTAACTAAAGCTGTCGTCGTCAAATTCGTCATAGTCATGGAACTTTTTTGCCCGTATCAATCCCAAGAGTTTTAAAGCTCAAAAGCGAAAACAGTAGTATTTAGAAGGTTTTAATTATTATCGGTGACTAAACAAGGTATTTATCCTCACCCAGTTGGATATAATATCGTTTGATAGGCTCCCTTTTCTAATTTAGGAACAAAATCAAATTTTTTGTAGGAGTAATCCAAAGTCTCCGCCCGTTATTTCCGAAGTTTCTCGCCTGATTTTATTTTGGATGTCGTTTATTTAACTTTTTTTTTATTTTACGGTAGGTAACTATTCCAGGAAATATCATTTATCTGACCTCATTCTTTACTTTATCATCATTTAACAAAAATAACAATTCTATATAAAGTATATCAATAAATATTCGTTTCTCGTGTCAAAGGAAATTATTTTTGACAACAGATAAAAATAATTAGGCAAAAAACAATATTGTCTATTCATCTAAGGCTAAATTTAAAAAAAAAGTTTTAAAATATTAACTTTGATATACTGTCTTTTGCAATATTTCAGATATTAGTTTTCGGAATTTTAATTCCGAAAACTAATATCTATTAAAACTAAATATCTATTAAACTAATATCTATTAAAAGTAATATCTTTTAAACTATATCTATATCTATTAAACTAATATCTATTAAACTAATAGCTATTAAACTAATATCTAATAAACTAATATCTTTGAAACTAATATCTATTAAACTAATATCTATTAAACTAATATCTAATAAAACTAATAACTAATATGACATTTATGTCATCTCAAACGTATAAATAGAATACTGCATAACTCATATGCAATTACATACTTAGCTTATAAGGGTTGGATGTACAATTGACGATATTGTAACTTGGTTTTTTCGACAAGGATTTTTTACTGATTACTTACTATGTACACAAAAAACAATGATCAGCTAAAATTTCATTGATGTTATTTGCAATATCCCTATGAAAGATGAAGAATTTGAAATAAACAATATATCGTCTTGTAATATTCTTCAAAAGCCTATAATAATCGCCACCACAACACTATTTTAATTAACATCATGCACTAATTAAAGCTTAGATAGCAAAGTTGTGCAAACGCAAATAATCACACGTTTCACACATTAAAGTGCTGCGTGGTGCGTTCGCTTTCGTTAAGGCTGTGTGACGACAAATCGATAACAATAAACGTTGGCCGTGTTATATGACATTGGAGACATTCGAACTCAATCGACTTGGCATTGAGTTTGGATGATCAAATTGTCGATTTGCTACTGGGTCAGTGGTTAGTGGCGTATATAGTAATGGAAATAGGGTATTTCACGAATATTTTTGGCCATGTACATGTTCCACCTTCCTTGTTGTTTTCGAGGGCATTCGTCAAAATCGCCTAGAAATTATAGTGCCGCCTTCTGCAAACTCTTCATTCATTTAAACTAAGCAATACGATTTGAATCCCCCGTTGTAATGAATGACGACTGTAGTCAATATTTCCATTAGCTTATCATGTTCTACTATGTCGAATTTTAAGTAGCAGAAGAAATATAAAATCGATGACTATCGCGGTTGTTTGACATTATAAATAGGATAGAAACGAATTTAGCGCGTGGAATTTGTAGCACCCAACGTTTCGGTGACGTTGCAGCCGCCGTTGTCCAGGAAAGACTGAGGTCAGTCTACCCTGTCTACCTCAGTCTACCCTGGATAACGGCGGCTGCAACGTCACCGAAACGTCGGGTGCTACAATTTTCAAGCAGTAAATTCGTTTCTATCCTATTTATTATAGCAGAAGTAATTTTTATTACTGTTTTGGTCAATAATTCAATCATTTGCATTTTAATCAGGAAAACGTTTCAATTCATGAATTCTTTCGGGTAAATCAGTAGGAATAAAATGTAAGACAAAATTTAATGACAATGTTTGTTTGTTTGTTTCTACTCTGTATTGTGAAATTTCACAATGTTCAACCAACCCTATAAAGTGTTATATGTATGTGTGCGTGTAATATGTGTGTAAGTGCATCTTGTTATTGCATGTAATCGACAGAATTAAAATGCGATTCAGTTAATTTTATCCCAACGGAAAAGGGTGACCCAGCCGGGAAACGATCTTGGAACTTTAGTATGTAAGATCAAGCAACCTTATAGCTACTATGCCACCTATCGGCCACAATGCAAAGTAAGACAAAGACTAGAATAACGACATATTCATAATGAAATTCCCAACCTTGATTGTAGCATATAAATATTATTAAGAAGGCCATTAAATCTATAAAAAGCCCTTTCATTGTAGCAAAGGTAATCTTGCTTTGAATGATAGCATGTCATAATTATATGCTATTTCATTACAGAAGATTAGCATCGTTGCTGTTAGTAACTCTTCACAATAGGCGAAATTATTGAGGTAACGTTATGGCATGGTCTTCCAACTTACCTAATGTGTGTTTTATGAGGGTGTTCATATAAGTTGATATGAGTTGTATTTCTAACAAAAAATGCTGATCCAACACGGTTCATCGATACATCGTTTTGTTTCGGATTCAATTGGTACCTTTATAATTGACCCAAAATTGGTCTATAAGGGCTCTATTATCTCCCTTATAGACCCAAATAACCACTTCAAATTTCTTGGCAGAAAAATCACCTGCCAGGGAAAAGACCTCTCTGGCGATCATGTTATAGAACATTTCAGTAGTTGCCTGGAAAAGATAGATGCATTGCTAATTTCTGGCCCTCGTAAGGCTTGGATCTATGACAACTATCTAACTTCACATTTGTCATGGCCCTTTCTTATTTACGATTTCACCAAAACCCAACTGTCTTGTCTGGATGCACTGGTGACAGCTAGTCTAAAATCCTGGTTGTCCTTAGCAAAACCAGCTGACCCCTCGACTCTCTTCAGGTCCAGACACAATTTTGGGCTAGCTCTAAAACTGCCCTCTCTGCTCTACGCCAACTCCAGAATAACCAAAAATTCGATTCTAAGTAATTCCAAGGATCCGGCAATATCGAAGCACGTAGTAAGTGGCCGTAGTGAGTCAAATGATCTACAAGCCCGCGTTGACTTTCACAAAAAGTTCCTTACTGGAATCAGCCAGAATGGCACTGGTCTGGGGTATGGCAGTACAGCCATGAGCGATGTGGACTTAAAGAAGTCTCTCTTGCGGGGAGATTACGACAGCAAAAGTATGGCTCACGCTATTGGCCTTCAATGCCAGAATGATTGGACAACAAATGGAGACTTTTGCATTCCTCCTCCAATGCACTGGAAAGTAATGTTGTATGACTGGACGCCAGAGATGCTGAAATTTTATTTAAATGCCTTTCAGCATACACTTCCAGACCCCAGTAACCTCGCTCGTTGAAGCTATGCCGAGGATAGTTCATGTCCCCTTTGTAGCAACACCCCTTGCACAGCTAGACATATTCTAGCTGGCTGCAAGGTGGCCTTGGATCAAGGACGGTACACTTACCGCCACGACAAAGTCCTTGCTGTTATTCGCGAGGTACTTAGCCTCTCAGTGGCTCGTGCCAACAAGGGTTCCACAGGATCCTCCAAACCCCCAATACAGTTTGTACGGGTTGGCTCTAAAGGCAAAAAACATCTCACTGCAAAACCTTTCTCAATAATCGAGAAAGCTTCAGATTAGATTATGGAGGCCGATTCGGTCTCTAAGCAGTATAAATTCCCTGAAAGTCTCGGATGCACAGCCCTGCTATAACTCTTTACTCTCTATCTCGGAAGATGGTCCTTATCGTAGAATTAACTGTTCCATGGGAATCAAATATCCCAAAAGACCACGAGTACAACTTAAATAAATACCATGACCTCGCAAATGCCGTCACCCGGAACGGCTTCACTGTTCACCTTCACGCGGTGGAAGTAGGCGCTCGTGGCCTGCCAGCTAAATCTTTGTTTCACCTTTTTAAAGATCTTGGTCTCTCCAGGAAAATAATCAACTCCTTTCTAGAAAAATTATCTAAAACCGCGATTTCTGCATCTCAAATTCTATGGCTTCGAAGGGGGAGTGAATGGGTGGTAAGGTGAACGCTCACATGTGGCAAGACAGCTGTCCTAAACCTCCGTCCGGAATCCACTGCTCACCCCCCAGAAGTGTAAAAAAAATAGTATTATGATGGGCCCGACTCCGGTCGGTGAATTCTATGGCAGCTTCGTTTGTATTTTATTGTTTCAATTTGTTTGTATAAGGCGTTTAAACAACACCCTAATTTTAAAATCGTTTTACTTGGAAATTTTCTATAATTTATTTAAAATGGACACATTTTATGATTTGTCAGGTCTTAAAGTTGTATGAATCCATTGAAACGTTTTAATAATTATGTAACTTTTACATAGTGACTTTGAATATTTCCATTCGTTGATATAATAAATATACAATACATTTAGACAATTTAGCTCTAGCTTCAAAATTTAACAAAACCTATTTTAAGTTTTCAAACTTTAAAGGTGTATTAATTAATTCCTAATTACATGTAATTATTCTTTACAGCGTGAATTTGAATATTCTTGGTCTTTGAAATAATTGATGATTTTTTCCAGAGATGAGAATTTCCAGATTAAATCTAGACCTAGTTTAAATATTTGGTATTTTAATCACTTCAGAGAATGTTCCGTATCGACCGGGACATCTCCCATTCCTAGTGCTTCTTGTTGAAATTCAGGTCATACTCTAAGTAACCATTAATATCATATCATATCATTTATTTCTTATCAAATGATTATTCATGTCAGCCATGTTATACATGTTTTATGCAAGTTAATGTTTGTAATTCCTCCATGCTTTCGATAATAATTTTGTTTGTTCTTTGTGTGGAGCAAGTTTCTCGAGGCACTCCCGTGAGAGAATTGTTCCGATATCTGGAAACGCTGAATCCTGACCCTTCCATGCATTTATTTACTGGAAGTTGACGGATTTATTTAAAAACTGACATATCTTTCAAACTACTCAGAGCATGCAACTCATACACAATCTAAAACTAAAACTAAAACTAAGACTCATACAATTAAGACACTACTCTTTCATAGCTACAAGACTTTATAATAAATTAAGCAGTGACATTGTCATTTGTCCCAATTGTCATTTGTTTAAAAGCAAAATAAATAAATGGCTGTTGCAAGAAGAGCGTTTATCTATCCATGCCATGATCGATGTAGTAGAATAAGTTGAAGTTGACTTAACGTATATTGTGTTTATATGTATGTATGTGTGTATTTGTGTATTCTAATGTATTTAGTATTTCTATTTCCTATATAATATTGCAATTTTTATAATTTTTTTATTAATATATATATATATATATATATATATATATATATATATATATATATATATATATATATATATATATATATATATATATATATATATATATATATATATATATATATATATATATATATATATATATATATATATATATATATATATATATATATATATATATATATATATATATATATATAAATAGGATAGAAAACGAATTTACCGCGTGAAATTTGTAGGGTCCTACAAATTTCACGTGGTAAATTCGTTTTCTATCCTATTTATAATGTCAAACAACCGCGATAGTCTTCGATTTTATATATATATATATATATATATATATATATATATATATATATATATATATGATAAGGTTTTGTAAATAATCCGTTCATAGGATGATGATTCGCAGTAAAATAAAATTAGTAAACGCTACTTGAATAGCAGCGAAGGAAATCCCAGCTTGGATTGGGAAACGCTTATGTTTGAATGAGATATACTTACGGATGTGCACGACTTTCGATTGTGCATGTTAGTTTAAGGGTCCCTTTACCGTCGACGAACGATCACTCATCATCCATATATCTCAAAAATCGAGCTTTTTCCTTTTTGCAACACAAAATGCCTCCAATTGAGGCTAATACAAGCGAAATATATATATATATATATATATATATATATATATATATATATATATATATATATATATATATATATATATATATATATATATATATATATATATATATATATATATATATATATATATATATATATATATATATATATATATATATATATATATATATATATATATATATATATATATATATATATATATATATATATATATATATATATATATATATATATATATATATATATATATATATATATATATATTTATTATTATTATATATATTTTTTAATTATTATTATTACTGTTGTGTTTGGTTGGTCCATCGACCCTCGTTTTAAATGTAAAAATATAAATTGGTTGCCCTGGAACGAGTATATACCATTTGGCCGCACTAGCCAGTGAATGAAAGAGGAAAGTTTTTGCCATTTGTTTTAATATTATACTTATTGTAAATGGTTAATTTGATAATTCTAATAAAAATATAAATAAATAAAATACTTAACAATACAAGGCAACGCTACTGGTGAGCCACGCGCTAGCGCGGTCGAAGCGGTCGCTGTATGTGATTGAGCAGACAATTTTGAATAAAGTCGACTTTATCAAAAGAGAAGCGAAATCGTTCCCCACATTCTATTCAAAATTAAGTAAATATCTGATCAGCCTCGCATTTTATTAAATTAATGAACTATTTGAAGAGAATGGTCAGTGCCGGCCCAAAGAAGTTTGGCGCCTTAGGCGAATGATCATAATGGTCCAATAACCAGAAACCAGAGGAAACTCCCCTGCACTTCATGTGCATGTGTGGCTCGCGGATGCGTAAAATATACTGCACTTGGGTGATCATTACTTCCAACCTGAGGAGATAAAACAAATTGGCGCCAAAAGCCTGTTGCGGTTCTTAAATGACACAAGGCTTAGCGCAGAACTATAGTAGGTGGCGAACACAATGGTCGCAGTCTTACAAGGCTGATAAACACCTTAGAAAAGCCCCAAACAACAAATAACAAAATAAAAAAAGTTTTCTAGGCATCGTAGGTTAACATTTTGTAGATTATAATGAAAGACCTAAATAACTCCGGCAAAATTTGGGGGGTTTGAGGATTTAATTGAATTTATTTGATAGATGAAGACTTGACTAATATTGGAATTGATGGAGAAGCCTTCTGCCGTCGTTTTTCGTCCCCTGGATTCAGGCGCCCTGGGCGGTCGCGTAGTTCGCCTATATGGAAGAGCCACCCCTGAAAATGGCGTATAGTGATTATCGATATACATTGATTAACAATATTCGCCATTTTATTCTGCATAAAATATTCATACCAAAGACTTGTAATCTGATAATTATAAAAATAAAGATCTAGAACTAGGGGTGTACATAGATGTAGGGGTGTGGTAATGTAAGAAATTAAATGTACAAATGAAGAATAAAAACATTACTACCTTTTAGTGTATCCGTTAGCAATGTAAGTGTTATTTTATTTACGTTATGTCACATTCGGTATCACTACGCGGTAGCCACAGCAGCAGCACGACCGTTTGCAAGGCTTAATAGTGTTAAACAAACTGTTAACACCGAAAGAGAGCAGCAATACTGCCGAATTTTTCGTTAATAGGTGGCGTCAACAACTTTACGCAACAGTTGTCATGCAACTCGGGATAAACCACTAGCAGTGGCCGATCCTAAATTCAAACGTACGATAATAGAAATTCCAGAGGATATTGATATTCAGAATCGCTGGGATGATGATACTGTAAGAGTGATAGTAAGAATGACAAGTTCGGTGACAATACAATATTATGGTACCATCGACCTGATTCAATTATGGAGCCGGGTTGTAGGAACTGTAACTCCCTGATTGCAAAGGAGGACGTATAGAGTTGTCAACTACAACGGGCGAACCCGTCACCTCATGAAGTTTTAACGATTAGTCGTTCTCTCTCCCGTGAAGTGAACGCAGAAGACTTGGACAAAACAATCCACCGTCAAGCTCCGCCAAACGCCCGTAAGAGGCCGACGCCTTAACCGCGAGATAACTAGGTGTGTTACCCAGCGGGCTTACACTCACGCCCTTACTTTTAATTGTGACCAGATTACTCCGGTCTCTCGAGTGGTTACGAGTGACGAGGTAGCTTGCGCGGTCCTCTCCCTTACGAAGCGGTGAAACGGTGTATACCGAATCTATAGCGGACCATGGCATCCTTTGCCCGGCTGTTCACCCAGGATCGAATAGCCGATGGTCGTTTCAAGAGTAGTCGCCGTAAGGTCCACAACCACTCCCGCTCTATAGGAAACAGTACTGCTTCCAGACTCCCCCGAATGTTAGTCAGAGTGCACAGTCGATTGGCTTACGCCTCACGGTGCGCAGACCGCCCAGGAGCGCCAGAAGGTTGATTCCTAGGGGAAACTAGCCCTAAGGCCAGAGTCCTACCCGGGCTCGCATTTCATGCGTGGAGGCCGCCGGATGGGTGTTGACCCGTGAGTGTGACCAACCCTGAACAGAATGGGTCTTCGTGACCAACTTAGCAAGGGCCCATTAGCTCCCCTGCAATTAGCATTAGCATTAGCACCATTGCAAAGGTAGGACAGTCGAATCTGGGCTAGCATGTATTGTTATCATGAGTACTTTCTATTACACATGTTAACGAGGGTCTGAAAATGGATCAGAGAGATTGCCACTGGAAATCCCTAAAGGAAAGTACTAATATAGTCGAGTTTGGGCTCGTTTGTTTTGTTGTCATAGGTACTTTCCTTTACACATGACGACGAAGGTGTGAACATGGAGTCGGGATATTGCAACTGCAAGCCCTTTTTTGTATTATTTTAACCAATTTAAGGTAATGAAGTTTAAATTAGTTGTTATTTTTTTCAGATATATCAAACAAAAAAAAAGGGAAAATATCAATATATTTCCATAAAAGAGTATTTTTTAAACTAGTTTATTATTTATCATCGGGCATCCTGGAAACAGCCAGGGATGTCGCCGGGCAAAAGCAATGATAGAGCAACTACTACAAAAGAAAACCAGGGCCCTACTTGACATGGCAAGAAGAACCTTAGAACCACTATCGGTCTCCTCACCTGACACACGACCCTTAGAGCACATCTATTCAACCTTGGCTTGACCGATATCAAGGACTGCCGAATATGTGGCGAAGAACCTGAAGACAGCATACACATCGTTGGTCGCTGCCCAGGGCTCGCCGCTAAAAGACACAGTTTACTGGGACGAGCCTTTCTCGAACCTAGCGATCTGCCCAACTTGAAGGTCAGTGATCTAGTTGGACTGATAAGAAGTACTGGGCTACTAGCTGACCACTGACCTAACCATATAGTGGGTAGTTACAAAAGATCTTATAGATCTAGGTGACATCAAGGGCTAGAAACAAGCCCTCCACTCTATCTACTACTACTACTACTTATTATTTACGAAAAACAAAATCAAATATTCGTATTGTCGTCTTCGTAGAAGTATTCTAAAAATATGATGTAATAAATCTTACTAGATAGACTCAAGTTGAAGTAATTTAAAATGTAATTTTTAGAGATAGCACAAGGTAATGACCGCCAGAAGGATAAGAAAACATTTAAAAAATGAATAACGAATGCGGTTTTACCGACTCATCCTAAGTACATACTTAACTGTTTAAATTTGACGCAATTTAGCTGTCAACACTCTTAAAACTAGACTTCGCAGTATCAATTGGCGACTGCGCAATTCTGCCTGAAATTAAGGTTATGCTGTTAAAAAATAAGATATTATTATTCAAAGAGTCGTTTTGCTGTTTTGATTGTCTTGTGTCTACTAGTCTTAAGGGGCGATATATTCGGATGCTATAAATAAGATAAAAACGTAGATAATTTTCTGAGAGTAGACTTACAGGGTAGACTGACCGAAAGCCTGTCTGCAACTTCGTCGAAACGTCAGGTGCTACAAACCTCAATCGGTAAAATCATTTTTACAAGCTTTTATTTACCTTGCAATGTTTGTCAGTATGTATGTTAGTTTGTTTAGGTCAAATCTTGTAAGCTGAATTAAAACCACTTCCTCCTATCCCATTCACTTATAATTTTACTTGTTGGTTCAGTTTCGATGACAATGCATTTTTATGGTGAGCATGACCTGATTCTACACCCAGAATAGTCCCGACGAGGCTAGTCTTCTCGGTCAACAGCACAGACACACAATTTTGTATGGGAATTCAATTATTATAGCCCATTCTAATTTCTTCATAACATGACGGTTGCGGCTGCACCTACGGTTGGCTCCTGACTAGGGGACTTCTCAACGGTCAACAGCACAGAAACGAAATTTTGTATAAGCATTCAATTATGTTAGCCCGTTCTAAGTTTCGCCGCCACAGGGCTGCTCCACCCAGGGTTGGCTTCCAACGAGGGGACTCCTCAACGGTCAACAGTGCAGAAATGATTTTTTATACGCATTCAATTATGATAACCCGTTCTCAGTTTCACCGAAATAGGGCTGATACACCTAGCGTTGGCTTACAACGAGGGGACTCCTCAACGGTCAAATCTGTATGGCATTCAATTATGATAGCCCGTTCTAAGTTCCACTATGACATGGCTGCTCCACCCATGATTGGCTCGGGATAGAGCATTTTGATAAAAGCCTGTTTAAAAAAATGTGTTTCTGCTATTAACTTATTATCTTATTAATAATGACAAACAACCGCGATAGTCTTCGATTTTATATACTCGTATACGAATGCCCTCAAACAACACAAATACAACTCTTTTAACTATACTTTTATTATGAAAGGTAGGTGAAGATCCAAGGATTTAAGTGATAACCGTTTCAATGTTGTTAGTCTTCTACACCTTATGAGAAATAAGTGGTAAAATTTAGATAAAAACGAGCTAAAATAGATTTATGTCAACAATGGATTTATGTTTAATAGAATTGGAAATAACATATCCCTGTATCGATTTCTAAATAAGTAAGTTAATGAATCCTCTAATAGGGTTATAATTCTTTCATATTCCATTAGTTTGTCAGTAAAAATCAGAAAAAGAAATCAAAAAGTAATGACATTTTGTTTACATTTGTTGTAAAACTTGTACTCTGAAAGGTTTACTGTAAATATATGTATAGGATCGCTTTTTAATTAGTGACTCCTTGTAGTGGGATGAATCAGTACGATAAATTAAGCAACTTTTGATTAAAAAGATTGAGGGAAAAAGATGTTTTTCTGTCAATTTTGTAAATTATAACTATCGAGAAAAGTTTGAGAAGCATTGAGCGCGCTGCGCATTATAGCGGTAGGTATAATACCGCTAATAAACAATATTAACTATATTTTTCCTACCACTAGATGGCCCATCGTGCTAATAGCTTTTTATACTATTTTTTATAGATATTTTTTATGATTTTTTTTAGATTCTTATTAAAAGTTGTATATAGTTTATCGTACTAATTCACCCACTACAAGGTGTCACTAACAAAAAACTCATCCTGTATATAAGAATAAATAGGTTACGTTTAAATAATAAATACTTTATTATTTTTTTACGTAAATCTAACAGTATTTAAAGTTTTATACAATTGGACCTTAATCAATATATAATCTACCACTGCGTATATAAATAAATCTTAATTAATTCGTCCTATTTCCGCAAAAATGGGACTACGAAATGATGCTTTTGTGATATTTTATCTAAACCCCTCAGTATATTATTTAATATGTCGTAAGTAATGTAAAATAAAGTATAAAATGTCAAAAATAGTACCGGTCTTTAAAAAAGGTGATATACATAATATCGAAAACTATCGACCCATCTCTTTATTGACCGTATTCTCTAAGGTCCTAGAAAAAATTATAGAAGTCAGGATACGTGAGTTTTTGAAGAAAAATAATATTTTGAGCAACACACAATTTAGTTTTATGAAAAAGAAATCGACCCAACAGGCAATGTTGAAGTGTTGCAATCAAATACATACATGTCTAAATATGAAAAGGTATTCGGCTGCCATTTTTTGTGACCTCAGTCGAGCCTTTGATTGCGTCCAAACCAATCTTCTACTTGCAAAATTAGACTATTATGGCATCCGAGGTATGGCAAATAACCTATTCAAGACTTATCTACAAAACAGAATGCAAAAAGTGGAAATAGCAAATATTGGCAGAGATCTAATCGAGTTCGTAGCAACTTCCGAAATACTTACTGTCAATATTGGAGTACCCCAAGGCTCAATTCTTGGACCGTTGCTTTTCATTATTTACATAAATGAGCTGAGTCCAAATCTATCTAAATGTGAAGTCACCCAATTTGCAGACGCTACTAGCGCTGTAGTTGAAGCTGAAAACATAAATACGCTCACTGCCAATATCAATACATCTCTTGGTGAACTTGATGATTGGTTTAATGCGAACAAGATGTCTCTTAATATGTCTAAAACTGTTATTTTAAATTTTAATACCAAGACATCATCTATAAAAGTTAACTACCCGGTTGAACATGCGGAATCAGTTAAATTCCTCGGGCTACATCTGGATGGAAAGATGTCATGGAATCTACATATAGAGCATGTTAAGTCAAAACTTTCGTCAGCCTGCTATGCTCTATTACGCATCAGAAGTTCTTTGGAGAGAACTGAAGTAATATCGGCCTATTACGCGCTAGTTGAGTCACACCTGGGCTATGGTATTCTTTTATGGGGTAATGCAGCGCACATCGACAGTGTATTCACTCTCCATAAAAGAGCCATACGTGCGATAGTAGGTATTGGTCCACGGCAGTCATGCCGTGAACACTTCCAAAAACTAGGGATATTGACCGTATATGCGATTTTTGCTCAAGAAGCTCTTTGCGAGTACATCGGCATGACACCAGGAATAAATCATTGTATCTCCAACCGTTCGTAGCACGTACTGCCAAGTTCCAGGCAACTAGTCGATACTTAGGCCTCAAACTTTTCAATAAATTGCCCGAAAGATTAAAAGCAATTAAAAACATGTATGCTTAAAATCAACATGTATGCTCATAACGACTTCTTAAAATATTTTGAAAATACATAGCATCGTATCTACCCATTTAATCTAATACATATTATTTACCGTTAATTGTTTTGTTGTAAACTGTTATCATATAGTCTTTGTTTTTGTAAATTGGTAAGTTTAAAGTTATATATTGTAAATCATCTCTTGGCTAAATTGAGTAACTAGTTTAAGATTAATTACTGTCATTCCTACACAATTGTATGGTTGTATTGAAAATAAATACTTTTTATCTTTATCTTTGTCTTTTGTGTTTACATGGTGCCCTTGAAATAAAATAGTTTGATGAAAAATATATCAACAGAAAACAATATACCAATGTAATACCAAGAACAATATACCAATCTAAAAATGTTTCAAATATGTGTGAGACGACCTTTTTATTGAAATGCTTTAACTATTTCAAACATATTAATTTGAATCACTTGGTTCGTCTTAAAAATCAGTTATATTGTTTATAATAGTTAGGAATAGTCTATAAAGTGTTCCTTCTTTTTTGGAATATATAAGCAAAAAAAACAATACTCTTGTTTATTAAATAACCTGGAACTTTAGGATATAAACAAAGACTTTACATTGAAATGTTAAAACAAATGCATTAAAATTGACTGAACGAACTCAATCAATATTGTGACACTTTCCGAAAAAATATAACTTTCATCATAGCAAAGTAGGTCATAGAACCTTCAAAAACTGGTGGTTTTTTTAAATTTGCTTACACGTCTAAGAAGATATTATTGGAAACCAGTTATTAAAGTGTGTGATGCAAGTGGCATACGAGTAATGCGCTCCGTGTAGCTAGATTTAAAACGAAAAAATACTATCGGATTTGTAGAAAACATACCATTTCGTACTATAAACATGGCCAAACATACAATTGAATTGAATTTAAATTAAAAATTCAATTGAAATTTGATTAAAAAATGTTTATTTGCAGCTGTCGATACAATAGAAAATTATTTACGGAAAACACAAAGTTGAAAATTGAAACTGTAGAAAGACAGAGACTATGTAATAAAAGTCTACAAACGCTGTAAATTAGGGGTATCCGCAGGTAATCTCCTTTCTTGGTTTTTAGAATACACATTTATAATGGAAACGACTTATCAATAAACTTAAAATAAAATAATCGAAATGAAATAAATCAAATATTTTAAAATGAATCAAAATGCTAATAATTAACATCAAATAATCATGAAATTTTACTTGTTGGTTCAGTTTCGATGACAATGCATTTTTATGGTGACCATGACCTGATTCTACACCCAGAATAGTCCCGACGATGCTACTATTCTCGGTCAACAGCACAGACACACAATTTTGTATGGGAATTCAATTATTAGAGCCCATTCTAAACTTCATCATAACATGACGGTTGCGGCTGCACCCACGGTTGGCTCCTGACGAGGGGACTTCTCAACGGTCAACAGCACAGAAACGAAATTTTGTATAAGCATTAAATTATGATAGCCCGTTCTAAATTTCGCCGCGACAGGGTTGTCTTCCAACGAGGGGACACACATACACACACAAAAACATACCCTGAAACACACACACAGACACACACACAGACTCACAGACAGACTTCAATCTGGTAATGGTCTAAATCGTCTCAGGAGGGATTAAAATGGATATTTCCCTCTTTGCCTCGATTTTTTTTAGTTTGTTCACAATACGCTTGGGCCGGGAAAACAAAATCACTCTTTTATAAATTAATTTCCTCACATAAACCTTTAGTCACAATGACCCTGGCGATACGGTCGAAAGATATTGCCACTTGGCAATAGGCTTACCATGTTGTACCTACACCATTGCGTGTGCAATAAAGTTTTTCAAACAAACAAACACACCAGAATAATGAAAATACCAACAGCTGAGTTTCGACTAGGTTAAGTTAGGTTAGGTAATTTATTTTACGCAGCCGCCGCCGCGTCGCCTGGTAAACCAAGGTAACGTATTGAGTTGACGAAAAAAACATTTTTTTTGGTATAAACCACTTTTTTTTAAGTGTTGTATTATTATACGTTCGGGAAAATGGGGGGAAATGTATGTGTCTGCGCGTATAAACCATATCTCAAGAACGCGTGGCCTGATTTTAAAAAATATGTTTAAAAAAGTTTTTATTCGTCAATGAATACGCTGATTGAATTTAGATTAATTCTCATGCATCTTATCATGTAGGAAGTATTAGTAGGAAAAACAAAAAAGAGAAATGGCAATACGACAACCCCAATCCTAGCTGAAGAAGAGGCTCAGTTAGTAAATATGTACCTACAGTAATGACAAATTAGTACATTGTAAATAACCTGTAGTTAGTTTTTATTAATAGAACGAAATGTACAGCTAGGTACTAACTTTTTCGACACCTTGACTTCCATTGCGTTTTCCAATAAAATCAAAACATATACTTTTTTAATGACGTTTGATTTCATCACAATCGAAAAAAAATAGTACGAAACAATTACAGCCATACAAATTATGGGCCAAAAAATACCACCGTAGTCTCATAATATCCAGAACTAGCTACAATAAATGCGCTAGTTAGCGCACCGGTTGTGGCTCGCCCGATCTCCGAACGGACAAGGCCAGGAAAGTGGCATAGAAAGTAACAAAGTGAGCAATTGTAGTAGCAGAAGTTATCGATATCGATACATATTAGGTTTTTGAATTGAAAACTTCGATTTTTATGTGATATTATTTCGATACAAATTAGGAAGCGCATTTCATTGAATGCATTGTCCATTGCTAGCTATGACCTTCTCCCATCTTTCTGGCAAGAGACAAATTCCTCGGCGTAAGAAGTCTTCGTCCTTGGAGGCTATCCGCGAATCCAGCCAATATCCTCGAAAGACTGGAAGCGCTGCTCGGAAAGGCCATGGGCCATTGACCGGAACCTATAGTAGTCGGAAGGCGCAATATCTGGGGAGTACGGCGGGTGAGGTAGGATGTCTCAGCGAAGCGTTTTGAGGAAGTTCTTGATCTGCATCGCGACGTGTGGTTCGCGAGCATGGTCATGCTGCAATATTACCTTGTCGTGTCTTTTAGCATATTCCGGCCGTTTTATCTTCACAGCATCGCTCAAATTCTTGGGCTGAGCTCGACAGCGATCACCCGCGACATTTTCGAAGCTAGCAAAATTATCGTTGTTGACACTTCAACAATGAATATTTCCTGCGGTATACGATCCCCTACCAGCACGGGACGCGAAGCTTGACAAGCATGCTTGATCGTCTAGAGAGCTCTTACGTCTGGACGAGATACTACCTGTAAAACAGGCTTATCTGACGGAAAGGCGACAGTATAAAAGAAAACCGATTAAGCTTCAAATTAGTCTTCGTCCATCATTGATCAATAATACCCATGTAGTGTAGGTAGTCTTCCAAGCAGAAATGATAAACAACCTATTGGTCGGAAGAACCGTTTAAATGTGGAGACCATCAACAGTAAGCTATTTAGGGGAGGGGCAGACAAGATGGATAGAGCAGGCAAGACGGATACACGAAATAATATGAGAACGGTGCGCGCACTCAAATTCCCGACAAATATCATCGTTACCTACACGCCGACAGACTTCCCCGCTCAGTACCTGCCGCCCTCCCGCGCGAGATACATGTCCTAGAAGAGAGAGAAATTTTGTGTTCCGAACTTTCGTTTTTTTATTATTATTTATTGAACATTTATTTATTTATTTATTTATCCTATTTTTTGTAGTTACATAAAAAAAGATTGCGTTCATTTTTTTAACACATTTTAAAAGAATACATATGATGAAAATCGCGAAAGGGCATTAACTTGTCAGCATTACATCAGCCCACTAGGTATACGCCTGTGTTGGGGTGATGGATACAAAGTTCTGTGGTATTATTTGCTGACGCCTTGCCATGCTGTCCTTCTTCCGTCTCATAAAAAACAATACATAATATAATTTAGCATAATATAATATAAATAATATAATATAACATATTACAATATTATATAATAAATAAATACAAACGGAGCTGCCATGGAATTCACCGACCGGAGTCGGGCCCATCATAATACTATTTTTTACACTTCTGGGGGGTGAGCAGTGGATTCCGGACTTACGAACCGGCTGTGGTAGGTTTAGGACAACTGTCTTGCCACATGTGAGCGTTCACCTTGCCACCCATTCACTCCCCCTTCGAAGCCATAGAATTTGAGATGCGCAAATCGCAGTTTTAGATAATTTTTCTAAGAAAGAGTTGATTATTTTTCTGGAAAGGCCAAGATCTTTAAAGAGGTGAAATAGAGATTTAGCTGGCAGGCCACGAGCGCCAACTTCCACCGCGTGAAGGTGAACAGTGAAGCCGTTCCGGGTTACGGCATTTGCAAGATCATGGTATTTATTTAATTTGTACTCGTGGTCTTTTGGGATATTTGATTCCCATGGAACAGTTAATTCTACAATAAGAGCCACCTTCCGAGATAGAGAGTAAAGAGTTATATCTGGACGGAGGGCTGTGCATCCGAGACTTTCAGGGAATTTATACTGCTTAGAGACCGAATCAACCTCCAGAATCCAATCTGTAGCTTTCTCGATTATTGAGAAAGGTTTTGTAGTTAAATGTTTTTTGCCTTTAGAGCCATCCCGCACAAACTGTATTGGGGGTTTGGAGGATACTGTCAAACCCTTGTTGGCACGAGCCACTGAGAGACTAATTACCTCGCGAATAACAGCGAGAACTTTGTCATGGCGGTAAGTGTACCGTCCTTGATCTAAGGCCACCTTGCAGCCAGCTAGAATGTGTCTAGCTGTGCAAGGGGTATTGAGACAGAGGGGACAAGAACTATCCTCGGCAAAGCTCCAACGAGCGAGGTTACTGGGGTCTGGAAGTGTATGCTGAAAGGCATTCAAATAAAATTTCAGCATCTCTGGCGTCCAGTCATATATAATATCATATAATAAATAAAATAATGTAACATATTTATATATAATATAGTATAACATAATAAAATATAACATATTATAATCTGTATATCTGTATATCCATAATTTACATCTACATATCCTATTATTTGTGGTTAGAAATAAAATATTTTAATATATCATACTTTCGCATTCATCTCTAGAATAATTTGAGAGCCAATGAGACACCCGTCTCTTAAACTGGTTGTCGGATATGTTTAAAATCTGTCCTGTGTACGAGTTAAATATATTATGCTTGCTTTAAATGGATTACATGGTTCATTGTTTTTATTTTATTTGATAATATTTTTTATCTCACCGTATGCGTGCGGGTAAGATGGATCATGCTGTTTATGATATATCCATCTTTTCCGACGACTACTAAATTTTATTTTATGTATTGTTATCCTTTGCAGATCCTTTGCAGACAAGCAGTCGTCTTGTAAGAATACGACGAAACCTGCGACCACTCAAAAAACTTCGCCCGAAAAAAGCTCTGACCAGCCCACTACTTCATGCACAGTCTGCGAATAACCTCCAAAAACCCTTAACCTGAAAAACACCCTTAACCTTAAAAGACTGGATAGAATGTTCGGGGTGCAAGAATTTGACATATGAACCCTGCATCTCCTATCTGGGCTATGACTCATACTTTTGCGACCAGTACTATGACTAAAAGAAACATTATCCTTCTTACCTGGCTTCGTGATCCATCTTGCCCAACCAGGGCAACCATAATTTACACTTTTTTATTATTATTAAAAATTAATTATGTTCTTTTTAATATTACCAGATTTCTATGTTGCCAATGATACGTTACTATGTAAACGATTGTAATAGATTTTTTATTTATTTATTTATTTATTTATTTATTTAAGCAATTTACACAAAAATGTGACAAATTACAATTAGGAAACATCAAATAAAATACTATTTAACTAAAACACAGCAAGAAATTATTTTAATTAATAAATGATGTCCTCTGTCATATGTCGCCCAACTAAGCAAAGCTTGTGCTTGGGTGGGCATTGGGTGTGTTTCGGGAGCTCGCGGATTTCAACATTGCGTCTTCTCTGATGCTGTTCAATTGCCTCCTTTTTGTAATTTATTAAATCAATATTTTGTCCAAAAATTTTGAGAAATTTATTTTTCCCTTCCAGGGTCTCTAATCGGCTTATTAGGGAGACATATTGCTTGGAAAGGAATTCTGCATTTTTTTCTAATCCTTCATTCCTTTTTACACCTTCTAATCCTTCGACACTTTAGCGTGTCGAGTTTAAAATCCTGTACTGCAAGTCGCTTTTCGAAAATTAAAATGATATCTTTTCTGAATTGTTCTGATTAAGTGTTTTAGTGATAAAGTGTTTAACATTAATGTAATTATTAGTTATATTTACATCAGTTTGCTCTTATTATATCCATCTTGCCCAATCCTCCCCTATATGTTGTAATATAACTCATTCCTGCACGGAATTTAAGGTTAAAAAATGAAATTTTACCGAAAACATCGTTAAAAAAAGGCCATAAAAAGTGTGTCTCAAAATACTAAATAGTAAAAAAAAACAATTCTCTTTTATTCCCGGGTTTTATTTTTAGACCCATCTGGCGACCCTCCTATAACCTGAATGAAGAAGAAGACTATCGACCGGTCGAATCGATCATTGTCGACACTACGTATCAGTTTGCCTTGCGTAATGCTCAAATTCGTGAGTCAAGGCGAACAGACGCGACGCAGGTGGGCCTTTTCACGATAAGGCATTGACCAATCAGTCGCAGCGCCTTCATTTGCGCCGTTTTGTAACTCTGATCAATACTAACTACCGCCAATTAGAGAAAAAAACCCTCAATCGACGCAATATGTCGACACGATTTCATATACAGCGATAGAAATTTGAGGTTTTGCTAGTGTATGGATGTAGACACCTACATTTCTAAGCCCCTAATCTATAGTAGAGAATTGATCATTACTTAAATACCACCTAGTACGCAGTTTCTACGCTTTAGTCAAGTTGAAAAACACTTGACGCACTAGACAACTCGCATTAGATGAGTAATACTCAAGCTTTAATGAAATACTCGCATTTTTAAAGCATTTTTGAACCATCTGAAACAATTTATTAACCAATTTTTGAGTGGCTGCCGTTATAGGGCGACACAAGCGAGGGCGTTCTGTAATTGAAGTTCTTCCACGCCTAAACTTAGCAGCGCAAAGTGCAAAGATAGAATGTGGGAGAGCATCAACCCCAAATGTATCTCCTAAGTCTTGAAATACTCGCTCCGTAGAAAAAAAACGAGCGCAGTATTTATTTTTATACGGTACCAAAGGTTTGTAACTCATTATCACTATTTGTTGACGACCCTCATACGTTCGACGATGTAATATGTTAGTCAACCTTATGTTTCGGTCAGGTAAGGTTTGACTTTTTCCAAACGCTCCATGACGTATATACTTATTTCATTAGACGACAGATTTCCATTGTTATTTAATTTATTTTTAATACTTATTATTTAATTATCTTATTACTTATTATTTTACTCATTTATATACAATTGCAACGCTGCAGGCAAACCAACGATCTTGGAAGGTTATAACAATAGTTGTCATCTCTTTTCCCACAAGTTACAAGGACGTAAACAATCCACAGATCTAGTTACGCTACTGCCCAGCAGACGCCTTCTCAAGCAACGAGGGCACTAGCAAGCTCAAGTGGCTCCATTGCTCCTGTTTACCCCTTTTGGAAAGACTACTCCTACCACTAGACTGGTCACCATTCCAGGTCGCGATCCCTTCAACCACTTTTATCACCGTATTCGTGTCATAATATACCCCAATATCTAAGTAAACTACGTTTCCAGGCTATCCGCACTCCGCGATTCAGTCGACGGGCCCTATTCAAGGCCCGTGACGACTACCGCTGGGCTGCGCCCTTTAGCGTGGATCCTCATGAGTCGAACGCATTGACCCGGTTTTCTGGGTGTGGCGTCGCAGGGCTACGGCAGGTTTCTCGCGAGGCGACCGATGGTACGGGCGCCTTATCCAAGCTCTCCCCGTTATCCTCCAGATCACTGCTTCGCAGAGTGCTCTGCTCAGGGCTTGCCCGAGGAAATTATTTCATTCATTTCACCTCTTCGAGGAGGCTTCCGGGTGGGAGCTGAATCATTAATTGAACCAACCGCAAAACAAGCAGAGTTTCCGGCCCAAGCTGCGTGGAAACATTGAGCCCCAAAACGAGTATTTAACCAGAGATCCTAATCTGTTCAATTTCACAGATACACGGTTAAATCACTAAAACTTCAATTATAATTTAAATTTTTAATACACATTTCAGCCAGTAGAACACACACACGCACCCGATGTGCATTTCAATACTTAATCGTAATTGTATTCGAGGTACGATTGCTACAATGCAAATATGGCATTAAAAATAGAACTAAAGTTTTAACTGCCAGTTACCTGTTGTTTGCTATTATTAATATATTTTATCTACTTCTTTAACCCGTCGAACGCCAACAGTGCCTATAGGCACTTTGTGTCGTTTCACATATCCGCGCGTAACTGTTTCGGCCGGCCTATACACGACTAACAAGAATAATTACTAGGTAACAAGAGAGAATTCATGAAAAAACGATATTGCCAGTATTTATTTACAAAATCAACCAAAAATTGAGGCGCATTTTTATGCGCGCGAAGGCTGGCTTTCGAGCGGTTAAATTTATTTATTAAGTAATAATTTAAGTACGAATTGTGTAAAAATACGATATTCGATTTTTGAAATAACAATTTCTTTAAATTATGGCACGTGTTAGTACTCATTACAATATTGCCAATATTTATATTTTGGAAACTCTTTGCAAACACATTTTATGCGTTTCCTATATTTGGCAAGGCTACTGAGGTTTATTTGAATAGGTGGGGAGGAGTCGCGTACTGATTCCACACAACTGACAAAAAAATGTACTCACTCTTCTTTCTCGCATAGGCTACCAAAGAAATGACAAGATATGTTTTCGGCAATGTCTTTAAAATGTTGTCAATCGCTATTTTTTTTTTTTAAATTTGCATACAAATTTTAAGTATTTTTTCCAAATTGGCAAAACTACTTTATGTACTTTAGCTTGCTCTCGTTTGACACTTTTATTTCGACAGGTGAAAAGGGACGCTTATTGACGTGGCAACGAGATGAGGAACTCTTTTTTCTCCTTTCCGGCGTCTGTGAGAATGCAATGACAGGATATCGTCCACAATACCAAAAAATAAGAGCCTCAAACTCATAGACTGCCCCATGACTCAACATGTGCAACAAGTGTCTCATGACTCAACATACTAAATAAACATTATTGTAATTTTTATTAAATTTTCATTATTATATATATTTATTATTATTATATATATTTTTATTATTATTATTCGTATTGCGTTTGGTTGATTCATCGACCCTCGTTTTAAATGTAATTATATAAATTGCTTGCCCTGGAACGGGTATATCCCAGTTGGGCAGCACTAGCCAGTGAATGAAAGAGGAAAGTTTTTGCCATTTGTTTTAATATTATACTTATTGTAAATGGTTAATTTGATAATTCCAATAAACAAATAAAAAAATAAAAAATACATAAATAAACATATTATTATATGAATAGCTTTCTTAAGAAACATTAATCCTCCTGGTATAATTTTGTCTCGATTTAGGTAAGTAAAATAAATGAATGAATGAAAATCTCTTTATTGCACAATAAAAATAAGGTACAATGGCGGACTTATTGCTACATTACAATATCTTCCAGTTAACCAATATGCTGGTGTGAAAAGAATAGTAGGCAAAAAATTATAGCTTGAAATTAAATTTTAAATTATTGCATATAATATACATTGTGTGTGTATCAGAGTAAAAAGTAAATAAATAAATATCGGGTTTTGAATTTCGAGTGGCGAAAATTGCCTGTTTCTCATTATTATATATAATATTTTTTTGTGCAACATCAAACTAATCAAATAAAGCATTAGGCACTAGAGTTGGGATTTTAAACTGAAAATTAAAATTCAATCCAAAAAAAGTAAATTAAATGAGATACAAAGCATTTCTTTAAATAAATTATAAAGTAAACGGGTTCATCAAACTACCCTCTTCGATAATTATGCGTTTTAAAATTCCTTTCCATGTCCCGCTATTCAAATGAGGAGAGATAGTGTCAACTTTATGGGAAATAACATTTCGGCCAGAGGGCCAAAAATCGCTCTTTTTATAACCACATCAAAGTAAGGTTCAGGCAAGGTTAAAAAGGCAATTGCGGGGAATCAAGGTCGGTTGGATAACTGAGGTAACACGCTAGCATATACCGTCTCCTCTTTAAAAAAACAAGATTGGCAGAATCCCTAACAAACTTGGGCATGACAAAATACGCATGAACAAGAATAAAACATATGTCGAAGTATAGTTAATCTAGTACCATTACGCCAACCAAATTAGTCGTCGTATTTTCAATGGCCTTCATAGCCTCCGAAGGTTACAGAGATTCCTTCCAGCAGCAACTAAGCAAACTATAGTAAGAACACTGCTACTTCCAATTCTAGACTATGCTGATGTCTGTTTTTTTTATGTATGTATGTATATTTGGATGTATGTATATTTATATTTATGTGTATATGTTTATGTATGTGAGCTGTATTGATACTTTTATTTAATATTCCACGGTTGGCTGTAAGAAATCGTGAAACGATAAGCCCGCCGTTTGTACTAATTTAAAATAGAATTTAAGTTTTCTTTACCCATGTAATTTTTTTGTTAGTACAATAAAGGTATTTTTCATTTTCATTTCATTTCATTTTCATTACCACTGAGTTTAGGTTAGTTATAAGATATTACAATGAGGCAATAAGCTCGCCTTTTTGTATAACAATTAAGTGCAAATAAATAGTTTATTATTATTATTATTATTATTACTAATAGATGACATTCTGTTTCTATATATTATTTCTGTGATATACTCAGCTATATACAAATGCGGCAGATGATACTAATAATTGAATGTTATTATTGTTATGATAGTTCAAATTATTGGGTTTTTATAATCAATCAGTCGTTTATTAAAAACCACTTTTAATTATTATAGATGGCCAAATATATTGCTATTAGTTTCGCCGTACAATACTATCAGCGTCACCTGCATGTCTCTAGTACAGAAGAGTTGTCAAAACGTACTATGACGTTGCGCAATCTAATACCATATATAATCAATGGTACTAGATTAACTATACTTCGACATATGTTTTATTCTTGTTCATGCGTATTTTGTCATGCCCAAGTTTGTTAGGGATTCTGCCAATCTTGTTTTTTTTAAGAGGAGACGGTATATGCTAGCGTGTTACCTCAGTTATCCAACCGACCTTGATTCCCCGCAATTGCCTTTTTAACCTTGCCTGAACCTTACTTTGATGTGGTTATAAAAAGAGCGATTTTTGGCCCTCTGGCCGAAATGTTATTTCCCATAAAGTTGACACTATCTCTCCTCATTTGAATAGCGGGACATGGAAAGGAATTTTAAAACGCATAATTATCGAAGAGGGTAGTTTGATGAACCCGTTTACTTTATAATTTATTTAAAGAAATGCTTTGTATCTCATTTAATTTACTTTTTTTGGATTGAATTTTAATTTTCAGTTTAAAATCCCAACTCTAGTGCCTAATGCTTTATTTGATTAGTTTGATGTTGCACAAAAAAATATTATATATAATAATGAGAAACAGGCAATTTTCGCCACTCGAAATTCAAAACCCGATATTTATTTATTTACTTTTTACTCTGATACACACACAATGTATATTATATGCAATAATTTAAAATTTAATTTCAAGCTATAATTTTTTGCCTACTATTCTTTTCACACCAGCATATTGGTTAACTGGAAGATATTGTAATGTAGCAATAAGTCCGCCATTGTACCTTATTTTTATTGTGCAATAAAGAGATTTTCATTCATTCATTTATTTCACTTACCTAAATCGAGACAAAATTATACCAGGAGGATTAATGTTTCTTAAGAAAGCTATTCATATATGTTTATTTATGTATTTTTTATTTTTTTATTTATTTATTGGAATTATCAAATTAACCATTTACAATAAGTATAATATTAAAACAAATGGCAAAAACTTTCCTCTTTCATTCACTGGCTAGTGCTGCCCAACTGGGATATACCCGTTCCAGGGCAAGCAATTTATATAATTACATTTAAAACGAGGGTCGATGAATCAACCAAACGCAATACGAATAATAATAATAAAAATATATATAATAATAATAAATATATATAATAATGAAAATTTAATAAAAATTACAATAATGTTTATTTAGTATGTTGAGTCATGAGACACTTGTTGCACATGTTGAGTCATGGGGCAGTCTATGAGTTTGAGGCTCTTATTTTTTGGTATTGTGGACGATATCCTGTCATTGCATTCTCACAGACGCCGGAAAGGAGAAAAAAGAGTTCCTCATCTCGTTGCCACGTCAATAAGCGTCCCTTTTCACCTGTCGAAATAAAAGTGTCAAACGATAGCAAGCTAAAGTACATAAAGTAGTTTTGCCAATTTGGAAAAAATACTTAAAATTTGTATGCAAATTTAAAAAAAAAAAATAGCGATTGACAACATTTTAAAGACATTGCCGAAAACATATCTTGTCATTTCTTTGGTAGCCTATGCGAGAAAGAAGAGTGAGTACATTTTTTTGTCAGTTGTGTGGAATCAGTACGCGACTCCTCCCCACCTATTCAAATAAACCTCAGTAGCCTTGCCAAATATAGGAAACGCATAAAATGTGTTTGCAAAGAGTTTCCAAAATATAAATATTGGCAATATTGTAATGAGTACTAACCCGTGCCATAATTTAAAGAAATTGTTATTTCAAAAATCGAATATCGTATTTTTACACAATTCGTACTTAAATTATTACTTAATAAATAAATTTAACCGCTCGAAAGCCAGCCTTCGCGCGCATAAAAATGCGCCTCAATTTTTGGTTGATTTTGTAAATAAATACTGGCAATATCGTTTTTACATGAATTCTCTCTTGTTACCTAGTAATTATTCTTGTTAGTCGTGTATAGGCCGGCCGAAACAGTTACGCGCGGATATGTGAAACGACACAAAGTGCCTATAGGCACTGTTGGCGTTCGACGGGTTAAAGAAGTAGATAAAATATATTAATAATAGCAAACAACAGGTAACTGGCAGTTAAAACTTTAGTTCTATTTTTAATGCCATATTTGCATTGTAGCAATCGTACCTCGAATACAATTACGATTAAGTATTGAAATGCACATCGGGTGCGTGTGTGTGTTCTACTGGCTGAAATGTGTATTAAAAATTTAAATTATAATTGAAGTTTTAGTGATTTAACCGTGTATCTGTGAAATTGAACAGATTAGGATCTCTGGTTAAATACTCGTTTTGGGGCTCAATGTTTCCACGCAGCTTGGGCCGGAAACTCTGATTGACATCAGCATAGTCTAGAATTGAAAGTAGCAGTGTTCTTACTATAGTTTGCTTAGTTGCTGCTGGAAGGAATCTCTGTAACCTTCGGAGGCTATGAAGGCCATTGAAAATACGACGACTAATTTGGTTGGCGTGTGCCTGCCACGAAAGAAATTCGTCTATGAATATTCCAAGATTCTTGACAGTTTTGGTATACTCAATAATATTACCGTTTATTTTGAGGGGTGACATTGACGTTTTGTTAGTATTAGACTTGAGTTTCTGGCCACCAATCACAATCGCTTGCGATTTGGCTGGATTTATGATTATGCCATGTTTTTCGGCCCAACTTGATATGTGTTCTAAATTAGAGTTCATAGTCGACACGGCAGAAGGCAGGTCATCAGGTCTGGCATGGAGGTAAATTTGAAGGTCATCAGCATATAAATGATAGGATGTAGTTAAGCCCTTGGCAATCGGGTTAATGAAGATAGAGAAGAGCAGTGGGGATAGGACACACCCTTGCGGGACACCAGCTGTGAGCTCGAGCAAGTCTGATTGGCCCTCAGACGATTTAACACACTGGTAGCGTCCGCGCAAGTAGGAGTGGTACATGCGCGCATTGTGAAAATAAAGATTATTACATAATATACAGACCGTCTGCATAACATACAGACAACTGGAAGAATTTAAAACTAATAATGCCCGTGGAGAGGGAAATGAGAGAGGAAGAGGAGAGACAGGGAAGAACTGGTTACTTCTTAGAAAGGTAGTAATCCTTAAGGTGAGTCTTAAACGATGGTTAAGAAGGCGAGTTTCGTATGTTTGCTGGGAGATCGTTCCAGAGTCTTACACCATGGACACAGAAAGAATAGGAATAGAAATCACTATTATGACTCGGAATTTTTAGTAAACTGTCAGAGGCTGACCGAAGTCCGAGACCGAGGATTAGTCTGGATTAGTCTATCTGAACTATGGATTAACCTGGATTAAGCTGGAATTACATTATTGTGTCGGGGCGTGTCGTGACGCGCCAGAAGTATATTGGATCCATACATTGGTTATCGTTAGTTATATTACTAAGATGCCGCGTGTCGTGGCGCGTTGTGTCGTGACGGCGATCGCTCGCTTCCGATCGGCGACAGAACGGTCGTGGGGGTTATGGCGCGTCAGAACACTCCACACAAGTGTGTTTCTGAGAAGTTCGCGCAGTACGGCGCGTTAACGAAATTTCGTATGCACTTTTTTAATATCATTTGCAATCAATCCTCAAATTTAATTTTTGTAATTCTGAAATATTGATAAAATCTATCTTCATCGCTCTCTAGTTCCTTCACTAGTAAATGATATTCGCTTCGACTCCCTCTTAGTCCATTTACTGGATAACCTCAATGTCTTCTCTTCTTTCATTTCTTTTTAAGTAAACTTAACATAAGCAGACACGCAAGCACAACAGCACTTTTCTTCAACAGCACTATCCGAGTTGGTGGTAAACATTGTAGACGGACGCTTGCGTATACTCCGAAGGCCACCGCTGCATTCATTCGAAATAGCGTCAGAGCGCGCCCCGACACGACAGAATAGTCTGCACACTCGCCGTCACGTCAGAGCGCACCACAACACACCACACCACAATAATGTACTTCCGCCTTTAGTCTATCTGGACTTTAAAGAGAGTAATTATTACGTATTGAAACCTGTATATATAATTAAATATTGATATCTTAATGTAAATAATATTACACTAATAAAAGCAATGATTTAGAAATTCGATTGCTAATACATCATTATTTTTTTTCGAGATAGGTTAACATGTAGGCGTGTTTAGAGCGCCATCTTTAGTGAGCAACCATAATATTATACCAAGAACGCCGCCATATTGAACATAAGAGATGATGTTTGAAACTATAAGTGCCACGTGCACTTTGCGTTTCATAGTAAAGTCCTAACTGCTTCATCGTAGTACGGAGTTGAGAAATCTGATACGCTTTATAATCAATGGTACTACTACTTGCAAGTACTTCAGTTAAGTCCTTTAATTGAAAATTTAAAAAGACGTGTTTTGAAAGCTGTGTGTTGTTGCATTTTAATGGAATTATCTCAAATGAATCATGCGGATAATAACACGTCTTATAGATCTAAAATTCTTGAAAACGTATCTTAAAATAAAGATTTACAATTAAAAAAAATTAATACCTAAATGCAAATCAAGAAATCAACATGACAGTGAATTAAAGGAGAACAGTTACATTTATTGGAATTATTGGCCGATTAAATATATCAATATTTTTGTCTTTACATTTGCGTATAACTCTTAAACGACATGACAAAAGTAATTATAAATATTTTCAGGTAAATTAAACTATTTTTTGTCCTGGTATTTATTTTGGTACACAACAGATTGTAAAAATATTCATGCTCAATATCGACCATTTTTTCGAAAATTTGCAATGCATTAAAGAGTTATACAGAGTGAGTTTTTAATTAGTGACACCTTGAAGTGATACGAGGAAATAAGCAAGTTTGAAATATTTTTTTTGGGAAAACACAAAAAAATACTTTTTTGTTTTGAAAAATAACTTAAGTGTCTTTTTAAAAAAAAAAAACTTATTTATTTGCTCGTACTGATTCACCCTTTTCGAGGATGTCACTAATTCAAAACTCGCCCTGTATTATTGTAGGTTATGCATATATGTATGTACTAACACAATTAATCAACATACCAAGTAAGAACTTAAAAATAAATCAGTTCATAATTATTATATTATATTTAACCTCGTGAAGTTTCAATACTAAATAAATGAAATTTCCTTAAAGACATAGGTATAGTATTGGGGTTATTATTATATACCATACAATCAATCAATCAGTACTGTCATTAACTTTTGAAACATTACAATTTATATCTCATTAAACAAATTAAAAGTTTGATTAATGGCGTGCACTTGCTACCCGAATATAAAAGTGAATATGTATAAATTACGATGTAAAGAAATATGATTTTTGCCTGTCTATAAAAGAAAATCTTAAACGATGCTTTGTATTGATACCCACAAAGATCTAAATATATTTTAGCATTGATTATACAGGGTATCAGATTGTTCAATGCCATATTGGCGCAGTGTCGACAAAAACGGACAAACTCGTCACCCCAGGCTGGTATAACGATATGTGATCGTTCTTTCAGAAGTGGTATGAGCGTAGAAGACTTAGAGACAATACAAATGTTCTGTCTAGCTCTACCAACATGCCCGCCAGAGACTAATGCCTTACGGCGAGGCACCGGGAAAGGTATCCAGCAGGCAGCTTCGCCCCTGAATACCAGTTTGGAAGGATATCTCCGTCTGGAATTAACCATCAGAATACCTCTGGTTACATTTTCGAGGTCGCTTGCACGATCCTGTTCCTAACGTAGCGGTGATACGGTGTCTACCTAATCTATCGCGGACCTCGGCATCCTTTACCTTCGCTACCCGGCTATTCCTTTACCTTCGCTATTCGGCTACCCTGTACCGGGTAGCCGAATGGTCCTTTCAAGAGCACTTGCCTTAAGATTAACAACTACCCCCGCTCTAATGCAATAGAGGTTCGATGCCATAGCACAATATAATAACACCCAGTAAGTTTACTCTAGAGCTACATGGCAATGCGGGAAGATCGTGCGACGAAAGTGGTGCGAGGGGTAAGTCATGTCGCGTCCTTAGGCCCTTAGGCTTCCTTTGAACGCTGTGGGCGCAGTTTGTGTCCGCTTGCAGATGTGCAGATTTACGAGCCGACTCTATATGGTATTCTCAGAACAAATCGGTGGCATCTGTGTCGCCGGGGCACCGTAAATGTTGCCGGGACGATGCTTATAACGCACAAGGGGGGTTTTGAAGCTCTAAGCGGAATACTTAGACATCAGGGGCAATGCTGAGTTATTAATGAGAGGAATCACTGTGCTGGCTGAAAACTTTCAGCAGACTCTAACATTTGTGCCTAGGGGAACTTGAGCTGACGAGATAATTTCTTGCATCAAAGCGTCGTTTATTGGCGTCTCACTGTGAAACTTTTCCTTGCGAAAACATGAAGGTCCTCTTGAAGGGCGTTGTTTTAGCTGGGAAATTCACCGAACTTCTACTCAAAATAGGGGACGGAAAATATCACGATTACGAGGAAAAGATGACCATCCCTGCAGGGTTAGATACAGTATGGACCACCCTCGAAGACCTTACAGCCAGTACATACTCTGATATCACTGATATTAGACAGATATCATATACTGGCTATGCGAGCGAGCCATTCTGACCGTCAAGAGCAACAAGGCTGCAGTCATTAATAACATTTTACTCGGGTTGTTCGAAGAGACAGAAACATGGAGTACAGATTTGTGGACTCGGTGGTACAAATGGTTGATGCGGTTCATTGCCCGTGGAGTTCATCAATACCCTCGACCCTCCTGGTTTTCTTGCCCACAAGCATCTCCTCATAATTGGGGTACCAGTAATGTTACTGCAAAACCTGTAGCCGCCCAAACTCTGCAATGGTGCTAGGTTGAGGGTGAAGGCTATCAGCACAAGAACGTTATCAAAGCCACGGTGTTAACCGGCTGTGAAGACAGTAACTCTTTGATCTCAAAACGACTGCAGCTTCCCCTCAAGGTCTGCTTTGCTATGACCATCTATAACTCCCAAAAACAGTCACTAAAGGTGGCAAAAATCGACTTAAGGAAGGACTGCTTCTTGCATTTGCAATATATGTGGCGTGCTCCAGTGTGAGCTCACCTAGTAATCTGCTAGGTGATAACACTTAGATACCAGCACTTAACGGGATAACCATAAATATCGTCTACAAAGAAGTCCTTAAGTTTAAAAATCTTATTTTTTCATTTATTATGTTTGCACTACGTAATTTTAAAACACCGTAAACCCCTTAAACTTTTACGCCCAATTTTGAAGCCGTTTTTTGAAATGCCCAATTTAAAACAACAGAAAATGAATATAGTTTAGTCTTGAAATTTAACTTTCAATAGAGTTTAGATAAACTATATCTTGGATTAGCACATATGCATAGGGTACTTTTTTAGAGTTCCGAAGAAAAATATCCCGCCACTAGCGAAAATTCTCTCTACCGCGGACGCAGCCGCACGCAGAAGTTAAATAGCTAAGTGCGTTTTTGCCGAGATTTACTCTATAACTCGAGGCCACCTGGGCACAGGTCAAAATGTTTATTGATCAGGCTTTTAAAATGCGAGCTCATAACAATCACCTTCCTCGCACATCTCACACACGACTCGGCCGTGAACTTTGCGACCTTTATAATGACATTGGTGTTGTAATGCGGGCGAAAATCTCAAGATTGGAATTGGCTGATTCTGGTCACTTCGCGAAATGCCATTATGGACGGTTTGCGCAAAATCGCCAAACTTACGAAGGTCGCGGAGGTGGTGAAAGATGTAAAACTCGGATACTGTAACGACCGCAGCGTTTCGATTATTTTTAGACTTCCCGCTGTAAATCAAAATAATGAAGATAACAAAAGCTTTTATAATTGTGAAATTTCTTTATTGCCATAGATAATAGATTATTTTTTTTATTCCGGCGATTGAATAAACTTAGGTGACTATTGATAAGATGTTTGTTCAGCTTTTACAGCTTAGGGACCTTCCATATGCTACGTAATCATCGAGGGGGAGGGGGGTGCAGCTGAGGCTTAAGCTTGATTACGTGGGGGGGAAAAGGGAGTGGGTGTCCGCCCTGATTACGTAATCAACTTTTGTCACCGCATCGCATTTTTTTCGTCTAAACCTGCACATTAAATGTGCCTTTTTAAATGTATTCTCAAATATTTTTTTCTCTTGAATACCGTATTCACCTACACCCACTGCGCTCTGAAGATTGGGATATGTAAAATAAACCAAACAGTTTAAGATTTTATAATTACTTTGAATTAATAAAGTACCTTTTTTAAAATCATTCTAAAATGTTTTTTTTTCACTTACAGTCTTCAAAAACTTTACAAACGGTGGTGTTTACGATAAAACTTTACAATATGTGGACGGCCCCTTACGCAAAACCTAAAAATCAGCATCCTATATAAGAGGTGAATATTTTCTTTCGTCGACTAAATCTCGGCTATCCTGTGACGTCACTCAACATACGAGATACAATTAAATTATCATTACATTATAATTTTTTCTGTTACCTATTTATTATCAAATTATTCTCGTCTTGTTCTCTTTCTTATGCCCGGGCCACACTGCCGGGAAATGCCGGTAATAACGGCGATGACGGGCGATGACGGGCGACGACGGGTGATTTCGCTGCGGTCACACCTAAATTATCGCGATAGTTAACGGCATTTCCCGGCAATGTGGCCTGGGCGTTACATATTGACCCACACGGGTGTTTGAAATAGATATATGTATTCTGTATTATACGATGCTGGTGGATTGCCAATTGGAATTTTCAGAGATTAAAAGATAGGGAGCGTCAACTCAAATTTTATGATTGTCAGCGTTCGGTGACATTCTTAAAATGGGAATAAACTTTACTGCCAGAGACTTGCTCTCTTTCTGGCATCATAACTTTCATAGGCTCAGGAAAGATGCAAATATATAACGTATGATACGCCGCCTTGCCGCTACGCTGTCGGTTTTAGTAGCGAACTGTTTCGTGCAGCTTGGGCCAAAATTCCACTTTGTTCTCCGATCAGCTCAACTCATGATTCAGCTCCTTTTCAGAAGCCTCCTAGTACGAAAAGCTACCACGGGTAATACTCCCGCGTCTCAGGCCACACGGCTGGTAGGATTGCATCCCGGCGTTACTGGACGGTTTGCGCACCGTTCGGCGACGCCTAACGGTTGTGCACTCTGACTAATTGCTGAAGGAGTCTGGAGATTATTGAAATATACTTTGTACTAAGCAGCGGGGGTGGATATTGACCTGTCGTCAACCACTCTCTAAATGACCATCAGGCCACCTGATCCTAAATTTAAAGCCGGCAAAATATGCCTTTGGTCCGCGATAGATTCAAACCGAATCATCGATGAACATACGGCAGGTAGAGGTCGCGCAAGTGACTTCAAACCTGTGACCAGTCGGGAGGTTGGAGGTATCCTGAAATATAATTCCAGACGGAGATTTCCTTCCAAAACTGGTAAACAGGGGGCGAGGCTGCCCGCTGGGTATCTTTCGAGGTGCCTCGCCATAATATGTTGGCCTCTGTCGGGCAGGTGGCGTAACTAGACAGGGGATTGTTTTTCGTCCCAAGTCTTCTGCGCTCGCCTCACGGGAGACAGAACGATCCAATATCGTTAAAACCTCCTGAGGTGACGGGTTCGCCCATAGTAGTTGACAGCTCTAGTTGCTGGTTTTGCTAACATTTCCGACGTATACATTTAGCGTTTAAAATGTTTTAAAAAAATAGCCTATTAGGGTTCAAACCAGACGGTTCGGATGTGTCACTCCATTAGACCTTTAATTATTAGGTACTTTTTCATCTGCCGTCTCTGATCGACGCACCATAATTTTTTTTTAATAAATAGGCATTGGCGATTTCAAGTTCTCTGCAGCGATCTACCGAGCGATCGATCCTTCACACTGCACAAGAGGAGTTCTTATTGGGATCGGCCAATAAACTTGATCAAAATCAGACTTCTATATATTCTATTCTAGTATATGTACATACATTATACGATTATACATATATCATGTTCCTCCGCGATTAATTCGCAATTCACGCACGTTTGAGATCTTTTGTGCCAATACCAACTACGGGAAAAATTCCATCGCTTATAGGCTGATGTGCACGTACGACTCTCGTTTCTCCACCATCGACATTTTCAACCCCAACCAACCTACGTTCGTTAAAGAATTCTTCAAATCAATTGCACCTAACGAGCTTGTTAATACCTATCGTACTTAGTTATATACTTTCCATGCAACATATCAGTAGCTACTACAAATATTTATAAATATCCATAAATATTAATTATATATCTATAAATATCTATAACCATCAATAAATATATCCACTATACGACCTATCTATATCTTTATTTATATCTGTATACATATACACTTACCATCGTCTAACTCCTTCTTCCTAATCACTTCCAATTCCCTACCTCTCCCACCGGTTTTCTATATTATTTTTATATTTAATATGAAATTAGTTTATTTTATAATTAACTAGCTGTGCTCAGCGGTTTCACCCGCGTGGTGATGGAAAATTGTGATAATGATGATAGAAAACCATATATCTTTATAAATTATAGCCTATGTGTTATTCTGATGTGTAAGCTATATTATTGTAAAGTTTCATCAAAATCCATTCAGTAGTTTTTTGCGTGAAAGAGTAACAAACATCCATACATACACACAAACTTTCGCGTTTATAATATTAGTAGGATTTTTAAGTGTAATATGCTGAAATCCAAATGTGTAATATGCGGAAATCCGTTTAATATGTTACTTTCATAGGAAACGATTATCGGCGTAATGTTTTTCTTTTTTTTCTACATTATGTTTATGCACACGTATGTATATTGTATGCGCTGTATGTTTCCAGAAATAAAATAAAAATAAATAATAAAATAAATAAAATCATTATACATACATCATCCATTATACATTATTATACATTATCCATTATATAGTATACCTTATACATTATACATCCATTATATATTATACACTATCATCATCCATTATACATACATCATACGATTATTCGAAATGAACCTTCGGGTAATGCCAGTGCGGGGACCGATTTCAGAGTAATTGAACATAATAAAAAGTTATTACTACACTTTCGCTTTTTAAATGACTAGGTATATACTATGTTTACTATCAATAATACGCATGAATGCATCGACATATGCAGGGGCGGATCTATATAAGGGCTTTTTGGGCTGCATCCCAGGGCCCCGTGGATATAAAAGGCCCCAGCCTCCATTGAAAACAATGGTCAATATTGAGAATTAAAAAACAAAATCTCAAATTTTCAAAAATCTCATCTAAAGGTTGGCAAACCTGAGCTCAAATTCTCGCATCTATTCCGGGGCACTCGCATCTATTTCTCGCAAACGCAGTCATTCGCAGCGAAAAAGCTTCATGTATCAATTTCTCGGTGGATGGGGCGGACCGCTAGCGACAAATACTTTTACAATACCTTTTTTTTAATCTTTATTCATAGAAATAACATCTATGTATAGCAGTTGAGTTCCTACCGAGGCTAGTGCCTTGTCAATAGGTAACTAGTAATGAATATTTGTTTATTTTTTTTCTTATATTAACTAGCTTTACAAATAATATTACTACGTGCTTAATTAAGCTACTAATTAAGATATTATTACAATTAGTATTAATGTTGTTTTGTCTATTTTAGTGAAAAGTTAAATATTTGTGTGTGTCAGGTGTGTTTGTGTGTCTGTCATATTAAACAGATAACATATTGTATTGTCCTCTTTTTATATATATTGTGTACCTAGTGACCTAGACATAATTATCGAAAACAGTATTTTGGCAAAATGGCAATTAGTTGATTAATTAGGCAGCTCCCCGAGTAATATTAGCTCAGGGCCCCACAAACCCTTGGTCCGCCCCTGGACATATGAGACTTTTTTTTACTTGAGCCGGTAAAATGATTAGCACACACAAAAATAATAAATGAGAGGCCCACATACAGGGTTTTCCGCCACGACAATGTCCGCCACGGCTTTGCTCGGTGGCACGGAACCGAAAGTTCCAATTTTCTGGATTACGTTGACTCTGAAGGAAGCGGTCGATTGCGGCTTCTTGGCACAGACCTGCGACTTCAGAAAACCCCACAAGAAAAAGTCTAGCGGGGTCAAAGCGCACGATCTTGGTGGCCAATTCACGTCACCTTCGCGATTATCTAACCTAGCGGTTATCTAACCCAGTAGTAATGAGTGTTCGTTAAAACGATCACTCATTTCGACAATAATGTTTTAACGTGCTGCTCAATCGTGTAACTTGCCATGGTGATTTAAAATCAGTGACTGAATTATACTGTTGTTTATTATCCAGTTTAGCAATCAGTGACTGAATAATACTGTTGTTTATTATTCAGTATCATTCGTTGTGATACATAAGACGGAGTAAAAAGTTGTCAATCCTCAAATTCGTGAACTTGAATTGCGATCTGGCGACCTATCAGTTTGAACGTCTATCACTTATATTCAAATAAAAAACATTCTGTCTGCCAGCCTCATAGTAAGTGCTGTATTTTTGTGTTTTAAATGTTTTTTCAATTCAGTTTTATGTATTTCTCGATAGGTCGCTCCAGATATAATAATATGACCGATAATAAAAAACGAATTGCGAAAATCCGTTATTTAGCAAAAAAATAGGTTGTTACTTTAGTTGTGGTTTGTTTGTTTAAGCAAAGGAAACCTATTATGTATACCTACTGACCAATATTATAATTAATTTAAAATGAAAAAAATATTTTTTATCGAAAGTTTCTCTTAGGCCACCCTACGATCTAACGTTACCGAAACAAAGCCATGGGTCGATTTTCACTCCTTCTACCTGGGAATTTAATATATTAACAAACAATCCAGTGCGATCCTCCGATTCTGCCCGCAACTGTCAACCTCCATCACACACCGGAATCAAGAAGAGGCAAACGACAAGGCCATCCAGGCCGCATATTTTTGGAGAGAGGTGTCCTATATTGGCCCGGATACGTTAACGAATGAACGATACGACCTATACAGCAAGACGACAATTTGGAGCTGGTAGCAGAGTTCAAACGCGGTCGTGTAATCTCAGTAGCGAATTTCGTTAATGACGCCGGTCTTCTTGCTTCCAAAAATAGGGAACCAATTTCGCAGTCAACGATTTTCTTCTCCAGAAGAGGCTGTCGAATAATATGAAAGCACGTTACACTCCTCCGAGTTCACCACGTAGGAGTGAAATAAATGTTATGAAAAGATTAAGATTGTGACTGCATCGTCCTGGGTTGCACACTATCTACAACGTGAATACCAACACACATCTGCATGGGCATTATCTGAAACTCCAGCGTGAATCGTCCCATTCAAATCCCAAGAAACATTTCCTCAGGAGTAGAGTGGTAAACGAATGGAATGATCTCCCTAGTGATGTAATCAGTGCCAAAAGTGTGAATGACTTTAAAAATAAACTGGACTTATTCCACAGAAACTCTAATGCAAGCACTGACTAAGGTTCATCAGCTTAAGCTGCCTGCCTGTTAAATATATAATAATAATAATAATAACTCCCAGGAATAATTAATATGAATTCCGCTAAAGAGAAAAATCCAGAATCTGACTTACCTCAAAAAACAAGGACTTACCTCAAAAAAACAAGAGCTACAAGCTCACGTATGCCATTCTTTGGTAGTGCCCGGTCATCTGTAAAAATTAAAAATGAATGGCAAAGACAATTCCAAAGAAACTTTGCTTGTTGTAATGGATTCCCTAAGCGTGCTTCTAAACAGCCATTGGACTCATACAACGTGCTCAGTCAACGATTCTGTCTCTTATCTCGCATGAATACTTTCAATTCCGAAGAGTTGAGACCGTTGAAAGAATTTGCTAAAAATCTATCACAATGACATTAGCGCAATAGAGTTACATTGGAAAGTCTTAATTGAACGGGATATTTGGGAGTTGTCTAGACCAGTAATAATGAAGAAAGTTATTGTATTTCAAAACCATACCAGCCAGATAAAAACGAAGACAATGAGATTATTTTATTGCATGCTGGTAACTAAATTAAAATTGAAGTTCTCAAACTTAAAAAAAACGAACTTAGAAGTGCAATACTTCAAGAAAGATTGGACATTCTCGCATATGTCATAGAAGCAAATGTGCTTAAAGAGATGGTGTTTGAAGAAGCCATTTATGATTTTGAAAATCAATAATACAGTAAAATACCTCTTGTATAAGTATATTATTTATTAGTATGTTCGAATTGCATCATTTTTGTAGCTTTTAAATATTTTAAAATGAAAATTATAATATAACTGCAATGGCACGTAATACATAGCCACGTGTAATGGCACGTAATACATAGCCCCCAGGATCTTTAATATTTAGATGAAGATTTAAAAATGTATGTACCTAAGTCTTCTTCTTCTTTTAAAGCCAAAATTGATTCCTGGCTAAAACATGACGCCCGGCAAAATATCCACAAATTAATATACCGAGACAGTTCCCATCAATAAATCTTATCCCTGACAATTCTTATTATTATTATTATTTTCTTTGACTTTTTTTTAAAATTATTACTATTACTTATTCAGTAATTTTGGTGACTATTGTTTGATATTATTTGACATTTTATTTTATTTTTATTTTATTAACACGATTATTTATTTTTTGTGTTTTATTTCCTATTGTGATCATTAGTTAGTGATTATTAGTTATAATTTGTAATGGTGACGGGAATATGTATACATTTCTTTTCCTTTTTATTTTTTATTCAAATTGCCGAATATATGTGATCTAAAAACTAGAGAGCTAGCTGCCCTGGAACAAGTCCTGGCACTTAGTTGGTCAGCAGCAGTACATAAATGCTAATGCTCATATCGGTCGTGTTCAATTTTTATTTTTATTTTAATTATATATTTTTTTTATTGATATGATTATTAGTGATACTTATGCACTGTAAATGAATTGTTAAATTAAATAAATAAATAAATAAAATAAATAAATGGCGTTACGTCTAATCTGAGATTTTTGACAATACTTGGCTTTCTTGCGTGAACATAGCATAATATATAATACAGATTTATGAGCGCAACTTAATTAGTCTAGCAATTATCGTTTCACCTTTATGACATGTACAATTATTGTTCTCAGTGTAACTAAACGAGAAAGAGTTTTTGCAATAGGAACTCCATTTTTTGTAAATTAACTCAAGTCGGATCGACCTTTCCAGATGCTACCACAATACCTCACAGCATTAAAATAATATCCTTCTAATAAGTAGGTAGTAGGTAGGCGTTATTATTACATCCAAGTACTTACGTCGACGCATTTAAAGATGACGATATGTTTATAGTGTCTGCAGTCGAAATTGGTAATAAAGGTCATGAACCTGCTTTATAGGTATGACATTTATTAACCAGTATAAAGTGCCTTAAGGCTCTTAAAACTGAGTAGGTCATACGAACGAGATGTCATTCGCAGTCACTGTGAAAAAATAATGTTTGGCTCGCCGTTTATACCTATTTATTACTATTTGAATTTAACCTTCGGCTACGTAACAACCAAATTTGGTTGCACATCATTACATCACATTACATTACATTTACGTCGTGTCCAATTAGCGGCTTAAAACCGCTCTTGGACGTGTCAAAATATTTGTGTTTTAAGTAGTAAGTCTCATTACTACTTTAACATATATTATTTTTAAAAAATATATGGTATCCAAGAAATTTTGGAACCTACTAAAAGTTATTCGTCGTAGAATCGTATTACAAAACAAATTAGAGGCATTTTTAATAAAATAGTCAATAATTCTAATAGCTACCTACTAAACACACAATAATTAAAATAGTCAGTTAGAAAGTTGAATAATAAAAGCAGAAGCCTAACAATTGAAATAGTCAATAAATCGAATATATTCGTACTAAAAACTGTACATAGTAACATCCAAAGTAGTAAGTAAATTGTTAAATAATCAAACTAAAGCTAAATCTTACATTTAAATACTAAAAGTACTAATATAATTAGCATTCAAATTGGTACAATATTTGCCGTGTTATCAGAACACCGTTGACTACGTAACGACCAATATTAGCGGCTTGCTCCCGGGCGCACAGTAATATTATTTTCTCACTAAAACGTATCCTAAAATCCATACGAAATATCTTATTATTACCATAGATACATAGACGGCCGCTAGAATAATTTCGCTCGTCATTTATTTATTTATTTATTTATTTAAGAATTAATCACTATGAAACATTGATTAGCTTATAAAAAATAACAGGAACCGAATGGCAAAACCTTAACCTTTTGCTTATTTGTTTCTGTCACCCAACTGGGACTAGCCCGTTCTAGGGTGGACAGGACTCCAATATTACAATCAAGTTTGCTTGATTGCTTGGTTGCTTACAAATATACAAGTTTTAGTAAAAAGCTAATGACACTAAATTGCCCTAAAATGTGGTCTTCAGAATAAAATAAAAAAATTATATTAATAAAAAAAATATTAAAATATAATATAATAAATAAAATGCAATTCCATTATTAATTCGGCAATAAATATCATATAAAATGCGATTAAATCAAATAAATAAAGTTATATGTGAGAAAAGAAAAATTTGGCGGATATTTGTGGTAAAATTCCATTGTCAAATATCATCATTTTTCTTTTCGAGAAATCATCAACATTTTTATTGGTTTTTATGACTTAATATCTAAATATTTTTGTATGTAAATAAGCAAAACTAAATATTACCTTTGATAGAGAATCTAATAAATATCACGATAGTATTTACAATTTTTGAATAAGGTTCCGAATTTTTCCGTAACAAGTTAGAAATGCCGAGTTTTTTTCACTTTTTCGACATTCTCAAATTTATTCATAATTACCTAATTGTTTTACAAAATGAGATTTCAATATTCTATATATGGAATTTCAATTCCATCATTGCACAGTTATTCTTTTTATGATTGATATAGTAGTTCCATAGTTATAGTACTTTTTCTCGAGCGCGGCGATATTGCAAGAATTTCAATAAATTGCCGCGGTCTGCCATGAAATTATGTCGCTACTCGAAGGGCTAAGGATAAAACTGAAAAATAAATGCATAATCAATAATAGTTTTAGGATTTATTTTACTGAGTACACAGTTTCATCAAATAGTCATTATTAATATGGTAAAAGTCTAAAGGTAATAGTCATTAACGGTGAAATAAGGATATCGCGCCTAATGAGATACGCTTGCGCGTCATTTCTCTGGAATCATATTAAAAAATAAAGTTTTATTATCGATCGTTTTCTAATTGATTTCGAGTTACTGTGTCCATTGTCATTGTTTATAATGTTTTAATGATCTGATAAGTATCGTAAGCCAAGCATGTGACCTACGATAAGATTCAAGCATCCTTAGGAATAGGCATGAGTCAGGTGCAATCAGTCCTACACAAACATTTGGCTGTGAGAAAGCTGTGCTCGCGGTGGATTCTACAAAATTTGACTGAGGATTGCGTACAAGACACGTCCTTTAGTGTAACGCCATGCTTATCAGATTCAACGTCAAGGATCGTAAATTTGGTATGGAACAGTAACAGACGACGAAATATGGATTTAAAGCTACGACCCCGAACCAAAGCAGCAATAGACCATTTCAAAAATCCAGCGATAGGAATGAAACTCAGTATTCAACAAAATTGATAAATATAATACAAAATGCACCTATTTTCTTGGTAGGTAAATGAAGTGTTATCGCAAAGATACCGATCTAAAGAGTTGAAAAAAGTAGGTTGCCACCCCTCAACCTGTCACAACCCCTGAGTTGCCAGGTGCAAAGAGGTTATTTTTCATCGACTAATGCACCTATCATATATTCACTTGATTTTTACACCAAATTGAAGCTACTGTCTTCCTTAACGCGAAGGAATAGGGTTGCCTACGTAAAACCTGACACAAGTGGGGGTTGCCAGTATTTAAATTGAGAAAGCGAGCAAGGAGGACTGTATATATAAGTCTTTCGCACTTGGTAGCACTTGGTAAAAACAGAAAAAATGTTCTTTAGATCGGTATCTTTACGATAACACTTCATTTACCTATTAAGCAAATAGGTGCGTTATTATCAATGGTTAGTGCATTTTGTATTATTTTTTGTAGCATTTTGTAGCATTTTTTTTGTGTACTAATGACAAGATTTTTGCTAGGCAACCCTGCGGCATATTATGAAACTATGTGTAGACTTCCATTTAAATCACATTTCGGTGAAATAACTGGTATGTGCACAAATTTACGGTGGGATCTTATACTATAGCGCAAAGCAACGGTTTTGCCCAATGGGACTGGTAGTTTAGGCTTCAGAACCGGTTTAGACTGCAGACATGCAAAAAATAAATCGGTTCTGTCACCCTAAGACTTTCCCGGCAAGCATACTGCCCCCCCATAGATCACCCCCCTCCCTACCCCAAGTGATTGTGTCAAGTGACTATGATAGCAAAAATAGTATTTTTTAGTATTTCCGTGGTATTATAATTTATTTTTTTTCTAAAAAATATGTAGTATTTTCTTCAATACGGCGGTATTTAAAAAAAAATGCTTCTCGCGTATATAAATACGAAATATTCCAACCAAAATTTGCAACGTGATTTCGGTTTAACAAGGCATCTGTGTACCGAATTTCAAGTCTCTTACTGCAATATTTAGAGATTGAAGTATGACTAACTCGCCCTCTGATGGACCGATTTCAACTACAATCTCTTCAACTCTTGCCATGATCGAATGATGCCTGCGTGCCAAATTTCAGCTCAATGGGATTAAGCGTTTTGGCGCTATCGTCAAGGAATACACACAGACCGACAGACAGACACACAGAAGTGCATTCACAATACTTTCCTCTACATCGAAAGTAAAATGAAATATTTGTATAGCAAACCTAGAGTTAAACCAAAAATAATATATGTATACTGAATTTCAGCAAAATTAGACCAGTAGTTTAGCTTTCAGTCACGGTTTGAGAACCGTAAATCTATCCAGCCAACCACAGGCAGATACAGAAAAACAATCAGACAATTAGACAGCCATATTTTTATAAACCTACTTATTTCGGTCGGTGATTCCTATAAACATTTAAATTTTGCACGATCATAATACTTTTCCTATTACTTTCTATGTTAGTACGGATTAAAAATCAAATAAATAGGATTAATAGATATGTACCGAAACGTTGTAACCAAAGATTTGAATTAGGTACACATCTCAAAATTACCATCACAAAAGTCAAGATTTTTGAATCTCATGCCATAAAATGAAGGTCTCTTTTCGGATATATGATAAATTTCACAAATATACGCTAACTTAAAATTATAAGATGCTTCGCTTCCTATATTGAATTACAATATTGGCGTCTTAATGATACCTTATAACGACTTTATTAAATCGCCCATTAAGACATCTAGCGGTACGACTTCAAACGATTGCAATTTCGTCAGCAGAAATGCTACATAATCGAAGTAGTACCCAAATATTCGTATAGATGGCCAAGAAAAACTTTTTTCTATATAAAATATTAGTTTCATTGTTGCTACTAGCCTTAGTATTTAAAAATATTTTTAATAACAAATAACATTATTAATGTTATCAATGGAGGCCCTAGTGGCGCTTTTCTAAAATGAAAGGAGAAACTTATTTCGATCAAAGACATTTCGATCAAAAAGCTCCTTTCTGTCTCCTAAAATAAATTAAGGAATTTCTTATTATTAATAATATAAAATACTCTTCATTTTACTAATCAAGTCAAATACCTAATCTATATCTCCGCGTGTCTCTACCATCACTCTACCATCTAAAGTGGCAACCCACGAATGCTGAGCTTTTCAACGATCGTTGGCCAAACTGAGTTCCATTCTTCGTCTCGCTCTCGCGTTTTGAGCCGGTACAGAAATACGCGAGGGGAGCATGCGCGTTCGAAAGGGACCGAAATAATCGTCTTACCGCATTCGGTGATTGAATGGCGTGGGGGAGCCTACATACGATCCTATTGAATTTACGTACGATAACATTTTTTTTTGTTCTTTTGTTATTTTCTAGAAATTATAGTACAGTAAACTAGTAAAGTATTATAACTACTAAAAAATAAATACAGTGTAAATTTAAAAGACAATTAAAGTTAAAGTAATAAAAAGTGAATAGTAATAAAAACTGAAACTTGTAAAATGTAAATGTACCATTCACCGATCTCTTGAGTTGTCGATTGGAATAATTTACTGAAATAAGCTGTTGTGGTACAAATTTCGCAGCCATTATTTTAAAAATAAACTAAGGTAACTATTTTATACTGAAGCAACTATATGATAATATTTCAGCTAAGCATGTGTCCGATAATTATATTAAACAAAACATTTAAGCCCTCGGTGCTTATTTACAGAAAACATATAACCGTCCTGACCTGGGTCTTCCTTCTGACAGTGGTCTTCCTTGAACCTTATAGGTACTTACCGGATCCGCTCCTATTACCTACCATGGTGAAATGAAGTATCTACGCAATCTCTTAAACGCAAAAGGTATATCTGGATGTTTTCCCGGTCAATATATATATATATATATATATATATATATATATATATATATATATATATATATATATATATATATATATATATATATATATATATATATATATATATATATATATATATATATATATATATATATATATATATATATATATATAAGATGATTATAAAGTAAATAATTATAAAAGCCACTTACATCGTGACGAAGGATTCCCTTGATCGGATTCGGGAATGCTTTAGGTGTTAACGAGAATGATGAATGCCTCTCACTTGCGGAAAGAGGAGTAGGTTTAAGTTGGGCCCATTTTTCAACTAGTAAACGCTCACCCTTCATCCAATTATCTCAAAAATTAAGCTATTGATCAATTCTAAAAAGAATATATACACAAAACTATCAAATATATATATATATATATATATATATATATATATATATATATATATATATATATATATATATATATATATATATATATATATATATATATATATATATATATATATATATATATATATATATATATATATATATATATATATATATATATATATATATATATATATATATATATATATATATATATATATATATATATATATATATATATATATTGATATTTTAAGGGTGTAAATTTTTTTCAATTATTTTCAATAATATATAAAATTAGATTCATGAAAAGTTACTTATCTGGGGTCCTGGTGGACCAGAAACATTTTAACGATAGTTAATGTCCTCTTTAAATACTTAGGGCAGCAGCACCTGTTTCCGCAATTGATAACTTATGATGTTCTTAGTTATTGCAGCCGAATTATTGTATGCCCTTGGATGTAATAAGTATAGGAGGATGGTTTCTGTAACAGAAATGGATGTTAGTAACTTATTTTAGAAGAAATTATATGACTGACAATATTTCGACACTAGTCGTATTCATCTCTATGACATTTGTGAAATGTTCCTCGGCATTACTATGCTTTTTATGAAAGTATTTTTTAAAGGATTTTTTTTCCTATTGCTCAAGTATTATTCATGCTTATGGGTATACTGGCACTTAAATAAAAGTAGGTAATAAGTAAATAATCAGTGATTTTGTGCCAATAAGACAAATTGCAATCATAGTTCAGTATTATGTAAGATGTTTCTTGTTGTAATCTTAAGTAAGTACCTATTAAACATAAGATATACCTACATGGTTGTTACTAAGTTACTTTATTAAACATTCATATATAAATGTTTTCTGTTGAGTAATTCAACTATGTATTTAGTTTTATTTTGTCACAAATGCAAAATTTCCTAGCGAACGCGTTATTTTTTATATTGAATTCTGAAGCAACAGTGACGTATTTACTGATGCCTTCTTTTTTTAAGTCTATAATCCAGGTTATGTACAATGTACCGAGTAGATTGGGACTATAATAGAAACTACACATACTGAACTTATATTTAAAATCACGACGATTGTAATAAGTCCCTTCATAATACCATACCTTTCATACGAATCTTTGATTGGCTCTCCTGTAAAATTACCAAAAGTGTAAATACGCCATTGTTGCATCAAATGAGCGATATAGTCTTTATAATCAATGACCATACTTTTCTGCTGCCATGCGATTATAGTTACATTGTGAAGTACATCCCTATTTCAAACCAGACGAAGAGGGGCAGGGGCTCGTTGTATGGCGGGTTGTTTCGTAGTTTCGTAGCTGTCATACTGGGCACCTAGGAATGGGGGGTGCGGGCATTCGATGTTTTTGTCTTCAAATTCCGACATATTTCGCCGTTTATCGAGCGCGAGTGTCGTGTTGAATCGGCGCAGCGTTGTTTCTGTGTGTCGGGCGCGTACGGAAGCGATGTGCAGTGGCTGTGTTTTTGTTCTGACTGCGGCGTTTTAGGGGTGGTCGATGTTCGAGTTGGCGCCCAATCCACTTACATTCGCTGTAAAATCGAAATTATTTGTGCGCGGCGATTTTAAAATGCTGAGGATCTGCTTGGGTATTAAAGAACAATGATGAATGCACCACGGAGGATCCTTTCGGTGAGTACCAGTACCTAGTCCTGAAATTTCAACCTTTGAAATATTATATTTTTTAATGAAGAAATATGATTTTATACATGTATAGATTCCGAGACATTTGTTTGCGCATTTCTACTGTCGATTACTGTCTTGTTTACTCAAAATTTGCAGTGAATTACCATATACGATAACAAAGGCTTTTCTAAATATTTGACAGATTAGGAATGTCAGTCAGATAGATATACTGCATCGTTTTGAAAAACGTTTCAAATACAACATCGGCGAATACAACCGATGTGATTGCGTACGCGGGTCGGATAAATATACAATTCAGAGATTTCGAGCATTTTTGATGTTTAACTGTGGTTTATTGTTCTAGTTAATATATAATGTATATTAAAAAGGCGACGTCTTCGCCTATATATAGACCCTGTCCCAGCTGCTTACGTTTAATTTTGTCGATAAATCGTCAAAAAATTAAATATCGACAAAAATTAGAATAATGCTCACGTGTATTTGTTGTAATAATCAACCATTCGTTGAAGTCGTCAATTAAAATAGGTTTGCATGTATTTGTACATGCATTCACCCGCACCGTAACGCAACAATTTTGTGGGCTAATATTGAAATTTAAAAATGAGATTTTTACCCCCACTAAATGAATCCCTCCTTATAAATAGGATAGAAATGAATTCACTGCGTGAAGTTTGTAGAACTCGATGTTTCGTGGATGTTGTTACTGCCGATGTCCAGGGTAGACTGTTGGGTAGACCCAACCGTGGACAACGGCGCTTGCAACATCGCCGAAACGTCGGGTTCTAAACACTTCTCGCAGTAAATTCGATTTTATGTTATTTATAATGTCAAACAACCAGGGTAGTCTTCGATTTCGTATCCCTCTTTGTTATAAGGGTCTACTAAGTCATATTTTTGAGTGGTAGGCGGTGAGAATGTCATTTGATTTCAAAAGCCATTATCTATCACATTTACTCAAACTACATCAAAGTCCAAAAAGTTATTGGCATTCAAATATAGGCTTTTAGTATATTCCTTGGTAAAAAAAGATCCAAGTCCATGGAAAAACAACCATGTACCTACTATGGAATGTATGAGAGAAATGTACCTCTTTTCTGGAATGTTTTGTATATTGGAAGGTAACTACTATTTCGATAAACACTTCCTTCGATGTTTCTTTTGAATATTTTTTTATTCTTCATATTTAACCAAGCTTTATATTATAGTGGGGACTTTTGATCTAGGGCAGTGGTTCCCAATTAGTTTTTCCTGCGTACCACTTCAAGAAAGACCTCAAACTCGCGTACCCCTTATTGCAAGAATGATAAATAAAAATGAAATCAGTTTTGTTTTAATAGTTAGTAATATCAAAATACAATTGACGGTGATGACGCTGCAATTGACGCTGATTTTCAAATCAGTTTAATGTGGCAAATATGCACGTTTTACTTTCCACAACTCTGAAACCACTTAGTCAAGAGATTGCCACGCGTACCCCTTGATGCAACTTCGGGTACCTACCCCTAATTGGGAAACACTGATCTAGGGGGTTGATTCTTCAATCCAAATATGTCTATGGTTCGTTTGATTTACATGGGCCATAGACACATTTAGCATGCAATTTTTTTTAAAGAATAGGACCTTAGATACCAGAAATCATACACCGTTAACTAGCAACCTTCAAAGGGTTTGCTTGAGCTGATCAATACCCAAAGAAAACGGATTAAAAAAAGATTCAGAGGAAATTCCAGATTTTTTAATAACATTCATCAAAACTGACGACAGATTGTGCCTAACGTGATCACTCGATTACTATAATTTCGATCACAATATTGATAGTCAAAAAAAACATCAAACGAAGAAAGGATCATCTCTCAACGAAAGATACTTATTTATATATTTTTGTTTCAATTTTTCATTAACTATTTCTTAAAAGGATTTAAGTTAAGCGACTTTAAATATATTAATAAAATAATCATTTTAATTTAAACCAAAAAATAAAATAATAATCCAAATCATATACGTATATAAAACATCGTAACAAAATAAATCATCTCATGGCTAGTAAGGGGTTGTTTTTTTAGCATTTACGCAAAAACGTCTAATCTTGATTTACGTAGATCTCTTTAAAATGAAGTGATTCAGATAAAAAGTAAATGCACCAGACAGGTACTTAACAAAAAATCTACCAAAATAAAGTAGTGATCACCACTATCAAGATTCTTATTCAGTATCATTTAGCACAATCTCTCTCAATGACAGCTGACTCAAAATTACTTAAACCAAGTAAAATGTACGATTTCCAAGAATTACATTTAACCGCCCTACCTATACAAACGTATGTGATACGTCCGCTATATTATCGCCCGAACGCAACAAGCCGTATCACGTACGTTCGAGTACAAAAACAAAACACAAAACCCATAAAGCGTGCAAATGTCAAATTGCTCCTACGATTCTAATTTTTTAAAAAACCTATTAAATGGGTCTATTGTGTAAAAAAAACATAAATGGGTCTATTGTGCCGAATGTCTTATTTCGATGATTTCGTGCACAACTTCCAATGATCATAGACAGTGAGATACCGGTGGATGGCATTATCAAACCGTTTCCACCAACAATGATTTGTCTATGGTACTACAGGTATACTGCTTAAAATAAAGGCAGGTATAACCATGCTTTTATTTCTAAGCTAAATCGGCTTATAATATTAACCTATAATATTATAGTTATGAAATATTGGGTCCATACCTAGGTGATTGATGTTTTTTCACTATGGCCACTTTAAACTTGGATAACTTAGGTTTGAGGGGGAATTTCAATTTCAAATAAATTTTAATTCAGGGCCATGCTTTTCTTTTTTAAGAATCAGCTGTTTATTTGTCTTTCCGTCGTTTGTTTTTGCTCAAATATTTTCGTTTGTGCAACCATGGTAAAGTTGAAAATTTGCATTTTTTTTAAAATATGAAATCATGTGCCGGTGTTTTCTATTACAGCTTCTCGCAGTCTGGCTATATAGTTACTTTAAAAGTGTACTGGTAAGAACTGCAAACAATGATTGAGAAGCTCGCTCAAAGCTACTGCTTCTGCATGACCACGTATAACCACAGATTTCACTGGAAACAGTCGCAAAGTTGCAGGAATTGTGGCTGAAGCATTTCTCTAGTAAAGTAAAGAAGAGTCACCCACTGTACTTGCCAGACCTTGCTCCATTAGTAAATTTTTTTTTCAGAATTTAGACAACTTTTTACAAGGGAAAAAAACAACTTTGAAGAGTCGGTTAAAAACGCCTTAGAAGCTTTCATTGGTTCCTATCTACGAGAGTTGTACAGCATAAGAATTAAGCAACTCATAATAAAATGACAAATCTGCATAGATAATAGGGGTTAATCTTTCTATTAATAAGGTATATATTTTTCATACACAATTTTGGTCCCTAAATTTCCTTTATAGAACAGCAACTTCATAGGTAAGGATCCAATACTTATTTCGTTTATAAAAATACATCGACACTAGTGGAAACTAACGGACAAAAAAATATACATAATTTAAAGAAGACTACTTACGTCACAGCATATGAAGTCTCGTTATAAACCTTCGTAACGCAAAACAGGCGAATTGCTCGTTATTCGATTCTCGATGCTGCCCAAACCAACGCACAAATAAGACGATGTTTCAGCCTCGTTTTTATTGATATTTCTCTGCGTATTACTCGTAAAATATAGGTTATTAAATAAAATGTTAATGACGTTAGCCATATAATTTTATAGTTCAAAATTTATTAAAAAAATAAAACCATGGAGATACGTGAATAAATTGGAGGTTTTGCATGCCGAAGGATTTGCATAAAACATTTTATTGATAAAAACATTACGTTTATTTTTATGCAGAGCATCCAATTGCATAAACTTCAGCGATGCGATTTAGCGCATTGGAGGCTCTGCGTAATGAAAAAGGTCCAATTTCTCTTGTTTTACTACGGTTCCAGTTTATGCATATTGGATGCATACGTTATGCATGGTTAGTATGCATACGACTCGAAATATTACCAATCTGGAAGTAAATTACAATATCAACTAAAATGTTTATTTATTTATTCTGTTCTATATTGTTTCTATATGTTTGAAGAAATAGTTTTTTTTTACCAAAGACTGTTCTTTCTAGTCGAGCTCATAGAATTCGTCAAAAAAAAATACTATATAATATATAGGTACTTACCTATTTTTTTAGTAGTAGTTTTTATTCATATAAAAATATACAAATTACATGTCACAGTTCCCCACTAAGGCCTTTTCAGTTGGTAACTAACATCAATGTGTATTTGACTTATACTATCTATTATTATTACTCGTATTAAATAATACAATCGCATGAAACATTTCATTTTATAGTTGAAATATTTTTTTTAAATTTGGCAATGCCATGTGTTGTTTGGATAACCCTCCCCCCTTAAGACCCATAGTTCACATATCCTGGGAGCAACCGTACGAGAATATATATCGAGACACTTCAAACAACTCCCCATGTTGAAATAAAATCGTTTATGTCACACCAAGACTTTCCCGGCCAGTAGCCAGAGACTTATTTCATCTCGATATTAATTTAATAAATAAATTCGATGAGCAGTTGGCGAAAATTCCTGTCAATATGCGATGCAATGCAATGAAAATTTGAATTTCGAACGCGCGTCATCAACTTAAAAATCAAATTGCTAACGCGGCTGGCCGTGAGCCTTCGAATTCGAATTTCGAACGATCTACGCGTCGCAAGCATCGCCGCTTTTAAGGTCCATAAATACATATATAACGGACCATAAATATATAACCGCTTTTTAGGGACCATAAATATATATTATTTGTGTTGCTTGTATATGAGATGTTCCAACGAAAATTTCCCAATGTCGTAGGCCCAACAAGGCCAGATGCCTTGTTGTACCGAATTTGAAGTCTCTAAGTCCGATATTTCGAGATTGAAGTATTGACTAGCGCGCCCTCTGGTGGACCAATTTCAACCAAAATCTCTGGCCTTGACCAAATTGTGCCTGCATGCCAAATTTCAGCTTAATCGTTTGGATTAAGGATTAAGCGTTTGGGCGCTATTATGGAGGAATATATACACACACACAAACACAGACAGATACACAGACAGTCTGAAAATGGTCAATCATCTCGGGGGGAGGGGGCTCAAAATAGATATTTCCGTCTTCACCTCAAAAAAAAATTGAAGTATGACTAGCGCGCCCTCTGGTGGACCGATTTTAACCACAATCTCTTGCCATGACCAAGTCATGCCTGCATGCCAAATTTCAGCACAATCGGATGAAGCGTTTAAACGCTATCGTGGAGGAATGCACACACACACACAGAGACAGAAACACACACAGATGCACAGACAGACTTCAGTCTGGAAATTGTGTTTATTTATATATGTATAGCCAAATGTATATAGGTCTGTATATATCATCTCGAAAACATTTTTAACCCGTTCACAATACTTTACACCTCCTCGTCAGTTGGTGAGCTGGTAAGATAAAATAAATGCGAATTGCATAACGTGCCGTGTAACGATTTTCCAAGGACCCAAGTAACGAAAAGCGTGTAAAGTTTGTTTAGACCATCCTGCACTAGCATCAATCCAACTTAATTTTATAACACACATAATTGCGCATTGCATTATTCTAATATAAGGTATACGTTGCACCAGCCACAAAAAAAATCTAGATCGTATTAATTAACTTAAGCGCTTAACTCAAGGGAGCAATTTTCTTGTGCTTTACTTTTAAAATCACTAGCAAATTGTCGGGCTTTTCCTACGAGGTTTGAAGCGGCCGCTTATTGCGTAATATTCAAGGATCGTTGAGCTTTTCGCTTGTATAGGTCTAGTATATAGAACGTAAAGTCATTAACATTTTGACCAAAACGTGGTTTAGGTCACCTTATCCCTATTTTTTCGTACTCTTTCTGGCCACGAAGTCGCTAGTGCAGCATCAACAAGTTATTATGTCTAAATAATGGCTATTTATAAATCAAAGAAATCATAATATAATAATTATTTTATGCTCATAAATTTACTTTTACTTTACAAAATCGTGTTGTCAATTGACACTTGTTTTTTTACACGACTTCCCAACAAAACAGGAGTGTAATGTAGTTAGGGTTTGTCAATGTATGTTTTCCGTAACGTTTTATGTCATAGATAGATTGGAGTTTTATGTCATAGATATTAAATATTTTTCTAGCATCGATTTCGGCACCTCGCGCTTGTTTCTCCACTCTCCAAGCCCACAATGTAAAACGTGATCGGTCTCCGCGGCCCCTTGCGCACGCAACAACAAATTACTTTCTAATCACGGGCGAATTTCCCTAACTCTACTCTTTTCCCTCATGCGCTCCCTAATATTTGTACACGCAGGTCGTGCGGACTGCACGCGATAAAGAAATAGATTATGGAATTTTAAGCGGAGCTTTTGGCTTGGCAGGCTCCTAGCCGCTACACTACAAACCACTAATCAGCCCCCCGCAGGCGATTCCCCCGACTACCTATACCAATATGACTTTAAAGTCATTGAAATTAAGTAGACTGGGTATATAAAGAAAGGTTCAATTTGTAGCAGGAGAACAGGCCGCAGCAAGTGCATGTTATTCCCGTTTCCATTGGAATCTCACTATGGGGAAATGCTTCTTAGTGTCAACGTGTTTTTGTTTCGCGAAAGTAGGCACTCAGAACTTTTTATGGGCTAAAGAGAGGAACGCATCGCCGGTTTGTCTTTGCAGAGTCGGGATTTTGTATTTAACCTCGGAGCATAACAGTGTTTAGTTTTCTTCTTCTCCGTCGCTCCCTTATTACTGAGGATCGTGGCCACTAGACAACAGTTTGCCTGCGAGTCTCCTCCACTCACCTGTCTTCTGCATGGCGGATCGCAGATTGTATTGACCCTTTTGTCACTTCTTTTATGAGGTCTTTTCATCTGGCCGGTGATTCGCCTCTGTTTCTTCTTCCCTCCACTTGACCCCCGGAAAGCATTTTCTCCAGATTATCCGGGTTTATCCTGGCAACAGGATTAAATTACTGCAGGATCCTTCTCATACATACGGTGGAGAGCCTCACTTGCATGCCGAGTTCTTCTAGGATAGATTTGTTGGTGCGGCGTTCTGTCCATGGAATTCCTAGCGTTTTACGCCAACACCAACTGTCCAGTGCATCGATTTTAGTGCGTATCCGAGCCTCCAGAATCAGCCAAACCTTAGTCCGCTTACTCACGCTAACAGTTCGATTCTTCCACAGCCTTTCTGACTTGCTCATAGCCGATTTCGCCACGTGCTTAGTTTTTGCTAAACGTAATATTGAAAATTTTGAGCTTTATTCCAGCCGCCATAGTTATAATACACTATACCAGTAAAACATCGTATTGCCGAAAGTAAGGCGCAGTGGTCATTTATGTAATTAAACTTAAAACTGTTTAATACATTTCTGGTTCCTAACGGTTTCGTGCAGCTTGGGCCTGATGGTCTGTCTGTGTTTTGGGTGGCTCAAATCACGGTTTATCTCCCATCCGGTTGCCTTCTCGAAGAGGGACTAATAGGGTCGCTGTGAACTCTGCCTGCGGCCGTAACCTACAGTCGTAGACAGTTGGGATCGGCGGATTCGATCCGGGGGAACACCTCGGGCAGAACTGGGTGGTTTGCGCACCGTGTGGCGTTAGCCAATCGACTGTGCAATCCGGCGAATATAATCGGGGGAGTTTGGAAACGCACCTTTCCTAAGCAGAGGGGGGTAGTTGCTGACCTGACGTCATCTGTCATTGGAAACGATCCGTTCTCCACCCGATCCGCGTGAGCTTGACGTGCAAAGGGCGCCTTCAGTCCGCAATAAAGTCCGCGAATTTGAATTACCATTAACTTCAGGTAGAGGCCGCGCAAGTGATCTCGAATCGGTGACCGGACTGGAGGATGAAGAAATCTGGCCTAATTTGGTAGTAAGAGCCTGAGGATTGCCCACTTGTTTGCACTTCCAAGTGCCTCGCGCTAAGACGTTGCACTCTTATCTTAGCGTAGTTTGACCGCGGATTTCGTTGTTCATCAAGTATTTACGTTCACTGCATGGAAGACAGAATAACGCGATGTTGTTATAACTCCCTGGGGTGACGGGTTCGCATGTAGTAATTGACACCCCTCAATTTTAATATACTAACCGCTCACCGCAAAAAAAACTTGAAGGACCTTTATTAAATTTAAAACCTTGATAAAGACAAATCTCGCCAAACGTGCTCTTTATAACATCTCTAAATATTTTTATTGTCTTTGTTTTATTAATTTTTTTTGTCTAAACTCTCCGTGGACGTTTAAATTGGTTTCTTTGGTATAGTCAAGTGGTATAGTCAAGTTATACATTATACTAGATAATTATTATAAATTGTACTTTTTTATACTCATTATTCTGATTACTTCCTATACTTATAAAGATTTTGTTTGTCTTTACTTTGTATTGACTACCGATTATTCATAAGTTTCGCTCAAAGATTTCCTATGCTACTGATTAACATATAATGAAAATCACTATTCAACTGAACGTATGTTTTAAGTGCATACGGGCATACATAATATTTTTCTGTGTATATGGGAAGAGAATAACGTCATGATTCTTTATAAATTCTTTATATACGTAAGCCAATATTGGGAGACGGCCTTCTCCGAAATAATAACGTGCTTTTTCTCTTTTCCGTATGATTTTATCACAAAACGATCGAGTTCATTTTCAAGCAGTATAGGTTTTGTTTTTACACGACTGCCCAACAAAAAAAAAGTGTAATGTGGTTAGGGTTCGTCTATGTATGTTTTATGTTTCTTTATTCCACTTTAACTTTAAATGCTCGAACCGATTTAGAAGTATGTGGTATTGTTATGTCATCCCGAGTGTCATATGGTACATTAACTGTCCAAATATCAAGTAAATAATTGTCTAAATGTCCAAATCTCCAAATGCCAATAAATTAACATAAATATATCGTGTTTCGTGTCCAATAAAAGGTCTGATTGAGTATATTGCTTAAATATATACCTAGGTATCTATTTTGATATATAGATAAACAAAAATATTTCATAAAAAAATTCGTAATCGAAATAATTAGAAATACAGTAGTTCACTTTTTGTAACGGCAGTCGTGCTGTTTATTCATTTTAATATTTACTTGTTGCGATGAATGGATGGTGATCGTTCGTTCGTTACACACACACACACACACCGTTTTATTTTAAAATTAAACCCGCTTTTTTATGAAATGTTTTATTCCTCCAAAATGTTCAATTCTTTCCTCATAAAGCCAGGATCTGTCAAAATTTTGAGTTTGAGTTTTCCGATACGTACTTTCTGTGAAAATAGATTTTCATTTCTGTCCTAATTATGACTCACGAATTTTTATTATGCGTCTTGTTAACAATGAAACGTCACTGCGCATAGTTATGAATTTAACGTGGAGTTAAATACGTACCTGCTTGTACTATAATTTAATTAAGTAAGTTTGCTGATTAATTAATCTAATAGACAGACACTGCGAAATTCAGCTGAACGTTGTTCAGAAGGTTATGTCAGCAAAATTTTGACATGTAGTGTTAAACTCAAAGTGCTCAACTTCACGGGCACATATTAAAACTAGCTAAATCATCTCTCACATAATGTTTGTTTTAGAGCTTAGATTCTGGCTAGCCAGTCGTGGCAGTGAGGCGGGACATTTTAAAATGAATGTTTGGCACTATGTCTAAAAGCCGAAAAACATCATGAATTATGTAACTTTAAATTATATATATTTTAAAAAAAAGTTGTTAAACTCTTATTTTTGTTGAACTCTTAAATACAACACGAATTATGCTGTGAATATCAGTGAATAAGTTGAAACATGTTTTTGAAAGAATTGAAAAACCTATAAGAGTTTGATGGTTTTCCACTAAAATTCAGCACAATATCATTATATCTATTTTGGTCGATTTCTTTTGCAACAAATTCGTTCTCGCAATAGTTCTTTTGCAACAAATTATTGTTGAAATTTACTGCAAAATTAATAAATTTTGAAACCCAAACCCGTTAGAGGATTCAACAACCTATAGACATATAAATTGCCACAGTGATTAGTCATTTTAAAAAGTGTAATCTAAAAATCAAAAATGCACTTTGGTTCTTTTATATCGATATATCTGGGAGTATTACTCGTAAGATATACATAGAAGGTTCCTAAATAAAAATTTATATCACATGAAACCTTACGCCCTCACTACCAGACTTGTACTTGGATTTATCCGTGGATCCGTGGCGCCCTTTACCCGTCAAATTCACCCCCCCCCCCGTTTTTCGCTGGATTGCGTCAGCGTGGCTGAGACAGCCTGGTATGCAAACCGCCCAGTTCCGCCCGAGGTTTTCCTGCGAATCCGCACTTCTGATCCCAATCGCCTCCGACTGCAGGTTACAGACGCAGACATAGGCCACAGCGTTCCGGATAGGTTAAGTCCCTCTCCGAGAAGGCTATCAGATGAGAGTTGAACCGTGAGTTGGGCCGAGCAAGGTAACACCACTGGCTAACAACACCTAAGCTGCGCAGAACCATTAGGGACCAATCTGTGGATCTGTTTAATAAGCTCACCCCACTTCAGATCGCCCACTATCATTTCGCTTCTGGATACTTTGTTACGGCACTGGTTCTAGATCGTACTGGTGTTTGGAGCATGCCTTTATATGCTTCGTAAAGTATCGGAAACCATCCGCTTCGGGCGACAGAGGATGCGGCAACGGGTTGCAATTGCAAGTCGGGTAGTGTACGTCAAAATAATAACCGTAACCCCGTTGGCCGGCTGCCGAACTCGTTTTTCAATTGCAGCGATAGGCACATAATGTAATGTAGGACGCGGGCGGCCCGGTGTGGGGGACGGGCGGGCACGGGTGGGCTCGAGTGGGCTCTTGAGCAGCCTCGCTGAATGAAAGCCTAATGGTCTTTTGATTCGAGTCGCTTTCAAACCCGCGCGACGTTCGCCCACTAAAAACGCGTCGTACCTGCTCTGCAATTATCCTGCTCTCCTCCCCCCTCCCTTTCCTACCCTCTTACCTACAGCCTAAAGTGACACTTTTCTGTCAAACATGCATTCATTATTTAAATGGATCTAAGCGCGACGCGATGTTACGCACGGGTAAAATGATGCTGAGAGAATGAATCACTGCCCGCTAAAATCGGCATTTGGTACATACCTCTTTACTCAGCCGAATAAGTGCTGTTGGAAAAATTATTTGCTATTATATGATATTAGGAATCAATCAGCAGGTAGATTTTAAGCTATTGCATAGCTTTTATCGCGGGCCTCTAGGCCAGCGCGGCGACCGAATGAAGAAATTTCTTAACGAAAATTAATGATTTTAAACTGATAATTACGTCTAAACGAGTACTGCTTACGATTCGAGAGAAATATATGTTAAACAAGAACATTTTCCTATTATTCCTAGCTTTGAATATTTTAGATTTTGTTTATATTACATAGTGTAATTAATTTGTGAAATTAGGTCTAACCGAACACAAAAACGACTACTACGCAAATACTATCTGGCGTATTATTATGAAACCTGCACCATCTTATATATAATTTAATTATCTATCTTTTTATCTTCGATTTTTTTCGAATAATCCTTTTTTTTTGCTTTATCGAATAAAAAATTCATGCGCGGCGCTCTATCGGAAGACTCTAGGCGCGGCGCTCTATTCGTGCTTTCGCAGCCGCAAATGATTCGGAATAATTTCAACGTTTTCCGATAGAGCGCAGTTATCTGATATCAGAAAAAATAAAATAAATAAAATAAATAATTATAACTGCATAAGTTGTTAAAAATGCTATGCAATAGCTTTACCGCGGCAGTCCCCGAGTGCCACACGTATTTTTTTTAAATATTTTTTTCTGTTCTGCTACAGTCCATCACAAGTAAGTTTAGTGAAACGAAAGCATTCCTTAGAAAATTATTAATTTATCGAGTATTTTCGAGTATTGCGTAATTTATCGAGTATTTTCCTGAGACCCTTCTGGAATTAAGCTAGTGATAAAAATTAAACGAGTCCTACTATGCGCCGGTGCTAGCATATATCCAAAATAGTTTGTAATCAACATATTATAGATTTGAAGGTAAAATTTTTATAAATTAACATAATTCAAAACTAACGGAGATAGATTTTTCCAATTTATAGTTTTGATGACCGCGAGGCGCCCTTTTAAGGAGGTTTACCACCCTAATTAACACATCACATCATAGGAATAAATCTATAATTACCTAGAAATGTTTTGACTATAGTTGGTATACGAATAGTTAAATAAAGGTCCATTATTTCATGTGATTAACATTTTGTTTGATAATCTTCTATAACTAATGAGTATTATTACGCATAGAAATTTCGATAAAAACGAGCCAAAATGGCCTTTATGTCATTTATATTACCAGTTAATTAACTTATTGTAATTCAGTAAGTTAATAAACCCTATAGCACAGATACAAATAACCAGTTTTGTTCGTTTATCAGTAGAATTAGTTAAAGTAAATTTAAGGAAAAAAACAGTACATTGTTACTTACAGTGGTAATTACAAGGTGAACCCGTCACCCGTCACTTATAAAGAACCCGTCACTTATAAAGACATCGCGCCATTCTGTCTCGTAAACGTAAGACTCCATGGAGTAAACCTAAAGACTCTCTCTCTGTCTTACCTTTCCTTGACTATGCAGATGTGGCTTATCTCGATTTATCAGAGGAACTGCTCAACAAACTTGAACGTCTGCAAAATGTATGCATACGATTCATCTTCGGTCTACGTAAGTATGATCACGTGTCCGACTATAGGGCACAGTTAAAGTGGTTGCCAGTACGCCGAAGAAAAAATATTCATATACTTGCTCTCCTACATCGTTTACTCTCCCAATTAACACCATCCTATCTCCACGAGCTTTTTCAACCACTAAGTTCCCACGGTCTCGTACTTCGGTCAGCCTCTGACAGTTCATTAAAAAATCTGAGTCATAATAGTGATTTCTATTCCTATTCTTTCTGTGTCCATGCTGCAAGACTCTGGAACGATCTCCCAGCAAATATACGAAACTCGCCTTCTTTACCATCGTTTAAGACTCACCTTAAGGATTACTACCTTTCTAAGAAGTAACCAGTTCTTCCCTTTCTCTCCTCTTCCTCTCCCAATTTCCTCTCCTCGGGCTTTATTAGTTTTAAATTCTTCCACTTGTCTGTATGTTATGTAGGTAATAATCTTTATTTTCACAATGCGCGCATGTACCATTGTGTTTAGGTTAGTTGTAAGACATTGCCATGTGGCGATAAGCTCGCCTTTTTGTATACTAATTAAGTGCAAATAAAGAGTTTATTATTATTATTGAAGACTTACTGCACAACACAATCCACAGTCAAACAGCCCGTAAGAGTCCAACGCCTTACCGCGAGACATCCAGCACCCAGGGAAGTGCACCCAATGGGCCAACGTCGCGTCGTTACTACCAGATTTGGACGGATTTATCAATCCTCCTGTCTGGTCACGGTGGTGAACGGTTTCGTGCAGCTTGGGCCACAAGATCCATTTTGTTTTCGGATCGGGTCAACTCACGATTCAGCTCCTATTCAGAAGTCTCCTCGAGTGGAAGGCTACCCCGGGTAAGACTCCCGTGTCTCAGGTCTCAGAGCTGGTGGGCCGGTTTGTCCCGGCGGGATTGCATCCCGGCGCCACTGGACAGTTTGAGCACCGCTCGGCGAAGCCAATCGGTTGTGCATTCTGACTAATTGCTGAAGGGCTCTTTAGACTATCGAAATACACTGTTTCCTAAACAGCGGGAGTGGATGTTTCACCTGATGTTATGCCACTCTTGAAAAGACCTTGGGCCACTCGATCCTGTGTGGCACTACGGACAAAGAACGCCCAGGTCCGCGGTAAATTCAAACTGAATTACCGCTGTAATACAACAGGTAGAGGTTGCGTAAGCGACTTCAGACCCGTAACCAGTCGGGAGGACGGAGGTATCCTGAAGGTTAATTCCAGACGGAGATATCCTGCCAAAACTGGTAGTTAGGGGGTGAGGCTGCCCGCTGGGTACCTTTCCCGGTGGCTCACCGTAAGGCGTTGGTCTCTAACGGGTTGCTGGTGAACTAGACAGTAGATTTTCTTATCCCCAAGTCTTCTACGCTCATCCCACGGCTAAAAGAACGATCTATATCGTTATACCAGCCTGGGGTGACGGGTTCGCCCGTTGTAGTCGACACCGCCATCCTGTCTGGTCACGGATTCGAGGTCGCTTCCGCGGCTTCTACCTGACGTTAGCGGTAATTCAGATCAAATTTGTCGGGGGTCCGAGGCGCGGGTCCGACAATATCACTCGGGATCGGGTTGCTAACGGATAGTTTGTAAAGATATGTAACGTCAGGACAACAGCTAGCCCCTCTTCTTAGCAAACGTACGTCTTCAGAGCCTCCCGGTTGTCCGCCGGATTGCGCAAGCTAGGTTGATACAACCCGGTGCGCCAGCCGCCCAGTTCCGCCACAGGTGTTCCCGGTTTCTTCTGAAAGTGCCATCTCCTGTCGGAGGTCGGTGGTCATTATGGCCACTTGGGCCCGTGATGTTGCGGCGCCAACACTTCGGCGGTGCTTGAGTTGAAATGGCTAACCCCCGGGGACTTTTCGTAACCTCTGACCATCTAAGGTATGCCGGGACAAGATCCATGGTTTTATTGTATTCACCCATAATGAGTTTCCTGGGAATGGGGTTATGCTGTGGTTTTTCCTTTGCCTTCCGCATCGCTGTTTGTTACGGAGGTAACAATTGGGACCCTCGACTGTACTGATCTCCTTGACCTCCACTCTTGGGTCTACTGCATGCGCAGCTGCCTACTGCAGGGATGATGTTTCCGGTTACCTTGTAACAAATGTTTTAAATGGAAAGCTATATGATCCCAGTAAAGAGTTGTTGTATTTTGTTATTGATTTTCACCACAGTATTTAGAAGTTCTCACAGTATATAGAAGTTTAACAAAATGACGCTTTAAAAAGATTATACTTCAGATGTTGATCTACGCATCCGTATATAATTTAACGTTATATACATATGTCGTAATATTTCAGCAATAGTGATCATACGAAGTGATATTTTTGGGTTCACATGGGGCCGACCCTCAAATAAAAAGAGTAGAAAAGCCTATGATATACACAGGATTAGATTTTAAAACAAGACAGTATGGGTAGATCTGAAACAATGAAGAGTTTCTCCGAACAGAAATCACGAGGCGGATAGCCACCAAATCACATTTTCACAAAATCACCGTTTTAATAAAATCTTTCTTGATCAGGATTGTCAACTTTTAAAAACTTCGGTATGTAAACCTACTGATTAGGAAAGCGGAATTTGAAGAAAAAAACTACTTAAACAATATTTATTGGTTTACATCCTAATTTGCGTATAAATAGGGTTATCGGCATTTGAATTTGAGCATCAATTATAAATTTGTTATTGCAATGAAACCAGTTAAAGTCATTCTCAATAACGATAAATTTTTATGTTGACATTATTAGTGAGCTATCCTTCGCTCGTAACGATTTATATTCTTTCTTTGAAGGGTGCCCGAATATTGTTAAACTCCGCCGGAAACTGGAACTGGAAATACATATAAATATATAAATAATAAATAAATAAGAACCACAAATAGCAACAACGGAGATGCATACGAAGACGCAGAATGTCTTGGCTGAAGAATTAAAGAAAATGGTTTGTGAGAAGCACAAATTTGTTATTTAGACCAACCTCCAAATAAAAGTCACCTAAAGAAGAAGAATAATTACCCATTCATTCGATGTTCAGTAAAATTACTTAACACTTAACTGTACGCGCTGGTGTATAAAATAAACCATGTAGAGTAAACAGTATCTAATTGACCTTGGAATGCCTCCCGCAAGGTGCGTGGAAGTGTCCTTGACGTCCTGCGTCGAAATGCTCTATCCTATCATTGAAGTGTCCTCTTGACACGTACCACCAAGACCTTATGGTATAATCATTTGTTTTTATGTACCCTATTTTTGTTTGCTTTTATGGTGGTGTACAAAATTCACTACGCGTGTATTTGTGTTAGAATATTAGGCGCGTGCAGTTAAGTGTTAAATCGACATGAAATAATTTCTTAAATCGACACATGAATAATTTCGTCTCTGCGTACGAACACTGAAATTGCCTTGCATTTATCGCTGTAAGTAGTAGACCCCTTCCCCGATTATACAAATAAATCATACAATATGGAGTCTGACGTCATCGATTGCTAACGCCATCCACTTGGGCGGACTGCCCTCTTAATCGAAAGAGTTTTTTTTATTATCGAAAGCAGACCGAAATCGATGGCTGTCGCAACGCGCCAATCGCTAGGGGTAGCAGCAGTACGAATAGAAAAGAGCGGAAAGGCTTCACGGTTGATGGACGTTGCACAGTGGTACATAGTTAAAATATTATATATATTTCGGATTCGCAGTTTCTGCCCGCCGCCGAGCGATCAGAGGTTGCGACGACGTAACGACCGGGCGCGCGGCGGCGATGTAAATAAACATTAAACAGATTTTGTCATTGCAAACTTTGAATAATAATATCTCTGAAAGTATAATTAATTTTGGCATAGTTACCTGACTAAAGTTGTTCAAAATATCAAACACATTAAGCAGGTATTTTTTTTCTAAAATCCATTATAAAAAAAAATAAAACTATTTTTTTTGACAAATGTCATAACCTGGTATAGAAGCTCCCCTAGGAATATTAGTCACAAATTGTGTTAGAATAAGCATATATGCATTTTATTTTGATTTTATAACATTGTACTGATTAATTTAGATATTACCACCATATATTTTAGTAGATACATATGCGAATTATTGACTAGTTTAATTATTAAATAAAATTTATTGGGTACTATTTTTTTGACAATCTAATACTCCTATAAAAAAACTCTATTTTGTGGTAATCTATATAGCGGAATGATTACTATGCGGATATCCACATAATTACATTAGGCTAAGTATACATATTTTATAATTATTAAATCATATCAAGGTACTAGTTAAACTTGATTATCTATGTTTAATAATAGTAGTAGGTAAAGAGACTATTACCCGACATGACTATTTGTATGGAAATGCTGACGACGGTTTTAGCTCTTGTGTGAACATATAGAATTGCCCCAATTACACGTTGGCCAATGTTGGGCCACATCGTCAAGGTGCACTGAGAAAACGTCTACGCTAAAAACAACCAATTTACTGCTAAAAACAACCAAGTCATACTGTTAATATAGCACCTGCAACCTCCGTTGCTAATAATAACCAACTCAATTTGGTTAAATACACTCGGTTAAAATTAACCCACCTAATCTGTTACTTGATGACCTTCAATGGTCGGTTATGGTAGCCAACCTACTTGGTTTAAAGTAACTCATCTACTTGGTTAAATATTGCAAACTTGCTTGGTTATAAATAATAACCTACTCGGTTAAAATTAACCGGCCTGCCCAGTTAAATATGGCCAACCTGCTCGGTTAAATATTGCCAATCTACTTGGTTAAACGTAACTAACCTACTCGGTTGAAATTAGCCGAACTGCTTGGCTAAATCTTACAAACGTACTTGGTTATACGTAACTAACCTACTCGGTTGAAATTAGACGAACTGCTTGACTATATCTTACAAACGTACTTTGTTAATAATAACCGACCTGATCGGCTTAATGTTGCCAACCTACTCGGTTAAATTTAACAAACCTACTCGGTTGAAAGTAACCGACCTACACGGTTAAAAGTTTCCTACATACTCTGTTAAAAGTAACCTAGCCAACTTGGTTAAAAATAACCGACCTTCTCGGTTAAAAGTAACCTAGCCAACTTGGTTAAAAATAACCGACCTTCTCGGTTAAAAGTAACCTAGCCAACTTGGTTAAAAATAACCGACCTTCTCGGTTAAAAGTAACCTAGCCAACTAGGTTAAAAGTAACCGGCCTGCTCGGCTAAATTTTACCAACCTACTCGGTTAAACGTAACTAACCTAATCGGTTGAAAGTAAGTATCTCACATCTGCTTACGGGATGGCCTTTCAATTTCTACATCATTTAAGAGGTTTATCTACATTACTGTAGAAACACATCCACAAAGATACAGGAATCGACAGGGCACCCAGTTAGCAACCGAGTGATAAGCAGCTACTGGAACCAGGTTAATCAGTGACAGCAGTGATGCAGGTGACCTGTTGCAATAAAGTGTATAGTATATACCTATATATGCTATGAAAGAAAACACAACTTACATAATTCTGTAAGATGAGCGTTTATTGAAATGTAATTTAAATTTACAAATATTGTTTTCACATATTAACCACGTTTATTAACACAAATTGTAAATATATTTAAATAAATCACAATAAAGTTTAGTGTGAGCCAAATACAAGTATATAAAATAAATCATAATAAAATTTAGTGTAATCACAATACAATTATGTATATTTCATTGCCCTTTTGAATGTAGACGTGCGTAAACATAAGAGATTCATTGTCATTATTTACAATTATTTATTACAATTATAACAATTATTTACATTATTTATTACAAACAAAATATGTGAGAATTCCAGAAAAAGCTAGTTGAGGTCCTGATTGCGGTTTCTTTTACCGTTTCATATATACGCTTCTATGTACTTACAAAGAGATGCTTTGCAAGCCACAGAACTGTGGGTTACAAAGCATCTGTTTTGTCAGTTAGGAAGTGTATTTATATCGACGATCAAATGAAAACTACTATCAGACTGTAGTTGTCTTATGCAGGTTGAGTTTTAAATTTAGCAAACTTATGGGGAAATAAGAAGCCGCAAGAAAAATTGTGGGAAAAAGTCTTGCAACCGATTTTGGAGTTATGAAAAATTGCATTTATGGTTTTCATGAAAGTCTTTTTTGTAAAATCGCAAGTGCAAGCGATAAGTATGTTTTATTTACAAAATATCATAGTCATTTGCTGCTTCGGTTGTTTAATTAATTCAACATGAACGTCAAGAAAATGACATTCACCTTCGCTTTAAGATTTTTAAGAGACATACCTATCTAAGCATTGTGTTTTACAGGAAAGTAAATACCATTATTGAAATGATGATTTAAATTTTAATTGAAATTTAGATTGAAAACCATTAAATGAAATTTTCATAACTACAAAACCCGAGACTCCGATACTCCTTTCTCTATTTTTTCTCTATCATCAGTGGTTTCGGATGCTTCTACTCTTTATTGTGAAATTTCACAATGGGCGGGTTTATTATCATAGAAAATCTCTTACAACCAACCCCACTATGAAGTGTTTATATGTATATGTGCGTGTAACATGTGTGTCTTGTTATTACTTGTATCAACAGAATTTAAATGCAATTCTTTTAATTTAACACAACGGAAAGTGGTGACCCAGGCGGGAATCGAACCCGGAACCTTACAATGTAAGATCAGGCGACCTAACCACTATGCCACCGGGCCGTATCCCTATGGCCCATATACATTTAAAACAGACATCAATAGCGGACAAAATGTTGGGCAATAAATACATAGCATTATTGATGACGATTATATATGAAGAAATTTCGCCGGGCGTTGGACCTACTATGACCACGAGTGGTTGGAGAGTGAGACCAAAATTTGACAATTTCTTACGTCTGTCTTCGAGCACCTGCTTTATCTCTGCATCGCTGTTGACGTGTATCACGAAACCTTCTCGCACTTCTGATTTCGATGGCCGCCACACTTTCTTGATGCATCCCTTGAGACGCAAGGTGGAGACTGACAAAAGCGAAGGAATGAGAAGAAGCCCTGCAATGTTTGACGTTTCTTCAACAGCTGAAAAATTAAAATGTAGAATCGATTGTAGTTTAGAGAGCATCACTGAAGACTCTATGTGAAGACCTCAACTTTCGCAAGACGCCGTGCGAATGGTATGCATATATTAAATGGAATCCTATTTGCAGTACAAGGAATAAAACAAACCTACCATCTGCCATGTATAGAAGATGCTGCAGGTATTTGTCTCTACCGGAGGATCGTTTGGCCGCCAAATCGAAGAGTTTTTTTTATGAACAGGGAAACCTTCTACCAAACTTCTTGTGTTGCCAGCGTAGATAGACTCAAAGTCGTTTTCCAGCTGCAAAAAGTAATTATTGTAGACGAGAAAATAATATCTGAGATATTACAATACAATTTCATACTTACAAGAACATAACCGAGAGGTTTCTGTAGTGCAGGAAAATCGTCAAAATATTTCTGTATCGAATTGTTTAAAGCCAATTGTTGTAACCTGGTCCATGTCGTTTTCTTCCACTTGTCTTCCACCGTCACCCAGGGGTCGCTAGAATTTTTCAGCCAAAGAATATTGTCTTCGACTGAATCTTCGTCCTCTGTTTTTTTTTCTAAATGTTCTGGTAGGCGTGAGTGACGTTCTATACTTTCCGGCTGGGATTGAGTTGAAGTCCTCGACGATACGGATGACGATATTGACCGCTCTCGTCTTGCTATTATACCAGTTTGTCTGTATTTCCTCTTTAAATTGTGCACTTGATCAGGCAATTTTCCTCCCAATCTGTTGGTTATGCCGTACCCAGATTCAACTATTTTGAAGTGAAAATAGACTGATTTTTTTTCAGCTGGGAATAACTGCACAATTTCATATGCCCACTTGCCGTAGACTTTAGCAGTTACATGAACTTCTGGATCTTGTAATAAAATTGACGTCGAAATAATTCGTACCAAATGAAGTCTTGCCTTGTTGTCCAATGGAGTATTTTGACCACACAACGTGAGCAAACCCCTGCCTTCTAAAGTGCTTTGAAGAAGTTGATTTAGGGTCTATAAAAAAGTATAGATATACACAAAATTAAAATTGAGTTAGTTACCTATGTCGTATAAAAAATGGACAACACGAACCTTGGTATTTTGGTGCTGTGATTCGCCAGATGTAGATGGAAGTTCGATTGACTGCTTTGATGTCGACGCTGATAGTGTGGTTTTATGTAGTAGAGACGTACCCGAAGTTAGATTTCTGGTGTCGATGGTTGGGATTTGTTCAAGTCCAATAAGTCAGTTAACGAAAAACTAACATTTTGGGGGGCCGGTGATTGAACTTCAAATATCTGTAAAAAAAACGTTAATGTTGTTAGTATTTAGCCGTTTCGCTGCCACTGTATCTAATTTTATATATTTATTTATTATGCAAAACCACTCACGTTAATGCTTTCCGCCTCTGGATACATAGATCTTCGCCATCCATCCAAGTTTTTGATCAATATTGCTCGATGTCCAACTAAGGGAATTAATTCTTTTATTTCTAGTGGCCCCAATAATGCCAATGAAAATGACGTTATTTGATTTTCTGTAACAATAAAAAATATATTAAGTATACCTAAGTCCTGATTATTATGAATAGAAATTATAACAGGATTGAGCAAATATCCATAATAAAAACATATGTTTTTTATGTGCGGTATTTAGGATTAAAAATCAACGCCCACATTGATAAAAATCACTCGTATCATCCAAAATTATTGTCCGTGTCAAAGCCACTTTGAGCAATGCGCCATTATTCCGAAATAGCTTTAATACACTATATATAGCTAGAGCCTATCGATTGTCCCACGATGCTGGCCGCAATCCGCATTTCCAGCTTAGGGGTGACATAATAAATATTTAGATTAAATTTAGTTTAGGCAATCACTCACCATTAAATTTGTCGATGTATTGTTCAAGTCCCCATTCGCGTAGAAGAATGGCGACGTCATCATCCGCCATTTTGATCTCAATCTGACTTGATTCGGCACGAAACTCACAATTCCGAAATGTTTCAGATCAGAATGCACTTTGTTTTTATCACTTTTCGTACGCAATATAATAACTATGAATACACAGTTCGCAAAGTACTTACTATGACGACGCCGCGACTGGCCGCGGTGAAACATAAAAAGCGGAACGGAACTGTCAATTACCCAGGCTTGCAAGTCTTCTTTTGGTTATTTTATGGTAATCACTGATTGACGATGCATTTCTGCCAGGTCGTTTTTGGAGTTAGTTTGATAAGAATTTAGAAGACGGCATAAAACAACGAAACAACTGAAACTACCACCTATACGATGCACTGACAAAACTGCAATGGCGGCTTCTGCAAAGAACCGTATTAATAAGCTCGTACTACTCTGTTAAAATCAACCAAGCACTCCGTTGTTTTCAAACGAGTGACTTGGTTGTTTTCAATAGAGCCAGAGTGGTCGGTTAAAAATAACCAACCCGCTCGGTTAATTTCAACAGAGCTGAGCCATTCTGTTAAAAGCAAACGAGTGATCGGTTAAAAATAAGCAACCCGCTCGGCTAATTTCAACAGAGCCGAGCAATTCTGTTAAAAACAAACGAGTGGTCGGTTAAAAATAACCAACCCGCTCGGTTAATTTCAACAGAGCCGAGCAATTCTGTTAAAAACAAACGAGTGGTCGGTTAAAAATAACCAACCCGCTCGGTTATTTTTAACAGAGCCGAGCCACTCTGTTAAAAACAAACAAGTGGTCGGTTAAAAATAACCAACCCGCTCGTTTATTTTTAACAGAGCCGAGCCACTCTGTTAAAAACAAACAAGTGGTCGGTTAAAAATAAGCAACCCGCTCGGTTAATTTCAACAGAGCCGAGCCATTCTGTTAAAAACAAACGAGTGGTTGGTTAAAAATAACCAACCCGCTCGGTTATTTTCAACAGAGCAGAGCCACTCTGTTAAAAACAAATAAGCGGTCGGTTAAAAATAAGCAACCCGCTCGGTGGTTATTTCAACAGAGCCAAGACACTCTGTTAAAAACAAACGAGTGGTCGGTTAAAAATACTCCACCATCTCGGTTATTTTTAACAGCTGAGCTACTCTGTTAAAAACAAACGAGTGATCGGTTAAAAATAACCGAACCACCTAGGTGGTTGTTTTCAACAGATCCGCTCGGTTATTGATAACCATGCGACTCGGTTGTTTTTAACAGACTCACTCTGTTGAATTTAACCGATCAGGTAAGGTTGTTTTCAAAAGAGTGACTCGGTTAAAAACACCAGAGCCATTTGGTTGGTAACTACCAACCTGCTCGATTACTTTTAACCGTTTCGGCCATTCCGTTGAAAATAAACGAGAAATCGGTTAAAATTACCCGAGCCGTTCTGTTGTTTTCAACAGAGCCGCGCAATTATTTTCAACCGAGCAGCGCAGTTACAAACAGCCAAGACGCGACTTTAATATCTACAGAGTCGTTTGTTAATTGTAACCGAGTTAACTCGGCTACAACAACCAATCGGTATGCTATTATTAACCCACTCCCTGTAACAGTTCCAACTTGGTACTTTTTAACAACGGTAGATTGGTTAATTTTAACCTTTGATTGGTTATTTTTAACCTTTTTTTTTTTTAACCGAGCTAAAATCGCACTCGGTTAAGCGTTCGTTTTCTCAGTGTGGAAGCGTCGGCACCACTGTGACGTCTGAAAATTGTATAGAAAAGAGCGAGAGAGACATAGGCGTTAGGGTTGATTTGTAATGAGTATTAAACCTGTTTAAAAAAATCACGGCCGCGCACTGAGGCGACTGTATTTTTACACTAAGACTTCTTCTCCATATACAAAATACAGAATCGAAGACGGCGTGCACCGCGATGCCAAAATTTAAATACAAACATAGGACGGTTCGTACAAACGTACGATACTTCCGTATCACTTAAATTGAAATACAACGAGAACGCCCCCTGTTCTCGCGAAAGCGTTAAAGACTTTTGACGTCAAAATAAGTAATTGTAAAATATTTCTCCTCACATATTTCGGTTTGGGACCACTGTGCGGCGGCGCGGACGAATGAGTTTCGGCCGGGCGACTGGCGCGCCTTTTCAAACTATTGTTCGCTGCCTTTTGTGAGCGAAAGGACTTCGCTTTTGCGCTTTTCGTTATGTTTGTCCCAAATTCGGATGGTTGGTCGGTCGTCCCTTCTGCGGATTCTTTGTGGCCGGTCGGACGGCCGCTGTTGCCGTTTCAAAGGGATCTCCAGGCTCTTCAAATAAATACATAATCGTTTAATAAAAAGCACCCCTCCCACAATTCACGCGACGAGCGATGGACGCATCATAAATTATCTTTAGATCCTTAATTTAACAGGGGAAATAAGAAAATCCACGGCACGAGGATTATTTTATACTTAAAATAGAAGGTGCAATTATGGAATACTTACTGTTTTGTTTTTGATTTTTTTTAATGTAATGAAGTTGTTTATTTTTCGTGCTGAATATCTGAATTTATGCTTGCCGTTATAAGCTTTAAAAAAAGTTAACTGTATTAACGATTTTAGACTGGTAAAGACTTAAGTTTTTTACGAGGAATCACTACTAAGCACTTAATAGGTATCACTGGATAAAATCATAAAGTTAGATAGAGAGAGATTCTTTATTGCACATTAATCAAAAACATACAAAAGGCGGACTTATTGCCTAAAATACAATCTCTTACAGCCAACCTTCGTGGAAGTGTAAAAATTTAGGTGCCAAAAGATAAATTAAAAATTAACAAAAAAAAGAAGAAAAACTTATTACATAACAAAAATTAATCAAGTAACAAAAATGCCATTTTTTAAATAAAATTATGACTTGGAATAATTCGCAAGGAGCGAGGAATAGGAGAGGAAGGGATGAGACCTAGGATAACTAGGAATTTAGTGACATGAAATGCTTTTTCAGAGACACTTGAAAAGTAGAAACCGTTGGTGCGTTTCTGATGTCTGGCGGGAGTTGGTTCCATGTCTAGCTGCATGAACGGTGAAGGAATAAGTAAAAAAAGAAGAATTATGAGTGGGAATCGCAATTTTACTATCCTGACTGTAACTGAGTGAAAGACCATGACTTCCTAAGTCATTGAATTTTTCGGTTAGGTAGGAGGGAGCGGTAGGATTGTTGAGGATGTTATAAGGAAGGAGAAGAATATGCATGTTTCTACGTTCACGTATTCGAAGCCAATGAAGTCAAGGATGGCTTCAGTGACGTCAAGGTAGCAGACATCAGCATAGTCTAGTATAGGCAATAGCAGTGATTGAGCTATGGTCTACTGAAGTCATGCCTACGAGATGCCACTGCAACAATAACTTCAAGAAAACTAAGCAATTTGAGACCTGAGGACATGTACAAAAGATTCGGAGCCTGATTTTACACCTATAACAATAAAAATCGCAAATTCGAATTTTCGGCGCGTGCGAGGCATCATATATCGATCGTCGAATCGCAGTCTTGTCAAGACTTCGTGAAAATCCTCATCTGCATCTATTTTAATTTGCTTCTGTGGGAATGGAACCCGTTGATACTAAAACTGAATCGAACGTATGAATCGAGTCGGGGAAGCGCCCTAATGAAATTACTCAATTTTAGGCTCTCCCTAGTCCCTGCGAGCGGGTGCACAGATATCAGTAGACTAGGAAGGCTTAATAACGGGTTTTAGTCGAGAGTCTTTTGTTTTGAGGGTCTACGTTGTAGTAATACGTCATTTAGGCTGCGTGCTTCAATAGGCCCACATTAAAATAATCGCCGGGTAGCCGACATCACTGAGAAATACCTCACACGTATTGAAAATATCTGGGAGTCCGATCTCCAAGTCGATTGCATGTGTATATTACATACATAGGTAACTATAATAGAGGTCAATACATTCGACCTCAATTTGACAATCGAATTAGTATGGATGTCCAATTTCTTCGCAAAAATGGACATAATTATAAAATTATGTACAATTATACAATTTATAAAATAATTTCTATTTGTTAACACTTTAACAGCGGCCGATTTTTATAGCGCGTGGCATTATTTTTGTCATTATTGTAACGGTTATAAAAAATAACCTGATTAGGTATATAAACAATTTGTTTTGTATCTATTAGACTGACTTTTACATCTTCCGGATAAAAATTAAAAATGAAAGAAATATTGTGATAAGTTATGCAATTATTTATTTTAAAAAAGGGCATTTTTGTGAGATATGCGATACGTAATCATTGACAATAATTATTTTTTGTGTGGAATTTCATGAAACATATTTACTTACTGATATTTCTCTGCTTTCTCATAAGTTATAGAAGATTATAAAAAACCCATCGCATGAAACTTTAGACCGTCTTCTAACTATTCCTATAACAATCGTAGTTAAATGTTGTAATTATATAATTTATTTTTCATATTCGATTAATATTTGCGGTTATCACCCTCCTCAATAATGGAAAAATAACTAAGTTGAACCGAGTTTTTTTAGGGTGTGATATGTCTACGTTCCCACTGCTGGGTGGGCGACGTAACGTAATATAATAAATGTGTCGAGATATCATCGAAATTGTCGGCACGAGAGGGGACAGTGCATGGGAATCGTTAGCCATCGGACACTAGACTAATGTCGAAAGAGAAACTAAGCAGGAATCGCCATTAAGGCAACACCGCACCAAAACTCGTTTCCGCCTCACTTATCGAACGAAGTAATCTCCAAAAAATATTTTGTATAACGTACATTTATACGCTACAATAAATATTGAGGAGTGACAAATTGCCCTTTTAAGTTCAAGATGGGATAAGAAACGCTTATAAATGGCCTACCGGTTAAGTCAAATATTTTGAGTTCCTTTTATGAAAGGTTTTCTCTGTTTATCCTGTATACTGATTATTTCATTTGTTGATTGTTTTAACTTGAATTAATAATTTTATTGATTGTTTTAGTTATATGGTATCTTATATTTAAATGTAATTACAATGTATTTAGATTCTTCTTGGACAAAACATTCTAAAACTTAGTTTGATTGATTATGTGATTATTGATGATTATTGCTTGTGTTTGATCATTTCTGATATTGATTATTTTAATTGTTGATAGTTTTAGTTTTACTGATTGCGCCTTATATAGCTTCTTCTTTATGAAGTTTCTTCTGAAACAAAATGTTGTATGCTCTCTGGGCAGTTTTTTAATAATTCCCACAATAAAGAACTATGAACAAATATCTACAACAACGAGTTTTTCGACTCTCGTTACGCATGTTTTCGAAGAGATCGGGACTACGATTCGACAGGTCAAACTCTCGGTGGAGGTGTTCTCATCGCAATCAAAACCCATCTCAATAAGAACTATGAACTTAATTATCGCTGCGGCTGAGTCGACGGAGAAAGTTTAGTTAGGTTTGCATTGTAAATGAAAAATGTCCTTATTGTATAATAAAACATGCGATCTACATTGGTGGGAAACAATATCTTCGAAAAAGCACTTAGGTACTACAGTTGCCTTTTGGTCACGCAATTATATTTACAGAATTCCTTACACATATACGTATATATCCATGTAGGGGGAGGTCCCCTAACGCCGGACAGCACCTAACGGCGGAGTCTAATGCTACGGACCCTAACGGCGGACTCGGATGCTACAATCGCCCCGAATTGTCTTCTATCTTCAAGAGAAACTACAAGCATCATCTGCGAGGACACAATTTTAAGCTGGAAAAAACGCGATTCCACATGAATCCCAGGAAACATTTCCTGACCAACCGGATTGTGGATCAGTGGAACAGTTTACCTGCCGAAGTGGTTGAAGCGAGTAGTGTCAACATGTTCAAAAATAGACTAGACGGACACCTTAAACAAAAATTGTAGTTGTACTCAGTTTCATATTCAGACATATCAGCAATTATGCTGCCTGTCTGTAAATGTAATAATAATAATAATAATAATAATAATAATAATAATAGTATCTCGACAAGACGTCGGAAAAATAAAAGCGTACGCTTCCCCGCACCTTTTTCACCCGTCTTTGTATCGATCGCGCCGCGACTCGATGAGATACTAATACCTAGTGTGCGACGCTAGGTGTCGTCCGGCGTTGGGGACTTCCCCCTATATAAATTGATATACAATAAGGGTAGGTCGATGTTGACAGTCTGTGGTGGCCATGTTGTTCTGACGCCGTCTGTCAATTCTGTTTATTATTCAGTCACTGATGCCAAATCACCATAGCAAGTTACACAATTGACCAGCACCTTAAAACTTTATTATCGAAATGGTGAATGCACTGTATACCAAACAGTAGATTTACTCTCGAGCTACAGGGCATTGCGGGGATTGGGTGCGAGGAAAGTGAGCATAGGAGTACGTCTCGACGAACGCCTTTGGTTAGCGTTACGCACGGGTGAAGGTTGGCGACATCTGGCGGCTATATACGAGCCCTTACAACTCTTGACGTAGCTCGCCTTGATTTCGTTCTAAGAGAAGCTACAGTCTGGTATACTGTGACATAACTATGAATTGCTGTGGCTACTCTCAGTTGCGTTGCTACGTTGTTTTATTTAACTAAATATCATTTAGTGGAAAATATATTTTCTGTGTAAAAGTATATTTAATTTCTCAGCCTAAGTATTGTTCTACAGTTTTTGTGGTTTTTGGTTTTCCCTGAATAAAATAAATAAAATTAAATACCTCTCACCGTTGTATATGGTTATTTGTTCAAGCCCACACTTGTTTCGGATTCTGACAAACCTTTTTCTGTATATGATGAAAATATATTTTGCGGCCTACAGCACATCGAGCCCAACCATTAAGAAGTTTACCGTATTCGCCGAAACGCCTACCTAATTCGTTGAATTTTAAGTTCAAAATGAGGTAGGTGCTTAAGCGCTCTTGTCTAGTCCACGTTCACTTAAAGCGATACACTTACGCGGAATACATAATTTAACACGTAAGCACCATCTCTAACCCTCCATACCCCTCCCCATTCCGTCCCCCTCTGGCACGCGTCTCTCTCACTCTCTGCCCGTCGGTCTGTCCTTTTTGCATTTTTGATATTTTGCGTATCTCGCCGGGCTTATAACGCACCTTCACATTAATATTCCTTCTTCTTGCTTGCCACGGACGGAGGTGAGTTATTCCGTTTTGTGTGGCAGCCACGGAGGTCGCTGCTAATAGAGCGGAAGAATATGCCCCGAGAATCGAGGAGGAAATCTTAATCACAGCGTATCTGAATGCTTTATCATTCCGTATGTAGATTTATAAAGACACGGCAATTGCAGATTAATGGTGTCCTCTCTGTTGTTACATCCCCAGGTCTGTAGTTGCGTAGGTCCACCGTTTCCCGTATGAACACCAAAATTTAAACCAAATCAAATCAAATCAAATAATGTATTGTCCTAAAAACGAATACATAGTTGTATAGACAGTTATATTATATTTACATTTGGCCGTGATTGAATTCTTCATTAATGATCAAATTCTTCTATTAATAATCAAAACATAAAAGGTTACTCGTAAGACTAAAGAAGGTATTATTGTAGAAAATGTATCGAGCCTCACCATTTAGTTTACCAGATAAAAAACACAGAGTAAGATATGTAGAAAGTAAGATATAGAGATGTAAGGTATAGAGAAGATATGTAGAAATTAACTCAATAAGTAGTGATTCAATTACATTGAATACAAAATCGAAGACTATCGCGGTTGTTTGACATTATAAATAGGATAGAAAACGAATTTACCGCGTGAAATTTGTAGCACCCGACGTTTCGGTGACGTTGCAGCCGCCGTTGTCCAGGGTAGACTGACAGTCTACCCTGGACAACGGCGGCTGCAACGTCACCGAAACGTCGGGTGCTACAAATTTCACGCGGTAAATACATTGAATACAATGAATAATATAATAGGAAAAAAGAAGGTTATAATGAACATAATTAATTCTTTAAAATACCGATACAAATAGGTTTTTTTTAGTATAAAATTAATAAATGTAATGTCAAAAAGAACAAAAAAAAATGTGACGATTATCAAAAAGTAAAATAAAATGTCTTAGTGATTATATTGCAAATAAAAATAGTCAAGATTATATTAATATGTGCCTACCTAATAATAGAAAAAGTCAATACAATTTTACAATTTTCAAATTGAAAATTGATTAAAAACCTATTACAGAAAGAGATATAGTCGAGATGCATACAGTTTTTAGAGATCGTTAATGTCGTACAATTCTCTTTCAATGAGATATACATAGCTTGAGTTTATTTTTAAATTGGGGCATTTTTCCTTCGCGGCATATTTTTTTATACTAGAGGGTAGTTTATTGTAGCATATAATTCCGACGTAATTCGGATCCCTTTTAAAAAGTTCTAGATTTGGACGAGGAAGAATCAGATTAATTCTCCCCGTGGTAAAGTGTTTATGGGTATCTGATTGTATCAGCAGCTGAGCTAGGTTTTTTATGATCAATTTAACGCATTCTAAAACGTATAGAGATGGAAGGGTGAGGATTTTAAGCCTTCTGAAATGACCACGGCATGATTCTACATAACCCAGGTTACTTAAAATTCGAATGGCCCGTTTGTGACTGACCTCATTGGTGTTGTTACAAAATGAGAGTAATCTTTCCGATGTCATACCGAATCGTGAAATCACATCGTATCACATGTCGTATGCTCTTGCGGAGATAGTATATATAGACATAATATACTATCTCCGCAAGAGCATACTACATACATAGACATATATAGACATAATGCTCTTGCGGAGAAGTCGGGGTGAAATTCTTAAAAAAAAACGCTCTTAAATGACATCTATCGGCAAATCGTGAGATATTTGGTTTCTGGGAATTGTTAGACTAATTTAACCTTCCTGAATCCGAATCTAACCGGTGCCAAATCAGATTTTACCCACTGTGATCAGAATTCAAAATGGTGTCCAAGATGACGTCTTACCCTTACATTCCGGATGTAAGGGTGGTGCCTGTTCCTTTCACGTCAAAAAGCAGTTTCATGCGTCCATTTCGGGGTTTCAGAAACAATAGATAAATGGGAGAGAGGTTTTCAATATGGCGGTGGCATTGATGAGCAAAACGATGAGCGTCTTTCATTAGTTTTTCACTCTATTTAATGCAGTATTGATTTGATTGAAACGCATTGAAACCAAAAACAAATTTAAAAAATCGGTTTCTAGGTGGCTTATTACAGAAGGCAGAGAAAACATCAATGGAATGTTGAATATTGTATATTATTTTTTTGTATGTATATTAAATTTTCGCATTATTCTTCAATTTTAGACATATATTTTTACTTTCAAGCATATTTTTACTTTTACTCTGCACGTTAATAATTATTATCAAAGTAATAGAATTTCTACAAATTTTAATTGTTTTAATTTTTTTTTTTTTATATAATAATTATTTAGTAATTTGATTAGATACATCTAAACAATATTTTATAAAGTCTGCCTTAGAACAGGCCCTGGCCTAGTTAGGCGACTTTTATTCATTACTCTATCTCCTCGAGAATCAGTTTTTTGCTAACGTCTCATATATATATACAACATGATACAAATAAACTGTACAAACGAACTTGTGTAATACTATAAATAAATAAATAAATAAATAAATAAAAGATTACTTTTTTTATAAGTCATATATTTTTGTAGCCTTTTTAGAAGGTTTATCGTTCGCAGGTTTGTTTCGAGTCATATTCTTCCACTGTCGTATTGTAGCTTATATCACGTCTTGTAGAATGTATATTTTTAAGTAGAAATCATTTTCCGAAATTCCGTTTTCGACTTCGAATTCGGCCGATTTTATTCGTATTCTAGTCGTCCACAATGCTATAAATCGTTACTATACGAATGCAGCAAGCACGCAAAGAAGACAGCACCGCAACAGAGAAATTTTAATTAAATACGTGCCAGTTGTAAATAATATGCCATACGATGTTTGTATGAGATCGTGCTGCTGATTTGTAATACTACAAGAAATACCTAACTAAAGGAGAGACCTACCTTTAAGTAAAGTTTATTTTAATTCAAAAAATGATTTGGAGATCGTAGAAAAAATACTAATTTATTTGACAAATTTCATTGCTTAAATTGATCACATGAGATTCATTAAATTATTTATCTATCAAGAAATTGTAATTTTAAAATATAAAAAAATATATATATTTCAATTTGTATCCTATATATGCAGTGTTTCCTTTCAAAACGAGGTTAAGTCATTCTTATTTCGAATTGTGAAAACAGTTTATCAAAAAACAGTTTACCATATTTTTACATATATATTTGCCAAGCTTTAGTAAATCATGTATGAATGTTATATTAAACTAGCAATGGACATAATTTAATTTGATGTTTAATTAATTTTTAATTCCACCAAAAAAAACTTATTTTGATGGTACCTAAACAGTAGACTTAACTCACTTTGATTGTTTCAAAAGGGAAACAAACTTCGTTTTCAAATGATATTCTTGATAGTCTGCTGTGCAAATATTAAGTTAATATATTAAGTGGTTGATTAAAATAATACAGTTGGCAACGGAACCAAATTTATTCTGTTAAAACATGAGATACAATAGAATACGACAATAAATATACGACTATAAAGATACGACAATAAAGATACGATCGAATCAAATTTTAATAACAAGTAAATATATGAAAAAGAATATCGCATTTATAATTATTTTTATTACGGTTTTTTTAATTAAATATTTATGGTTTATGTATTTATCCATATAGATAGATGTATATTTCCGAAATGTACTCAATCAGAACTTTCGTTTGACACTAAACAAAATATATTTATGTTAATTTATTGACATTTGGACATTTAGACAAGTATTTGTAGACATTAGGACAGTTTAGGTACCCTATGACACTCGGGATGACAAAGATTCTAACAATATCACAAAATTCTAAATCGGTTCAAGCGTTTAGAAGTTATGGTGGAATAAAGAAACTAAAAACATAAAGTACATAGATGAACTCTAAACACATTACACTCCTTTTTTGATCGGTTACAACCGAGAAGTCGGTTTCTTATGTGATATTCATAAATGTACACGGCCGAATTCGGGCGTTTACTGGTGGTGGGGGGGGGGGGGTATCGGGGATATTTTTAGTTTGGAATTTAACTTGATTTGATTCAATTTTTTTATTTTTAGTATGTATTTTTTAATCATTTGTATTGGTGTTCTCCTTAGAACAGGCTCTGCCTAGTTAGGAGCAACACAATCAATGTTAAGTGCTAACGGTGTAATTTTTTTTGTGGACCAATAAAAAAAAAAAATTAAAAAAACTATCCGCTTTGTGGTTGGTTCAGTGGTCTGCTAGTAGCCCGGTACTGCTTACCAGTCCATACAGATCACTGACCAGTTGGACAGATCGCTGGGTTCAAGAAAGGGTCGTCCTAGTAAAATGTGGCTTTTTTGCGGCGAGGCCTGGGCGGCGACCAACGATTAGCCATCAGGATGGCTTCCGGTTAGCCATCAGGATGTTTGTAAAAGGAAGTTAACAGGTTGGCGGTATCATGCCTGTACCAGCCTGGTTTCACGAAGCTGTCACCGGGTTAGCATCAGGATGCTGGAACTGATATTACACCGGGATGCCGGCACTAATTTAGCTCCGAGATGCTGTTCCCAGGCCGGCACCAGTATATTCTTAGTGGGTGGAACATCAAGGATTCTATTGCGTCAATTAATTCAAATAAATTACATTTTAATATAGTTCTCTGCGCTTGTGCGATGGGGGGTAAGCCAGTGAATAGTGAGACAGAGTGGGGAAGGGGGTAGGGACGAATACTAGCAACGGTCCCCTAGGCCAGTGCGTCCTACAGATAATAATTTATACGTCAAATCCTTCCATAAAATTTAATTTACCGTCCGGTGCCATGCGGTGGTCGCTTCTCAGCACGTCCTACTAGACTGCTTTGTACGCTACAAGGCTCTCGCGGATAGGATAGCTATATAAAAACAAGGATTTCGTATAAGACAAACGCTAACATTTCTAAAATTACTCATATCCACTATATAGAGTTTTGGGTAGCCAGTTATACATTGCTACACCTAATTACTTTTTTATTAAAATGACTAATACATTTTTACTTCAACCTAAAAACGTAGGTTCTTGTACCTTGAATATAGTTAAATTTCATAGAAGTTAAATCAGTTGGAAATGATGCAGAAATGTATAGTAGGTATATAACCAAAGAGTCATTAAATTGATTTATTGTGGTAATGCAAATATGTCATATGAGATAAAAAAAACGAATATACCACGTGAAGATTGTAACACCTGATGTTTCGGCGATGTTGCAACAGCCATTGTCTAGAGTAGACTGAGTCTCTGTCTCAGTCTACCCTAGACAATACGGCAGTTGCAACATCGCCGAAACTAGGGTGTTACAAAATTCACGCGGTAAATTCGTTTTTTATCTTATTTATACTGTCAAACAACCGCGATAGTCTTCAATTTCATATGTTATGTGAGTATGCAATTTCAGATCCTTGCACAAAAATATAAAATATAGGAACCTTGCACAAAAATATTGTTTAACATTGAAGAAATACCAGAAAATTAATACATCGCATAGTTCAGTGGCGAGATGTCACATAACTAGACCGGAACTTATTCTAAGGTAAACATTTAATTTTGTATGTGCTTGCTTAATACAGTATTTATAAAAAATGGCCTATTGAAAAATTAAAATAACCATTAAATCATTTATGAACAAAACAATTCAAAAAATATATTAAACGCAACTAAATACTCAAAATTAGACGTGGAAAATGAAAATGTCAGCGAATAAAATCAAAGCAGAACGAAATATTTATGTTACTCATACAATGTTTCTAAAATCTCGGTTTCGACTTGAGACCTTTTATTTCCTATTTTACTCCGCGGCATAGTAACGCTATGACAAAAAAAACTAATCGTAGACTAAAGCGTAGATACTAATTATTTTTGTAGAATATAGACAATCGCCTGCGTTACATTCTCCACTGGCATAATTATAGAATACATTGAAGCCGTTTTTAAGTACAATAGCTAAAATTGTTTTGTGGTATACTATGTTGCATTTAAGAAACGATACCCGATTTGTTTTTAGAATACCTACCAGAAATTTTTTAAAATTAAAATATGATTATACTCACAAAATAGTAACTAATTTTCAGAAATAATCAATGAGAGTTAGACACTGCATGTCACAAAGAATCGAAAAGCGTTAAAAGAAACTTTTCGCCGCCACCAGAAAAATAACAGAGCAAAACTTTTCTAACAAAATTTATTACATTGCTCTTAAATACATTTATTTTATAATATCGCGATACCACTAAAAACTAATAGTGTTTCATGGTACAATTTTGTCAATGTACAACGGTCTCCCCTACATAATGGTCATATAATAACGAAATCTAATACTAATAAATATTCGACATTATTCGTCCAAAATTGCCCATAAAAACGTGATCTTTATATCAACTAAATATCTTCCCTCAAAATTTAGTCAAAATAGGTATATTACATTTAATTATTCAGTATATATTTATTAATTAATATCAATTAGAAAAGTTCATTTACATAGTTCCATGAACTAAGTGGTGATTAAAATATACTCTATAATATAAACCCTTAAGAAATCTTAGAGTTTTTCGGTATATATTTTTCAAATGGCACCTGAAAAAGGGTAATACATTATAGGAAAATAATAACACGTTTTAACTACTCATATTTATAAAAAAACTTTTTTATCGGTGATTTTGAATTTTTGTTTAATAATTTTAAACTATGTAAAAACATTTTTTTATTAACGTATTCACAATCTGACTAATGTAACTATGTTTATAGAATATCCGCCCAAGCACAAAGTTTGCTTAGTTGGGTGACATCATATAATAATTGAGTTTAATTTCTTGCTGTGGATTAAGTAATTTAGTTACATAATATTTTATTTGATGTTTTTAATTGTAATATTATTTGTGAATAAATATAATATTTAGCCGATGGGCCAGAAAAAGTTTTGTCATTTATTGCTGGACATATTCGATATCTCTGTCTATTAGGAACGTTGTATATTCATTTAAATTTAAGAACTCATTGATCTTCGGATGAGTTCTGCCGTTTCGTTACCGTCTGTAGGATTGGTCGCGTATGCGGAATACCGCCTCGATCGTTTCACGAGATAAAATGATGTCCAGGGCACAAAGGACTCCCCGTTTCGGAGTTTATTTTAACTGGCGGCGCAGCGGCGGCCCAAATTAAAACATTACGGCAAAACAAATGGACAGATGTCGTAGTGGAGCGACCCAACATGTGTTTTAACACGAGCCTTGAGGGTTTGGATGCGGTTTGATATTAGTCGAGTGAGACGCGCGTCGCGCCCGCCTGCGGTTCGCCCCTTTGGCCTTAATGTCAACTCTCTCGGTGTGATAACATTTTACTTTAAAATCAAGGGACCGCGACTCGCATCGCGGTGAGGGTTTTCGGCGCTGGCCTTGCTCGCCTTGGCTACCGACCCGCGGTTTTTGCATTTTGTTAAATATTCTTGACGTCTTTAAAATCGTTGCCAGCCCGGAGTAAGCTCCTAATGGTTTTATGCAGATTGGGCCTGATAGCCTGTTTATGTTTCCTAGGTCGGCGAAACTCACGGTTAATCTCCCACCCAGTAGCCTCGTCGAAGAGGAACTTAACCTGGATGGGCCGCTGTGAACTCTGCCTGCGGCTGTAACCTACAGTCGTAGGCAGTTGAGATCGAAAGTGCGGATCTGGGGGAACACCCCTGGCGGAACTGGGCGGTTTCCGCACCGGACTGCGTCAGCTAATCGCTTGCGGAATCCTAAGAATAACCGGGGGATTCTGGAAAGTACGTTCCTACGAAGCGGGTGGTAGTTGTTGACCTGGCGTCACCTATCCTTATAAACGATTTGTTGGCCACGCGATCCCGAGAGAGCTTGATAGACAAAGGACGCCTCGGATCGGCGACATAAACTACGAATTAGCGCTAACGTGAGACAGAGGCCGCAAACGGCCTCTAATCTATGTCTAGACTGGATGATGGAGAAATCCGTCCAAATTTGGTAAAAAGGGCGCGGGAAAGCTCACTGGGTGGCACTTTTCAGACCCTCGTGGTAAGGCATTGGAATCTTACGGGCTGATAGCGTACTTTGACTGTGGATAGTGTCTGTCCAAAGTCTTTGCCTTCATCCCACGGGAGGATGGATGGCAACAGTCGTTATAACTCTCTGGAGTGGCGGGTTCATCCGTTGCAGTTGACACTCCCCAGCTATGGGGAGGCAGATTAGGGCCGTATAGATTGGGCAAGAATAGCATCTATTACAATGGGACGCCCAGTCCAATCTCTGGTTCAACTCCCATTCCGCAGCCTTCCCGAAGAGGGACCACCATAGAAGAGCCGGAGTGAACTCTGACTGCGGCTGTATCATGCAGATTGCTGATAGTTAGGATATAACATGCACCGTGGGAACACCTTGGGCCACCCTGGCCGGTTTACTAACCATGTGCTCAACGGCGAATTGCCGGAAGAGTCTGAAAACATACGTTTCCTAGGAAGCGGAGATAGATGTTGATCTGTATGCCTTTTTTGATGTTGTGTCGATTCCCAGACGTCCTAACAGTCATTTTTACCCTCTCGGGAGAGGAAGAAAACGAAAACCTTGCCGGGGCACGGTCCCAGATGTGGCCAAGCTCGTTGTATTGTTTAATAGTTAATGTAACTAACTGACGACTGGCGTCGAGAATGTGAACGAAAATCTCACACTGCCTTTTTTCAGCTCAATATAAAGCTAGTATTATAAATAAAATAAAACCGAATTTACCGCGTGAAGTTAGTAACACCCGATATTGGATAACGGAATTAACCACTGGCTGCAGTTTCAAAATCCCATTGTGCTATCCAAAGAACAAATTTACTTCCCTCGCAAGATCCGGGAAGCCATTGAAATAATAAAAACTCCGAACTTCAATAGAGACGACGGTTATAAACTCTCTTCTACGTGGAACCCTCTTCTTAAATGTTCCCAATGCCTATCACTGAACGCAAGGACGTAAGACAAGATACAGTGAGTGTAATATGCACAGCGGATTTTCTAAATTCGCGCGCGCCGAACCCGCCCCCCCCCCCCCCCCCACCACCGTTATAATCTACGCAGAGGGGGAGCAATATGCTGCCTACCCGCGGAACAACGGATTAACAACTCTTTCATTCTACCCTAGACAACGGTAGCTGCAACGTCGCCGAAACGTCGGGTGTTACAAATTTTACGCGGTAAATTCATTTTTATCTTATTTATAATGTCAAACAACCGCAATAGTCTCCGAGTTTATAAAAGCTACTATTATTGCTTATTGCGAAGACGTAGCGAAAACAATTCATTTCAAATTGTCATTTAGTCTATTATCATTTATCAAATAGTCATTTAGTCAGTTCATTTTGATCACACTGACAATGTTTATTTGCCGTGAAGATTATGAAACTTAATACAGGAAAACAATCGTTAACGCAACGCATTTAATTTTTGTTTTTTTTTTTGTTTTTTCATTCAACGTTATTTTGGGCCATGTTGTATAAGTACCTACCTATTGTAAACTATCAATTGGAGAATTTAAGTTCATTATTAAGCTACAAGTAAGACCTATAATTTCCGAAAATACTCGAAGCGTTTCAAAGGTACTCCTTAGGTAGCACTTAGGCACCGATGATGGACCGTTTAATTGTTTAATAATAGGCCTACGCGTACGCGCAACGCTCGCGATCGTATCTGTAACGAATTAAAAATCATGACTGCGCTATTTTCTTGCTTATCTATGGACTTTTCAATCCGTGGTAGAAGTTGAAGGGGTAGGTATATTGATAATCTACCCGGGTTCTCAGAAGCGACATCCTAATAATTTTAAACTAAAACAAACATTGTTCGTTTGCCGAAATCTGTTAATTTTTCCCGAATTTTTTTTACATAATGGATGTGATGCTCGCCGTATACAACAATAAAACGCTGCCATAATGCTCGTCAAACGGACTTCCAAAGGGGTTTCTATAATAAATAAATTATTAGTCTAAAAAAACACTAAAAACACGCTTTTATAAATGCACTTAAAAACCACATCATCAGACCTTGAAACCTAATCGTGGTCAAAGTTCATTCCAAGACTTTTCTAACAAGTCCAAACACAGCTATGATGTCCATCATGAAGTTCCGGTTCATATCTTCCGACTCCATCATCAGATCAGATCGACAGTACCATATTATTGTATTATCATCAGAACTACATACAGCTGCCAATTTTCATGACGCTACGATCCTTGGAAGATGGTTAAATTAGTTACCTTAGATTCCATTACATAGTTACTTACAGGTCGACCTAATAAAAGCGTGTTAAAAAGACAAAAACGTGTCTACTCATCGTATATCTAAACTGTCTGTAGGGGCATCGCGGTCGATTTATATAGAGCAAGGCGACGCCTAGGTAGAGGGGTGATTGACGCACGTCGCGTCAAGAACTGTGAGACACGGCAACCGGAACAACGGAGCAGTGCTACAGCGAGCATGTTTTCAACCCTTACAATATTTTTTACCTTTTTATGTGTCGAAGGTTGGTATATTTCTAAAGGAGAAGTAACGGTCGAAAAAAAATCTTCGTCCACTCGAGCGGCGCCGCTACGCCGCTCGGTTTTTTCGGAAATCTCATTATGAAATTTCGGTTGAAATATCTCACATACAAGCTGCACTAATAATATTTAAATTCAATACTAACGCCATCTGTTGGAGCTTGGCCCAAACCCGCCCTGAGGCGTCGCAATGGAACTTAGCCGGGTTCGTCGGCCGGCCTAGAGAGGGCAATCATCGATTTTATTTATGAAATTAATATTCAGATGAAATCAGTCCTTTGGCTGTTTGCCGGGAATGTCTTTTATTTATTTATTTATTTTTTACATCGTTGCTAAAAACTTGCTAAACTATTTTTGTACACAAGCGTTGCTAAACTATTTTATGTGTTCGTAACAATCATTGTGAGGCCTTTTACGTTTTCTAGATTTTACAATAAGTGTTTAGCAATTTTAATTACCTTTAGTTAAGTTATCCAGTCCGGAAAAGTAGTAATAGAAGTGGAATGGTTTGCATTTTATACATACATACATATACACGTACACATTCTTAAATACATATACACATACACATTCTTAAATATACATACATACATACATAAATATAAATATTAATAAAATACATACATACACAAATACAGAAAATAAATGCACACATAAATAAGGAAACACATAAATACAGAAAATAATACATCTTGGGGAACACAACCGATTTTTGTATATATAAAAACAAAAGCGCTTAAAGGTTTGCGGCATATTTTGTTTAAGTTTAACGGGTTGGGTATAATTCGTGCATAAACATTGGTTCTGTCTGCGGTAAGTTTGTAATCGCATTAGCAGCGCGCGCAGTCCGCAGAGGCTGTGCCGAGCCACCCTCGGAAATAAGTCATCAGATAACCGAAGTTATTCAAGCCGGTTATTAAAACGTGCATAGCGAAGGCGGTGCGGGGCGAAGCGCGGCGCGGCGCGGGGCGCGGCGCGGCCCTCCCTGTCGTAATTAACTTTTTTTTATTTTATTAAACTCACCTCCGTCATTAATCACAGGCATACCTGCGCCGCGCCGGAGCGGAGACGGGACCTGCGAACGACTCCTCCCGATAAGAGATGCCTCGGTTTTAAAACAGGACGCCGGAGGAATGCGTAATCCTTGCATGAGTACGTAGCATTAACCGTCGATACACGAAGCCGTCTGTTATCTCTTCTTTTTTCACCGTTCCTTCAGTATGCATGGATGGTTTTACTTAATATGCAGGCGACATGGCATTTCGTTCTGTAATTTCTATATATAAAAGACAATTTGTAGATGCAGACTTTTCGCCTGTTCACAATGACTTCTTCTTTTTAGGATGCCTCTCTTACTAGTGAAGGTTAGCAGTCGGCTCTGCATACTTTTTTTTTGTCCTTCGCCAGGCAAAACAATTTGGCGAACTCGTAATTCCGGTCCATTCTCAAATGTTCCGAAACCACGATTTCCGTCTACGGCCTGGTCTTCTCTCCCCTGCGACTTTTCCCGTCATAATGAGTTGTAGGAGTTCGTATCTGTCGTACCTAAGTACGTGACCTAGGTATGCAGCTTTGCGCTTTTTGATGGTCTGCCATGGCTTGCGTTTTTGGCCTACACCCGTAGAACTTCCTCATTGGTGACTTTATGAGTACAATATATCGACATTATGCGTATGTATGCCCACATCTCGAATGCTTCTATACGTTTCCTGACATCTTCCTTAATAGTCCAGGCCTCACATTCGTATAGAAGTATGGGCCAGATGTAGAAGATGTAGAAGGCCACTGGAGAAGACGTATTCGAAGTGGGATTTTCAGACTTTTTTTTCCAAAGGCACCTTTTTTTTCCAAAGGCAGCACTACGTGCAATATTGATGCGAGTCTTGATCTCCACTTCACTGTCCCAGTTTTCTGTAAATCAGGTGCCAAGGTAATTATATTTATCAACTTGTTCTAGTTTTTGGCCCGCGACAAATATACTAGGTTGGATATTTACATTATTAGAAATGACCATAGACTTATTGGTGAGATTCATCCTGCGACCAGATATGACACTGCACTCATTTTCTCGGTCAACAATCTCCTGTAGCTCGGCTTCTGTAGATGCTATAAGATCAGAGTCATCAGCATACCTCAAGTTGTTGATGAGGCGGCCATTTATTTTAACACCACAGTTCCACAACACCGAGTCCTCCAGAGCTTCCATCATGATGGCTTCAGAATAGATTTTAAAAAGAGTCGGCGACAAAATGCAGCCCAAAATTACTGTTAGAGGCATTAATCACAATTTTAAGACACTTTTTTTCCATTCTAGCCTTATTAATAATGGAGACATGAAGTATTAAATTTTCAGATTATAACATTTCTTATTTCGATGTTATTCATTATATAACTGTATATCATTAAATAGGTATTATATACGTTTTATGTATGCCAAAACCAAACGGATCCCGCACAAACTATCCTATCAAACGGGCAGCCGCTGAAAAGTTTCCCTCGACGATTGCGTGTTTGTGCTGTGGTGCCTTGCTCCTCGCTATTTCTCGATTAAAAATTTAGCTGAGTGCAATTATTATTTTGTTGGGTTAACAGTATGAAGATCTAGAGAGACACAATGCCAACATATACGTTTTGATGCGGGCGGGCGTGCGGCGCGCGCGGGGATTACGCGGAAGCGCCAAAACAACACATAGCATAATCCAAATAAAAGGTTTAGTTGCAGATCTATGATTTCATGTGATTATTTATTAACCTTCTATATATTATAAGAAATAGACCAAAAAATATAGGTAAAAACGAGCCAAAAGGGTTTATGAAAATAACATATCCATCCCTGTCTCAATTTATAAGTCAGTAAATGGATCATACCTCTAAAAGAGATTCTGACTGCTCTGACATCGAAAATTTACCCAACCTCATGTTTCGTATCTCGATTTATGGCATATTTTTGAAGTATAATTGCTTTTATGCTATGTTATACACGGTTAATGATGATAAGTAAATTAACTGTTTTTAATCCTTAGTTTTTCGTATTCTTCAGGAAAAATTACCCTCGAGGGGGCACGGTGGTAAATAAAAATAGGGAGAGGGACTCGATATTTAAATCGACCCCTCCCCTTTCCACGGAAAATGGCACAACCTTTCTTTGCTATAAGGATAAATTTAACAATTAAAATTTTTAAAAAAAATCCTCATGCGGCGCAGCGCATAGGGAGCTTGCAACCCCTCCCTTTTCTAAGGTTTACCTACCTTTGCATTAGAACCTAAGATTGTTTTTTTGTAAAACTGATAGTATTTATTATAGATTTGTAAAGCTGTCACTTTGAAATACATTACAGTTACACATGTTAACATATCATGTTTAGCGCGCATACAAGATTATGGCCAACGTTTGCAATTAATTATTTTGATTTCTTTTATGAAGAATGGCAAAACATGATATGTCACAAATCTACGAGTGCGCTACGAAATGATTTCATACCTTAACCAAGTAAATATATTAAAAAGAATTAAAAAACACGACTACCGTTACAGAAAGTGAACTATTTTATTTATAATTATTTTCATAATTTTTTTTAAATATATATTTGTGGTTTATGTATTTATCCATATAGATACATGTATATTTTTGGAATGTACTCAATCAGGCCTTTAATTTAACAATACACACGACATATTTATGTTAATCTAGTAATATTTGTACATTTCAACAACTACCTTTTTTACATAGTTATGGTACCCTATGACACTTGGGATGACATAACGATTCTAACAATACGACACACTTCCAAATCGGATGAAGTGTTTAGGAGTTATGGTGGAATAAAGAAACGGACAACATACACAAATGAACTTTGTAATTTCGTGGTTTGTCTAAGTAAAGAACTACCCGAAGAATAATATTTTTTTGTAGCTCGTTGAAGGTTATATTCTTCTAAAGGAACTTATCAACTTTTGATATGGCGCTTGCAACTGGCACGTGTACCTTCGCATAGTATCGTTTGGGTGTAGCTGATTAAAATGGTCACTCGAGCAATGATTACTCCATGCAAAATTTTAAATGGCACGTGCTCAGTCATTATTGAGCTAATGAACGGCGCGCGCGATGGAGGGCGGCCCGTAGACCCTTAGTACGGCGCACAGTGTTTCTTTCATATAAGGTAGGTAAAGACATTGGCATTACTCAAATCCCTTTAATTCTTTATCATAAATTATTGTGAATAAATCTGTGATATAGGGTAAAAGTGGGATAGTTGCCCCAGGAGGATAGACGCCCCATACTTCAAAATTAAGACTTGCACACATGATACGGTCACAGCTAATACTTATAATCATAGTACAACCCCCTGCCCCTGTAGTGTTTGAGCGGCAACCGCGAAGATTACACTCACCTGTATAAAAATAAAGTTCGACGACGGCTCCTGGGGCAACTATCCCACTTTTACCCTAATGTGAGGGTTTGAAGGACTATATGGCTATAAGGAAGGAAATAGACTAAGGAGTCGATAATTTACGGACTTCCAGCGGTGCGGTTGCGCCTGCGGTTTTCAATGCAAAGATGCGACACTGCACTGTTGCATTGAACGGCCATAGCGGATGTCAGCTGACTTATGTACTTGTTTTTCTTTGTTGATATTTCGCGCGATATGGTTGCCATGGCAACTCAACACGCGACATGTTTGGCTCGTTCGTTCGTTAATGAGTCAGGATCGTTGAGGCTGTGTCGTTTGGCCCGGTGGTAGGATTGGCGGTGAGTTTTAAACTCGCTGTTTTCAGGGATATCCGATGGTTTATCGTCGCAGACTAGACAGTCGACAATGGGCACAATCTTCTTTGAGGCTCCTTTTGTGTCCTATTTTATATTATATTGCAATTTTATTAAGGAAAATTTCAAATTGATTGTGACATTATGATCGAACTTAAACATTCAATGCGATATCGTACTTTTCGAAAACTGGAAAAGTAGGTAACTTACTATTAAAATTCCATGATTTATTTCAATATTCAATTCAGTATCATTCAATTCAATATTATTATTGAACATTAGTCACAATGTTACTTGTTATACAAGAGTAAACGCTCCTCCTCTCAGAAATGAACAGCAATTCAATTAAATTTGCTATTCATTTATTGTAAAACGTTGAAAACAAGTAAACGGCCGTACATTCATTGTTACCATCACCTATATAAGTAAAATTGTTTAAAGCAACGGTGTATGTTTTCTTGAGTAATAAAATAAAATAATTTAAAAAACAAAAATAATAACGCGACTCAAGCTATTAATAAGACATTATATTGAATGTTAATTTATATAAAAAATATCTATTAATATTTATTTCTTAAAACAAATAATGTGGTTACTAGAAAATATTATAGTTTAAAAGCGTAGGAATGTGTAATATGCCTATGTAGTACTGAAATTGCATGGTGGTCCTAATATGATGGATACCCACTGTATATATTAGAACTGATTTAATATTATTCGGCTACATTATTTAAATCATCGATCTAATTAGCCCGTTGCAAAAGAGATTGAAGTCTTGTAAACAATAAACAACAATTCAACTTGACTTTGAAAATGATACAATGAATGCAATAGTTAAGTTTCGATTGGTGTTTTAATTTTGTTAAAATGCAACATTATTTAAATCATCGACCAGATCAGTCCGTCGTAAAAGAGATTGAAGTCTTGTAAACAAAAAACAACAATTCAACTTGACTTTGTGTAAGAAGGAAATTGACACAATTAAAGCAATAGTTAAGTTTCGATTGGTGTTTTAATTAGACGTAATTAGAAGAACATTAAACGTGTAATTAGACCTCTCGGATGTTCTTTTTCGAAAATTTTATTTGCCTACATTATTAAACAATAATGCATCTTGACTTTGATGTAAGAACGACATGGACACAATGAAAGCAATTATTATTGTTAAGTTTCGATTGGTGTTTTAATTTTTTAAATCTTCATTAGACCTCTCGGTCGTCCTTTCTAGAAAATTATTATTTGCCTACATTATTGAAATCATCGATCAGATCAGCCCGTTGCAAAAAAAAAATAAGTTTTGTAAGCAATAAACAACAATGCAACTTGACTTTGATGTAAGAACGACAAGAAAACAATGAAAGCAATAGTTAAGTTTCGATTGGTGTTTTAATTTTGTTTAAATGCATTAGACGTGTAATTAGCCCTATCGCACTTTCTTTTTAGATATTTCGTTATTTATAGCGATAAGCTTGTATTCAGTATGAAGCATAGCACCATGCGACGTGACTGGCGCTTTCTGGTGCTCAGTATCGACCGGGTGCGATGCGGCGCGCCGTTCGTACGTTTATTTACACAGAGGACGGGTCAAAGTCATTAGTATGGCCCGGGGATCGAGCGGTCAGTCCCCATTCATTTGACTGGCTCGTTATTCGCTTATTTGCTCATCAATTACCGCCCGCCGGACGAAAAGCGCGAATTCGTCGACGAGACCGAGACCTCCCGAACCCGCTGCTGCCCGCGTCGCGACGCCGCGCTGTCTCGGCCCCTCGCCCTGTGCGAGAAAACGAGTAGATGTGTCGAGACATCCCACTATCACTGTCTTTTACAAGCCGTGCTGTATGTAATTTGACAACTGACAGCTATATTCATAATCGATACTTAGAATGGGCCTCATATTAATAATAACAATAATAATAATACTAATAAAACGCTTTATTTAATCAACCAAATTAGCGAGCTTATTGCTTTGCAGAAATATGTTACAGCTAATCTTAACCTAATAGGACAACATGGTCTGCGGTAAAAACAAGATGAAACTATTAATAAATTATAAAGGCAACTCGTATCAAATTTATCTAACATTTAACCCTTCAAGGGTCATGAGACATGTGTCCCATAAATTCAAAATTTAATTTATAAATTATTGAACACGAATAAATTTTAAATTACATTTTTCCATTTTATTGAAACATTAAAAAAAATCCATTTTATTGAGACAATAAAAAAAATGTAAAAAATTACACCGTATTTTTTTGTTTTTATATGTCGAAAATAACCAAAAACCCTGGTGATTTTAAAAATAATAAATGAAATATTTAAGGCGTCTTTTTCAATTCGACTTTCTATTACATTTTTTAGTACGTATGATGTCTGAGTTTAATAATAAAATAGATTAATTTAGGATAACTGTATCCTTATGGATCACAGGACACTTATATACCATCAATTTATACACAACTATTGAACCAATTATCACAAAACTTAAAATTCATGTTATATACATTGCCCTTTAATAGTTTTATATATCACAAATTTCCGTACTCTACTGCAAATCTTATGGTCCTCAAAGGGTTAAAATATGCTGAAAATGAAACACAAATATTTAAAAAAAACTTCAATAAACCTTTAATGACTCACTTTACATGTGTTACATTCCAGAGATGGGCTTTGTGTGCTCTAACTGAAGTGTATCCTAAGTTGGCCGCTTACGATTCAGAAATCCTACTTAAGTAGCTGGTTGAGTCTGGCATTTTAGTGCACCCTTAAGAGATTCATCACTCTCCACACATATTATATGGAGGCAACTGTTTGCAAAGTTTGTATTCAGTATTTTCCAAATATCTTGTAATGCATTTGTTCATTTGAAGTATATCTAATTTTTATTGGGAAGCGATGATTTATTTCGCGAATTTCTCGATAAAAAGAGAAACGTTTGAAATTCTAATTGAAACTAAAATTGTTACTGGAAAAACAAAATTTAAAAAGGATGCGAATGCTCCGATATATGCAAATGATACTAATGACTTAATAGTAACAAGTAAATATATTAAAAAGGATAAAAAACCACTCTCGTTACAGAAAGTGAACTATTGTATTTATAGTTATTTTTGTTTAATTGTTTTTTTATGGAATATTTGTGGTTTATGTATTTATCCATAAGGATAAATGTATGTATAATTCAGAAATATACTTAATCAGACCTTTCATTTGACACTAAACACGACATATGTTATGTTAGGTTAATTTTTTGACATGTGGACAATTGGATATTTTGTCAACTACTTACTTGATATGTGTACAGATCCTTGGACAGTGCCCTATGACACTCGGGATGACATAACGATTCTAAAAATACTCTTCTAAATCGGTTTAAACGTTTATAAGTTATGGTGGAATAAAGAAACGGAAAACATAGATAGATGAACCCTAAACACATTACACTCCTTTTTTGTCGGGTAGTCGTGTAATAATGGCGTTACATTACTCGACGAAGATGAACACTGTTTTGGGTGACCTAGAAACATATTGTCTAAGGTGAATGGCATCATCTTAAAGGTCTCTAAGACAAATTTGATTTCCCTCAATTTGCGTACACTTTTTAGTGAGTTAGATGAGGTATATCCGGTAGCGTCGGTAGGGTTTCTAGGCTTTATGGTGGAAAGCGTTCTCAAGTGTTACTCACTTATCAATAAACTCTGTGACAAGTTGCGTTATTAGTGCCATGCTTTTTATCGCTTGAGCTCTCAACTTTGTAGGAGGTTGAGCTTTGGGGTGATGCCACTGGCCGGGATCGCGTCTTGGTCTTGCAGAAAGGGGCGGTTACGTACATTGCCGGTGAACAACTATTCACCTAACCTCACCTAACCCATCGTTGTGGAGGTGGCGATGTTCATATGAAAGAATGTGTAAGATTGTAGTCACTACCACCCGTCGCAGTCTTGGAATTAGTTAAACTATGTAAACCACTCGCTGAGAAATTCCGAGATGCTTGCCGAAGTTTCCTGACCGAAGATGTACAATAAAATTAGCAAGACATTTCTGAGCAATAAGCGTCGGTTAATAACTATGGATAATACACCCAAGTACAAGTGTGAATCAAATATAAACGGTATTTTTTTTAGACATTTATTGATTAATACTATACCCAAGTGTAAACTTTAGTTCTCATTTAAATATCCTCCTGCAAGCTCCAAAAAACTTTTGCTAACGATTTGGAAGCTGCAGTATCCCTCTCTTATAGAAATATTGAGGTTGAGTTGTGAGCCAATTGCGCAAGTGCTCCTTGACTTCATCATTGCTTGCGATTCGTTTTGCTCCCAAGTGATTCCATTAAGGGTGCGAACTACCAATAGTCACAGGGGGACAAGTCTGGACTGTAAATAGGGTGTTCGAGGGTTTTCTATCTGACTTCCGGTCAAAATTTTCGATTTCCTTTCTGATTTCCGGTCAACAACCTCGGAACCCATCAGGCACTAATTTTACTGAAGCCAAGACGATCAGTGATAAAGGATTAAACACACATAGCTGTTATCTACTTCTGATGAGATTTCTTCAACAGTTAACCGACGATCACGTTTAATAAGCTCTTCAAGGGCACGGATGTTATCATCTGTAAGGCTTGTCCTTGGGCGTCGATCTTGACCTTCGTTTTCGATACGTTCTCACCCATCGTTAAATTCTCTAGGGCCCACGTATACACATGATTCTGACACAACGTACTCTCCCCAAACTGGGCCTTCAATCGACTAAAAAAATCCGATGGTTTAACACCCTCATTGGTTTAATATTTTATAATATTGCGTTGTGCTGCAGACGTTGTACCTCTTGCTTTGTCATGGCTGTACTGAAGACAGAACCAAGTGCACTCGCTAACCATGCCGGTTGCCCTACTCCTCACAAACCAAACATCATCTGCACTCGGCATCATCTAGCTAAGGAACTGCGTAGTAACCAGAATAGCAAAATTACTGTTTATATTTGATCCTCCTTCGTACGTGCAAAGGACTAAATAAGCGGTTCCTGGACGTTCCGGGGCCTGCACACTTTAAAGACGCGATTAGCCAAACTATGTTTCGGATGTTTTTCGTAAATGCCTATTCGCTTTTTTCTTTTACAATGATCCCCGACATTTTGCGCCCACTCGCTCCGCTGCGGCGACTCCGACAACTAAATATTTCAATTTGCACAAAACTCCCCCTCGGTTGGCCGTAGTGGCTCTCGCCCTTGAACGTCGGCAATTTGTCAAGCTTCGCGGCGCGATTTACTAAACGCACCACCCGCTGGAAATGAGACCAGACGAGATATTTCATATTTAAATTATTTAATTTAAATTAATTTTTAGATATACTAGGGTCATGCTTTGCCGATTTTTCCAAGCATGATATCACATCCATCGCTGCCAGTTTTCCTTTTTCTTTATATTCATATCAAGTTCATTTATACTATTACTACTATGCTATTAATACTATACCATACTATCCATTCATACTATTCATATCAAATGAAAATGATAATAAAAAAAAGTTTTTTTTATTATTTCTTTATTTTTTTTATTTACGTAAAAATATTCATATACATTTGTGTGAAAATAATACATTAATACAAATTTATACAAATATACCAATATTAACATTAATTACTACAAAACATTATAAATTGTAGCAAAGGAAAAATGACCATCAAAATTAAACTAATAACTTAATAAACCAAGCAACCAAACCAACTAATGCAACCAAAAAACAAAAAAATTTACTTAAAAACAAATTAAACTATAAGCTAATGCAATAACAAATCGCCTATTTTTCCTAAAACCAACCAACGTGTCGGAAAATATGTCAGGTCATTGAAGCTTTATATAGTACATAAACATGACCGTCTGAAAAAAGTATTTTTAGCATAGTTCGTGTGAAAAGAGGGTATATAAAATGTATCTTTTGAGCGAGAAGAGGGAGACCGAGGAATTTTAAAAAGAATTTTGCCCAAAAGGGGTGCAGAATTAATATGGTTATTAAAAAAATTATATATCTAAATGGATAAATACATAAACCACAAATATTTTATTAAAAAACCGTAATTAAAATGATTATAAGTACAATTGGTAACTTTCTGTAACGGCAGTTGTGTATGTTATTATATTTAATATATTTTCTTGTTCACTGACTTTGCCTAAAAACTTGGTTGACCATTGTAATTAGACATACATAATAATTATCTTACAAGGTGATACATGCCGGTGTTTCTCGTTGCGGCGACTGAAACATTCGTACCTTTATTATGGACGTTAATTGTCGGCCTTTTGACTCCTCTTTATCTATATATATAAAAATTAATGTTTGTCTGTGTGTCCGCTATGGACTAAACCGCTCGACCGATTTTGATGAAACTTTAGATTATTTTGGAGATGGTTCCTGTGAAGTTTGGTGCCGATCGGACCAAAGGAAATTTTTTAGTGTCCTCAATAAAACCAAAATTCTTCTTTTTTTATAACGGCGAATTCGAATTTCGAATGTGACCGCGAAGGCAGGAGTGAGTTCTTCTTTTTTTATAGTCGAATGAATTTTAAAGCGGCGAATTTGAATTTCGAATGCGACCGATTTGGCGTAGCAACGCGCGCAGGGTTCAGCTAGTTTGGTATAAAGAGGATCCAGAAGGCGGACATTTAATTTCCACAATAAATGACTGTTTTAGTCGCTGAGCGCAGAGATGACCATGGGCCTGGGACCTCATCAGTTAGCAAGATGATTTTATCGGGGAAGCTTAAAAGCTCGTTTGTTTGTACTCTTTATTGTGAAATTTCACAATGGGCGGGTTTGTTGTCATACGACAATCTCTTCCAACCAACCCTATGACTTGTTTATATGGATGTGTGCGTGTTACATGTGTGTATATGTATGTCTTGTTATTGCATTCGATCGACAAAATTGAAATGCGGGACGCGCATTGCTGGTCGATGCGGGCGATGCTGTTCCGCTGGTACTCCAGCGCGACCGCTCGCGTCCGTCCCCTAATGAAACTGTAACGATCTCCTTCTATTTCGCTTTTATGTGAAATCCCCTTCTTGGGTCTATTAGCTCTTGTCTTTATTTACTAATAATTCTGGCTCTAAAATTATCAATTATTACTGTGCTACGAGATAATTGAAATCAATAATGCTTTGAGAGCATTGGACTGCTCAATTTTGGCATTTCTCCGTCCGAACCATTGTCTTGAATCCTTCAGTCAAGAAATTCATTGTTTTCTAGTCTAGCCGTCTTCGAATTTCGCCTTAGACAGCAAGTTACAGAAGGTATACTGGCTCTCATAACGTGGCCGAAGTTGTTAACGTTGTTTATGTCCTCAAAAAAAATCACTGCCCGTTCGTTAAACGAATGATTCGTTGAGTGACACAATTTATGATCAACTAATATTAATCCCTATTAATTAGCGGAATATTTCAAATGACATTAAAAACGCCGCTAATGACATAATTTTGTTTCATAATCTCTTTAAATCGAATTTATTGCTCATAGAAACCGGCTTATACGTCCCTAAATCAGGTTGTCGGCTTTCCCAGTCGCTCTTCGGCTAAGCGCCTTTTCGGCATCCTCCAAAACGTAACGATTAGGAATTCGCCTCGCAGGGATTGCCCTTAACATTATCTCTTTGACCTTAGAGTAACTCCGACCTTTTTGAATTAATCGTCATCGGGAATATGGGTAGGATAAATACATAAATATATTTATGCGAAATTTCTTGAAATTTGAAAAAAATGCGAATTTACGCACCTGAAAAAAGTTTCACAAAAATTTCTCTGCAGCTGAAATTAAATACAACAAATGAAGCCTACTTTCATATTGGTCAGTTATTTTGCCCATCTGTGGCTACAACATTAAAACAACATACATTACTCGAAAACATTTCAAAAAATCCTTTATTCAGAGAACTTTATCAAAATGAGCTGATTGATGGGTATAATCACTTTCATCGCCTAATGCTTCAATCGGTAAATAGGAATGAAGATCGCAATATTAGGAACATATTCTGTGGTACTAAATGCTGCTTTTCAACCTTTTCTGAAGCAGCGTTACAGAGATAGTTACTTCTACGCTGTTAGATAAACAGCTTATTTAATACCAATACAATAGTTCACGTTCTTTAACGGCAGTCGTATATTTTTATTTTTTGTAATATTTTTACTTGTTTTTACAGGTTTAAAACTTATAATACAAATTGATATAATACAAATTGATTAAATCTGTCTACTTAAAAAAGTCGCGGAATGCGTCTGACGGGATTTAGAAATTAGACAAAAATACAAGCTCATTGCTCTCATTTTCACAGTCTTGAAGCTTTGGTACAGGATAATTGATCCTATAATTCCACGAAAAAAAACACATCTGGCTAATGTCCATAATAACTACAGCCTCGCCAGACTCTATTGAAGTTTGTGGCAGAGCGCAGTGTTTATGCGCGTAATTCATTTAATGTGCGTCAGCATAGTTTAAGGCGTATCACTCTGACGAGAATTAAACGAGTCTGGCAAGGCTTTGACGATCGAAAATCACAGCCAGACATCCTAAGCTATCGATATAATGTTAAGTATCATATGTCCAAATTCCAGGTCTTGAACAAGAGGGCTACCATTTTGTTGGGTTTTTCATATGCCAGACACGTTTGCCATACTTATAGATAAGCTAGATTATTTTTTCTAATCGATGCTGCATTCGTGTTGACAGTAAAACGGTTTTCATTAGTGCTAAAAATTGTGTGTTTTCAAAAGCATTTTCCAGCTCAACGCACTGGAAAACCCCCATACAAAATATATGTCCGTTACTTATTAGAATTACTTACTGAATAATTCTATCTACGTTTGGTGACTATGAAAATCAGTACCGAAAAAATCACTAGCTGGCCAGCTATATGAATTTGTACAATATACAAGTATGCCTCTCTTGATGTTTATACAATAAATAAATAAATTACATAAATGTTAGTAATAAATATTGTGATTCATCAGTAGATGGGAAGACGTTGCTGGAATTGTGCCCGAGATCAGGAAGACGGTTGACGGTTGAAGTCGGTTGTATTGGAAGGCAGCCAGAAAGTTGGAGCAATGACCTATGCTGAATTAATGGTCCTCGGTGATGAGAAGAATAAACCAATATAGGAAATAGTTAATAATAAATGTATCTACAGTAAGATTCATTTCGGTAATAAATGGAATAGGGTAATAAATGGATATCTGTAGCGAACATTAAGCGACAAATTAATATTCCATCCCATACAACATTTCAGATTTATGGTCACCCTGATATAGGATTTTACGAGTTGATTTTAAAACCTGTCTATCTGTACAATTTCAAAATCTGAAACAATACCGCCATATAATGTTTGAAATATTGAAATATCTTATTACAATAAGAGGTGCTTTCTAAAAAAAAATCATTTTACTGTAATTTTGGATAATTTTACTTTTCTTTAAATAATATTTTTCTCTAATTTTTTAATGGATTTTATTCGGTACATTGGATTATTATAACATTATTCAAATATGCTTTGTCATTGTCTTGAGAAGTAAATCAGCAGCAGTACTATCGCCGTTGTTTTACACTATAAATCACATAAAAACGATTTTTTCCTCAAAGTTTGTAGAACCCCGAAGTTTCGGCGATGTTGCAACTGCCGCTGTTTAGGGTTGAGTCTACCCTGGACAACGGCGGTTGCAACATTGCCGAAGCGTCTGATGCTACAAACTTCGCGCGGTAAATTCGTTTTTATCTTATTTATAAATCAATAAAACAAGAAAGTAAGGGAAAATAGAAAGTTTAGAAAATTTTATTATTTTATTTCACGTTTAATATATAACATATTGTATTAAAATAGTTATAACTCAAAAATCCCGTCCTTTTTATATGGAAGTATATAAATAGGACGAAATTTTTATGACAGTATATCTTGACATTTTAAGGGTTCGCTCAATGATGACATTTAAGGGCTCGCTCCCTGAAATTTTGTGTGGGATGGAATATCCATTTGTCCATATGTGACTCCCTTAAAATATTCTGCATCCAAAGTGATACAGTCTGTATATTCTCTCCAGATATAAATAGTACGGTATGATCAGGCAATAACGATCATTTACTGAGTCCAAATGACATCGGTAGATTATCTAACGCTTAGTCTGCAGCTTTAAAGCTAATTTTAGACAATGACTTTGTCGGCACTTCAATCAACGAGGAGGGAAAGTATTGTGAACGCGCAATTTTTTTTCGAGATGAAGACGGAAATATCTTTTTTGAGCCCCCCTAGACGATTGAGACCATTTCCAGATTGAAGTCTGTCTGTGTGTAATGTAAATATGGGCATAATTTAAATATGGCATGCAGGTATCACTTGGTGATAGTAAGAGTAAGAGTTGTAGTTGAAATCGGGCCACCAGGGGGCGCACTAGTCATATATCAATCTCAAAATATTGGGCTTAAAGACTTGAAATTTGGTAGGTACACATATATATATATGCCTTGTTGGACTGAAATTACATTATGAAATTTTTGTTGGAATATCTTACATATATCCTTCTAGTCGTGTTCGGCGATAGCGACTGCATTGTAGATTCTAGTGAATTCTTTAATCTTCTCAGAGTCCACTGTTCGGAAGCAGTCAAGTGCGCAGGCTATATTATAGTGCACAGGTGGGCGCGCGACCACGGGTGCACTCTCTCTCCCTCCCTCTTCTGAACCCGATGGAACGGAGACCGTTACGACCAGAGAAAAGTTTGGATGCAGATAAAATAAAATAAATTAATTAATCGCCAACACAGCAATGGCTGTCATTGTTAAATTTGTACTCAATATTGCAGAGCTATTTTTTTCGGATTTAGTTCGTTTTTTTCACACTGTCATTTATGAAATTGGTAGTTATGGCTTGTGGCGATGTTTAAGGTTTTTCTGGAGCTATTGTAGAGATGACCGGTGACTTATTGGTAGTTGTTGTAGTAGGTGGTGATATAGAAGATGCATTATTGGATTTATCCTGGTTTTCTGATGATCTCGTGTTGTTGCTCATGGGGCTGTGTTGAATACAGCATACAGTCTCTTGTTCCGACATTATACAAAATTGTGATAGTTTCCTTTTTGGCAAATTCCCGTCAGTTTTTGAACAATTTTCCGGCAGTAGACATACTCCTAAAACGCCATTTATTTCACATGACTCAAATTTAAATGCCGTGAACGGCAGTGTATATGCCAAGTCCCTTGGCACTTCCGCAAGGGCTCTTTCCAATACTGGTAACGGCGATTATGTTGAAGAGGCATTGGTTGTCAGCTATCGTCACTTGCAGTGGTCCACCACTATCGCCTCCACAAGAGTATCGTCCTCCTTCTAAGCTTCCAGCGCACAATTGATCGTCCGTTATACCTTGCGGTAACCTCTTTCTGAGAGTCTTTGCATATAGTCTTCGGCAGGTCGGCTGGTCAATCAAATCCACCACCATCTTCAGTAAGTCGTCCGATGTATCTTCAGCAAAGTCGATCTGCCCCCAGCCAGTAACGACAGCTCGCTTGTTTTCGATGGTCGACTTTGTCCATAGACACGCTGGTCGAATATTTAAAGTGAACAGCTCAGACCGATAAGATCCTTCGGGACGCGTCCCGTGTTAACCGCGAGTGAATCCAGACTGTAGAATTGCACTATATTCTTATAAATTTATTATTGAATTATTATTTAGAGGTGAGAAAATTCTAAAATATGTTGACACTTAGAATTTAAATTTCGAATTTGAATTTCGAACAGCTAATATCTTATATAATATTAGCTGCACCAATAATATTTGAATTCCGCCATACATTTTGTCTGTTAGCGCTTAGCAGAGAAACGAAACGCCCCAGGTAAGTGCAACGGGACGATTTAGCAATTATTCAACAACAGTTACAATTTAAAACAGTTTTCTAAACATCGACGGTGTTTTGAAAAATGCGAATCAACCATTTATAGCAAAATGAGTATTTTAGTGCGATTATGCTATTTTCACCTATTATACTTATTTTGAATATTCGCCGTTTTAGGTTGATGAAATCACGTTTTCGGTTCTTCCTGTGAAGTTCCAAGTTTGCCGTTTTTATAAATCAATATTAATGTCGTAAACATTACTTTAAAAAAAACGCATTTTGCTATAAAGCGTTGATTTACCTACGATATTTAAAATGTATACTATTTTTTTTGCAGTGACTGACTCCATTTATTGCGTTTTTAATTATTGGAGAATTAATCATATATTTTCTTTCGTTTCAGGTAAGTCAGAACTCTAAAATTTCGTTTTTGAGCAGACGTAAGTATTTGTATTAAACACTTTAATTACTAGGTTTGTATTAAACACTACAATATTTGCTTCAAATGAGTTTTGAAACCATTTAATATTACAATCGCTCTTAAGACTATATTTAACTCCATGATTAGAAGCAGGCTCGAGTATGGTTCAATGATCTGGAATTCCTCTTAAGCATCGTCGAGAGACGACATAAACTATTTCGAAGAGTCCTAAATTATAGATATTACAGGGGTGTTCATTTTGCTTGTTATGAGGACACGTTCAAATGTCAGTATTCGGATAGTTTGCAAAATCCGCTAATACTAGCAGACTTGTGCTTCGTATACACTGTTATATTCTTCTTTTTGTTCTTTTATGGCAATTACCGATTTTCTGCTATGTCGTTTTCGGAGGGGAGGCTACGTTTGTTTGTTAATAATTTCATTTTTTTCTATGTACATATTTTAATTAACGTGAGTGTATTAGAAGTGCATTCCTATTTTTCTAATTTTAATTTCAATATGCGTGCCTAAGTCTGTATGTATGTGTGATTGTGATATGATTGATAATTTGTCCATTTCTCTCTATAATAATTCTGACTATCTATTGACCCGTCGGACGCCAACAGTGCCTATATGCAATTTGCGTCGTTTGACAGATCCGCACGTAACCGTTTCGGCCGGCCCTCGTATACATATATATTACTATACCCGTGCCCACTTCGTTGGGCGGTAAACATTTTTACTTGTGATGAAATTATGAGTGTGGTTCGGTAAGTAAGTACTGAGTGCTATGATTTATTTCCTGACTGCCAAAAGGAGGGTCATATTTTTACTGCATATGTATATGTATGTATGTATACTGCATATGTATGTATTTGCATGCCAATTTTGCTATATTACCGATTTTCAAATGAGTGAATGAAATGATTATGATTGAATAAATTATGTTTATTTTAATTGTTCAAAACTTCTCTGAATACTATATTAGATGTAATGTTATTATTTGGTACCAAAATACATTGTCTTTCAGGAGTTCCAACCCGAGATACGGTCGCGGTTCCATACCTATGTCGTATTATCTCTTTAACCATTTATGCAGTAAAAAGGAAATTATATGCAGTAAAAGGGAAAAGTCTTTTGTTTTAAACACTTGAGACGATAAATTTACCTATTTTGATAATATGATCAATAAACATGACCTAACGATTTAAATTATTTTTTTTAATATAAAAAAGTACTTTTTGTGGCTTAAATATAAAGTTAGACATATGCTGTCGGTGACTTTTTTGTAGGCATTATCAATCTCTACAACTTTTCTCTAGAACTCAATCATATATCTCTCATCGTTAAGGCAGCGTTCGTAATTTTGCTAACCGTTACACATTCATACGAACGTCGTTTATATTATTGTAATATGGCCTGAAATATCAAAGGCTTCAGGCAATAACTGAAATCGAGCGATTGACGATTTAAAGGAGTTGCGCAGGTATGATGATGATGATACCAGTTGTCGGAGGTTCCTTGTTATTATTAGTTGATATATTAGTTTCTAGTCTTGATTGTGAAATTTCACAATGGGCGGAATTATTATCATACGAATACCTCTAAACCAACTGTATTTGTGCGTGTAGCATGTGTGTCTTGTTATGGCATTCGATCGACAGAATTAAAATGCAATTCCGTTAATTTTACCCCAACGGAAAATGGCGGCCCAGTCGGGAATCGAACCCGGAGTCTTAAAATGTTAGAGTAGGCGACCTAACACTATGCCTCCGGGCCGAAATTCTAGTTCCATGGCACCCTCCGTAATTCCAGCCGCATGTCCCGCTTGGCCTTCATTTCCGCCGTTATTGTGGGGCACGTACATTTCAGGAATTTTTCACGTCGGTTTCGATGTATGGCAACTGATAAAGAATTCCTCGCCGTATTTCAATGTGAAATATTTAAGAATCCGAACGGCCGCGCCCTTGCGCCCCCGCCGCCATCGGCCGATAAGCGCGGAAACCATTCCGAAGGGGAAATAAAACAGTGCGACCGCGCGGCGTAATTTGAATTGATGGCTTCGCATTTATGAAATGCGTCCCACAAAACAAGGAGAAGGTAGCGCCGCAGTGCCGCGGGCCGCGCCGCGCCGCTTCGCCCGCCGCAAGCGGCCGCGGTAGAATGAGGAGACAATGGCGGATCGTGTCGTTTCTTTTCCCTTCGAATGTATTTCAATCGGTCGCGGTCGCGCCTCGACCCGCTCCTCAACATCGCCAAAAAAAAGCGTAGATAACCCGTTGGGCCAGTTCAAATAGCCGAAAATAGGGGTTTACCTTCCAAAAGACCCAGGTGAGGGGGGGGGGGGTGTTCTAATTTTTGGCAGAGTTATAAAGTTTAGGTTCCTTAATAAAACGTATTAATAATATGAACCCTGAACACATTCACTCCTTTTTGCGGGGCAGTCGTGTAAAAATAACTGCATAGTACCAAGTCACTACTTCTGTCATATTCGGAAAGCTAAAGCGGTAAATAAGTTTACGGATGAAATAGAAACAGCCGATAAGTAAGATAGAGATAGATGATCAGTGTGCGGGTGTCAGATAAGATTTTGTGCCTGGATAGTCGGCATTCTTTTGTTTTACGTTGGGGTTCTCTAAACACGTTTATGGAGGAAAAAGACACACTATACAGGCTGAGTTTTATTTATCTGGCATACTTCAAGAGGATCAATCATTACGAGCTAGTAAGCAGTTTTAATTGATTTTTTAAAGAAAAACAAAAAAACTGTTAGATTTTTTTTATATTTGAAGAATTTGACTGTTAAATAAAAGTTGACAAGCGTTTGAGTGCACTGCTAACAATATTAGCGATATTTTACCTGCCGCTAGATGGCGCCTCGTGCTCAACGTTTTTATATTATATAAACATAACTTTTTTTTTTGTGTTTTTCCCCACAACTTTCTTATCAAACGTTGCTCTTCTTTCTTAAAAACTTGCTCGTGCTGATTCACCCCCTTCAAGGATGGCGGTTATTTGAAACTCACCCTGCATATGCAAGGCAGAGATAGATACTCTGTGTATGGGTGGGTAGGTAAGATTTGTCATGCTTTTGTTTTATGTTGAGGCGTTCTGAAAATCTTGAAAAAAATGGCGGCCAAAATCATGTTTTGCTCAATATCTGCCTTCCAGCATGCTCTAGATCAGCAGTTTCCAACCTTTTTGAGGCGTATATATCATAAAGCGGGTTATATATCCTTACAACAAAGCTTAGTTTAGAAAACAAATAAGCTATTGCCTTTTTTCTTCGGTTCTTCTTGTTTTTTGCTTTTGTCTTCACTGTCACCATTGTCGAAAGTCCACTTTTATACCTGTAAGTTGGGGCAATAGGATCAGTATTTTTAAGGCGTTTTCCGATAATAATGAATACTCGCGACCAATCTTTCGCTTAAAATGTTGCTAGTATCGTTTTGGCTTCAATTTCAGTATCTGGAAATATTTCTTTATCCACTGAAAAGGGTCCTAGCAACCAAGATTTTCCAAATCGGAGAAATATTTGCTAATAGAATGAGTTATTTCATCTGCGAATAAGCATTCTTCATTTATTGCGTCGAGCACCATTATTCCTTCTAGTAACATCGAAACATCCTCAACTACATCTCTAACAACGAATGACCATCGAGCCGATAGACGCGTCATCTAGCGGCGCTGCGTATTTCGGGCTTGTATTGGCGGCTTGTATTCGTATTTTAGGTAAAGGTTTATAACCTAAAATAAACTAACTCATAATCCTTAATAATTATTAGTGATTAGGTAGGTAGTTAGATGCGTCAATAATTTTGTTTTGCGACTGAACAATGATCCAATCCTTGTCTCTATCTTTGCTCCTTAAAGAATCCTATTTGACCCCTTCGGGATAATTACCCCCAGGTAAGGGAATCACTGCTCTAGAGTAAAATAGTCGTATTGTAGTCGTAGGTATATTATAGAGGGAAAAAATCTAAACATTTACTTCTTTAACCGTATGCAATGATGCGTGGTAGTGAGAAGCAACAGTGATGTACGACCACTTATATGTAACGTCTCTAAGTCATTCTTTGATTCTTCTTGTTTGATTTTTCTTGTTTGATGAAAATTCTACGAAATTATGTAAGAATTTTGATTGAAAATATTAGAATATTTTGGTTTCCTCTATATAACCTAGGACCTAGACAATCTGCGCTTGGATGTTCAACGTTCATACCTTGCAATACCGACATTCATACCTTATACCTTAATAGGTATTTATTTAAATAGTATGCTTGCAATTTTTGATAGTTTTTTATATAACCGAGTGTAGGAATTCCTATCAATTGGTTTGAAATAAAAAAAATAAAAATTAAAAAAAACACACACAGTAAAACCCAAAAGAAGCGAGACGATCACTAAATAAAAATTGATAGAGCTGAACCTGTGTTGCATAGTTGCGTCAAGCCTATTTTGCTTATCCGTAGGCCTGTCTTCATTTTTTTTTGTATGTACCGGGCCGTTCCGGGCCCGCCCGGCCCGCAATGCCCATTCAAAAGAATCGCCTCTACTTTTCGATACCATTTTTTACCGACGCCCTCACCACACCTCCTTGAATATTTAATACATCCCTGCATGTTTCATACTATACAAAAACATTACACTTATACTAGTTTGTTCTAGTATAGAATATAATAGAATAACTTGATTGTGCTATAAAAAACATAATGAATATTACGCTGGTTTTATAAAAAAAGACAATTTATGCACAAATGGCGGACTTATCGCTATAGCGATATCTTACAGTCAACCATTTGATATAATAATTCCTAATTTTCACCGTACAATACACAAAGAAGTAGTAAAGTTAAATTTAAAATAAACTTATACAGATACATGTCAGTAACTTATGCTAAGGTTGCCCAGGGAAGGATAAAGGAGAGGACAAGGTGAGGTATTTGGTTAGTGGCTGTGTAAAAATAGATGTTTCATCAACAATTTTTTTGAAAGTATGCAGCGAAGGTGCATGCCTGATAGAGTGAGGGAGCTGATTCCATAAACGAGCAGAATGGACTGTAAAAGAGTGCGTGTGAAACAGAAGAATGATGTATCGGAATGGCGAGTGTGTTATCCCGGCTTGATCGAAGTGGAAGGACCGTGGCCTCCCAAAGGGTGGAAATTCTCCTTTAGATAGGAGGGCGAAGTGGGGTTATTGAGTATGTTGTAGAGTAGCGACAACGTATGAAAATTTCTTCGATCGCGAATAGGAAGCCAATGAAGTTGCTCACGAAAACAGCTAACGTGGTCGAACTTTCGCAAATTAAAAACATACCTGAGTAAGATATTTTGCAGACGCTCCAGCTTATTCAAAATAACCTCACTGGCATCTATATAACAAACATCACTGTAGTCAAGTATAGGCGTTAAGAGTGTGGACACAACCATTCCTTTATGTGACATCTAGTGTTACCAGCAGTTGTCTTTGATTCAAAGCATCGCTAAAAACATGATAACGAAGAAGCAAGGGATGTGGAAACAAAATCTGGCGCGGTTATTTTGAACCGTGGTGGTCCAACTGACAAAGACAGAGTCTAGACGAGTAAAAGAAGAAATTAAGAACATTGATTAGGAGAATCGTGATATCTCATCTAATCGGTAGATATATATTTGAGTCGAGAAAAGCACTCAGCACGATTGCTCGCTAAGGTAGGTTTTTTGGTAAAAGAAATAACGGCTGCTATCAATATTTCCGATATTATAAGTCATTAGTATATATGTAATGTAAAAAAGTGGATAACAATTTCTTTACTACTATATGCTGAATTGTTTCGTTATTATTCTTTGAATGATATTCTTTAAAACTGTAAATTTCCGCTACCCGCGAACTCGCATGATTTCGGTAATTTTTGAAACCTAATAACACGAGAATCGCTGACCTTATATTGTTCAACTATGCACCAATCTGAATTTACTAAAATAATACTTTTTATCCATACATATTTTCTATGTAGCTCTAAGGGGATTCATCCCATTAGCAATGGCAGTTTAATTTCAGTTGCTTCATATCGAAAAAGTTAGTATGTAACTAACTTTTTCTGTTTTCTGCTGAGAACTAATGAACACAAATAATTGATATCTAGGTACCAATCAATTCTTCATTATCAATTCAAAGAAAAATGCGTGTCATCGCTTTAGTCTCGAGATATTCAACTTTGAAATTTTGGAATTGATACTTTTTTCTGCAACTTATCTGGCGTTTTGTATGATAACTCGGAAACTATTCGGAAACTATTCAACCCAGTTCCATCTCGTATAGCTTATTAGCAATGGGAATAGGTAAGATACGTAAGGGAATAACCTGATCGAAATATATCTAGTGGTTATACGCTCTCTTCAGCATAGAAAATAAATCATTGCGTTTCGTTCACTCATTAGCTGATGCGAGTTGTTTTTTATTAGCTGTCGCATTTTTTTTGTTCTGGTGATTCTGACAGCATTAGTGAGTCTGTCTCTACGCTGTTCTTTCAACCTTTTGGGTTGCTATAGCTTTTGATACGCCGCAGTGGTTACGGGCCTTCTTTATAGCCAACAGTTCGGTTTTTCGTTCGGTCCCATGAATCCCTTGGTAGCGATTGGCTAAACACCTAACGCACAGTCACTCTGTGCACAGATGAAACAGTAGGTTTTTGTGTCGCGGCTATAACAGATGACTTGAAGGCTCAACAGTGTTCACTAAGAGATCGTTTTATAGGTGCGATTTCTTTATCTACTTGCATAGCTGGCTATCACACTTCATGGCAGATGTTCTGGCACCGTCATTGATACGCATAGCCGCCGCTGCAAAGGCTCTCTTTAGCTCCCGATAATGCTTAACTCTCTCATAAGGATTGATGTTGAGATAATATTTCAAATCGTACACGATTTATGTATATGGACTTTGCTTTTCTACGAGTATTTAGATTGTGTTTATTCACGTTGAATCTATTATCTTTAATTTATTTATTTTGAACATCAACTTAATACATTTTTACACAGATCAGAACTATCGATTGAGATAATAACAAGCGTCGTAGCTTCGCTGAGTCAATACGGACAATGAGTCAATGCTGAGTAATAATACTGCGTGAAATTGATCACAAGATGGCGACGCGGCTTGTACCCCGTCCCGCGCGTGTCACCAATTAATTACATTTCTTTGATTCTTTAACTATTACGTGGTTTGATTTTCGATATAAACATTTTTGTCGTAAGTGTCCAAATATCAAGTACTTAAGTAGTTGACTAAATATCATAAATTAACATAAATATATTGTATTTAATGTCAAATGAAAGGTCTGATTAAGTACATTCAGAAAAAATACGATAGTTTACTTTTACTTTCCTGTTTTTTGTAACAGAAGTCGTGTTTATTTGATTTAATATGTAGGGCGAGTTTTGATTAACCGCCGTCCTTCAAGGGGGTGAATTAGTACGAACAACTAAGAAACTTTTAATGTCTTTTTTTTGTAAAAATACAATATATATATTTTTTAAATTTTTTCGCTTTTTTATTATTTGAAAATTTGAAGAACTCGACTGTTAAATAAAATGTTGACAAGAGTTTGAGCGCGTTGCGCCACCTATCGGTAGGTAAAATATCACTAATAAACAATATTAATGTTTTTTATATACCGCTAGATAGCGCATCGTGCTCAGTCCTTTTTATACTATTATTTTTTATTTTCTCCCATTTTTTTAATGAAAATTTGCCTACTTGCTCGTATTGATTCACCCCCTTCAAGGATGCCAGTTAATTAAAACTCGCCCTGTATTTGCTTGTGTGATAAGTCATTCAGTCAGTCTAGCTTATATGAAACGAAACACCGTGCAGCGTCGCTCTCTGGTGCTTTTCCAAAAAATTGGAGTCGAGATATCAAGGTGTTGATTTACAATCAGGACGGTTTTTTTAACGTAGTAAAAGTCGACGGATCTCCCACGCGCGCGACCGCCCTCGAGAGATTTGTGTGACCGGAAAGAGCCATGTGTTTTGCCACTTCTTTTGTAGCGGCAATAAATTATGAGCTCCTAAAGCTTCGGCAATAGAATCTCTCGGGATAATATTATTCACATGACACGGCCGCTGCCCATAAATCTCCACTTTTATAATCCGTCGTCGTCCCGCGGAATCGGGATATTTTTGGTATGTCGTGCAGTTTGTCACGCCCGCGCGGAGCTTTTCTTTTCAAATAAAATAGTTAATAATTATGTTCTTAAATAAGACGACGCGTAATCGTGAAACTTACCCACGCCGTTTTGAGCCGCGTATTCACTGATAAATAATACAAGGTGAATCAAATATAAATGGTATTTTTGTACCCAAGTGAAAACAGTCGTTCTTCTTTGCATATCGTCCTGCACTTTTACACTTTTGCTAACGATTTGGAAGCTGCAGTATCCCTCTCTTATAGAAAGATTGGGGTTGAGTTGTGAGCCAATTGCGCAAGTGCTCCTCGACTTCGTCATTGCTTGCGATTCGTTTTGCTCCCAAGTGATTCCATTAAGGGTGCGAACTACCAATAGTCACAGGTGTACAAGTCTGGACTGTAAGTAGGGTGTTCGAGGGTTTTCTATCTGACTTCCGGTCAAAATTTTCGATTTCCTTTCTGATTTCCGGTCAACAACCTCGGAACCCATCGGGCACTAATTTTACTGAAGCCAAGACGATCAGTGATAAAGGATTAAACACACATAGCTGTTACCTACTTCTGATGAGATTTCTTCAACAGTTAACCGACGATCACGTTCAATAAGCTCTTTATGGACACGGATGTTGTCATCTGTAAGGCTTGTCCTTGGCCGTCAATCTTGATCTTCGTTTTCGACACGTTCTCACCCACCGTTAAATTCTCTAGGGCCCACGTACACACGATTCTGAGACAACGTACTCCCCCCAAACTGCGACTTCAATCGACTAGAAATTTCCGATCGTTTTGCGTCCTTATTGGTTAAAAACTACGATATTGCGTTGTGCAACAGACGAATGTACTTCTTGCTTTGTCATGGCTGTACTGAGGATAGAACCGAGCGCACTCGCTAACCAAGCCGGTTCCCCCAGCTCCACACAAACCAAACATCAACTAGCTAGATGAAGCACTAGGCATCATCTAGCTAGGAACTGCGTATATATAGTAAGCAGAATAGCAATATTACCGTTTATATTTGATCCACCCTCGTAATAATAATAATATACTCTTTATTTGCACCTAATTATTATACAAAAAGGCGTGCTTATTGCCAACATCGATATATCGCACCTCCGATCAAATAGAGTTATAACTTGAAAAATTCCAATTATGGTGTTCCTTTATAAAAAATATCGCCATTTCTCAATTTACATTCCCAAAAAGAGTCGTAAATGTTACTTCACTAGTGCCATTGATGAGTTTTAACTCTTTTTGGGAGTGTAAAATGGGAAATAGCGATATTTTTTATAAAGAAACGCCATAATCGGAATTTTACAAGTTGTAACACCCGAGATGGTCCTTTCGCCTCGAAAATGACCCCTTCAAACTACTACTGAAAGCCGGCCAGTAGTAGTTTGGTCGCAGTCCGCTGGCAGACAGCCGACCGTTTCCGCGCCGTGGTCCGCCGAAAGGATGCCGTGGTCCGCGCTAGATTCGGTACGCACTGTTTCACCGCTACGTAAGGGAGAGGACCGTGCAACCGAACTCGAACACGTAACCAGTCGGTAGACTGGAGTAATCTGGTTGCAACTGGTAGTAAGGGCGGGAGAGTCGGCCCGCTGGGTGACTTACCTGGCTATCTCGCGGTAAGGCGTTGGCTTCTTACGGGCATGTGGCGGAACTTGACGGTGGATTGTTTTGTCCTAAGTCTTCTGCGCTCACCTCACGGGAGACAGAACTATCAATATCGTTAAAACTTTCTGAGGTGACGGGTTCGCCCGTTGTAGTCGACAGCTCTAGTATTCCAAAAATCTAGCTTGTATCTAATATAATTTTCTAATACAACATCAAACATTGGTAGCTTATCTGACAATAGATGAGAAGTAATTTTTAAACAATTAGATAAATCACTCCTTTATAGGAAACTCGACAATAGAACTATCTCTTCAAGTAACACATTGAACTTCATCACCAACCACATTCAAATGTCAAGAAACTATATAAGTTACCCGCCAAATGTAACGTATTTTTTTTCTTTCACACATGATTTATTGTCTATGATTATATCTATGATTTATTGTCAATGATGACGTGCGGTCGAAAACGGACACACTAAGGTGTTTGAATAAAATTAAGTGAAAATGTGTGTAGACATTTGGTAAAAATATGGGGGGGCGCCAGTTTTGCATGCGGCAATTTTGCACAAATGTCACTTTTGACAGGTCCAAATTTGTTGAGGGCAGATTTGCAGGAGGCAACCTTGCAGGAAGCAACCTTGCAGGCGGCAACCTTCAGTACAGTTTTTAAGTTTTTCTGTTAGGTTAGGTTAGGTTAGGTTTTTCTTTCCCTAAAATCGAAGTGACATTAATTACCGGCATCCTTGTAGTGGATGACTTTTATACATCAAACTAAACATTTAAAAAAATGTTTTAAGTTTTTCTGTTAGGTTAGGTTAGGTCATTTTGACATTTGCAAAACTGCCTTCTGCAAGATTGCCTTCTGCAAAACTGCCGCCTGCAAGAATGCCGTCTGCAAGATTGCCGTCTGCAAATTTGCCTTCTGCAAGTTTGATGGGACCCAAAATATGCATTTAAGGGTTAAAGCCACGATGTATGTTTTCCATTAAATAAATAAAATTAATTTAATTAAACTAAAATCTTTACCATACATAATTTAGTTACTAGTGTTACAAGAGAAGGGGTAATCTATCTCATGATAGTAGCGATCCGAATAAAAGCGATAAACGGTTCGAGGTCCGCGTGCGAAGCGGGCCGATGGTTGATTCACTAACAGCGGGGTGCAAGATTGAGCGGCACAGTAATTGTGCCGGTACCGTATTATTTCCCGCTCACTCCGACGAGGATTTGATTAAAAGCTCTCCGAGCCTATCCGACCGACCGCCGCTGCCGGCTGCCGCGCCACCATTTTCGCCGGCGACCTCTTTTTGCCACCGGTCGATACACTATTACGAGATGGATTGTTCCCCGCCCGGGACAATATCCCGGAATTCCTTTGTGAAACTAGCTCGCATACGTACGGGATCGGGACCCGGGATGGACGTCAGTCGCTAGCAATTAGCGACTCTGATCGGATCTTCGCCGTTCGCCGTGGCTGCAAACGATAATTGATATAGGATAGACGCAGGCAAAGTTAGGCGCCATGGGAATGAACAGGGAAGTTGGGATTTCAGTTACGCTGTAATACGTGCCGAATGAGAGGATTAAATCAAAAGGCGGCGGCGAGAAGGATACTCATTTCATTCAGTTTATTGATTAGGTATTTTTTATTTTATTAAGCTATTGCATAGCTTTTATCGCGGGCCTAGGCCAGCGCGGCGACCGAATGAAGAAATTTCTTAACGAAAATTAATGATTTTAAACTGATAATTACGTCTAAACGAGTACTGCTTACGATTCGAAAAAAATATATGTTAAACAAGAACATTTTCCTAATATTGTTTGCTTTGAATATTTTAGATTTTGTTTATATTACATAGTGTAATTAATTTGTGAAATTAGGTCTAACCGAACACAAAAACGACTACTACGCAAATACTATCTGGCGTATTATTATAAAACCTACACCATTTTAAAGATAATTTAATTATCTATCTTCTCATCTACGATTTTTTTCGAATAATCTGGTTTTTTTGCTTTATCGAATAAAAAATTCGTGCGCGGCGTTCTATCGGAAGACGTTTAAATTATTCCGAATCATTTGCTACCGCAGCCGCAAATGATTCGGAATAATTTCAACGTTTTCCGATAGAGCGCAGTTATCTGATATCAGAGAAAATAAAATAAATAAAATAAATAAATAATTATAATTGCATAAGTTGTTAAAAATGCTATGCAATAGCTTTACCGCGGCAGTCCCCGAGTGCCACACGTATTTTTTATTTATTTATTTTATGTTTATTCAAACCAGTTGATAGGAATTCCTACACTTGGTTATGTCAAAAACTAACAAAATTAACAAGTATAATATTTAAATATATACCTATTAAGGTATAAGGTATGAACGTCGGTATTGCAAGGTATGAACGTTGAACATCCAAGCGCAGATTTCTCTAGGATACATACTGTCATTACGGCTATCGACATTACAACTAATTTAATTTAATTCAATTCAATTTTGATAACCATCGTATAAGGAAATTATGTAAGACACGGCTATAGGAAACACTGTAAACTTCGGCCAGAGAAACACTGTGCTAAGATAGTCTGTCATAATTAATGAGGCGCATTAAGTTTCCGGAAGATCAACCACGTAAATAAATACGTAAGACAAAATCCAAATAATGCACAATCCGCTGTAGTATACTATACATGTACTGAATATTTTCTTCCACAATACTGATACAGACAGGCGCTCTTGTTGCCAAATGGAGATCGGTTCGACTTCTCTAATCAGGAATATCTTTCTGTTTATAGAATATACATCACTATTTTATTATTGGAAGTAACGCAAGTAACAAGCGCTCGGTAGTGGAGAAGCTAGAAGCAACGATGCCCCGGGCCAATTTAGCTCTGATCACTGTATATCAGAACGAGCGCGCATATCATGTGGCGTATTCCACAAGCAGCGTGATTTAATGATATGCGAAAAGGCAGCACACTTGCGAAGTGACATTTTTTTTGACGAAGTGCCTCCAAAGTCGAAAATCGCAGGAAATTGCTTCAATATGATGTAAAAAATAGACGAAGCTGTACACGTCACTCCTGATAATAAGGCACATTGCCGCGCTATTCGCACCACCTTCGTTATCGTTTACTCCATCCCTCTCTTGTCTCAAGATCGCTAGGTATGTTTTAACCCAGGCGGGAGACAGGTAATCGCTGCTGTTTTTTAACCGACTTCAAAAAAGGAGGAGGTTATCAATTTGGTTCTATAATTTTTTTTATAATGTTTGTTACCTCATATCTCTGCCATTTATGAACCGATTTGGAATTTTTTTTTTTGTTCGAAAGAATATACTTACAGATTGGTCCCATTTTTATCAAAATCCTGTTCTGATGATAGGATCTACGAGGAATTGAGGGAACTCCTCAAATATTATTGTATAAAATTGAAAATGTATATGTTGGTTCAATTCCGATGACAATTCATGTATTTTTATGGTAAGCATTACCTGATTCTACACTCTGGGTTGGCTCCCGACGAGGCAACTCCTCAACGGTCAACAGCACATACCCCAAATTTTGTATACTCATTCAGTTATGATAGCCCATCCTAAGTTTTACCATGACATGACTGCTGCACCCAGGGTTGGCTCCTGACGAGGGAACTCCTCAACGGTCAACAGCACAGACACAAAACTTTGTATATGTATTCAATTACTACAACCCGTTTTAAGTTTCACCATGGACTGCGGCATTCCAACGAGGGAACTCCTCAACGGTCAACAGCACATACATGAAATTTTGTAAACGCATTCAATTCTGATAGCTCGTTCTAAGTATTACCATGACATGTCTGCTGCACTTTGCAAATTTTTGAGTCGGTTTTTCTATTTGTTAAAATTTTGTGTATCATTATTTTTTGACAATACAGTGATTGAAGACGGGCTTTGTGAAGAATAATATTAATAAAAGTGACATACTCGTACATGGCGATGAAGGAGTCCTAGGATCCGGTTTGAAAATGCTTACCGTGTTTAATAGAGATGAGTGAGTGCCCCTAACTGATAGATTTACAGTGAAGTTAACGACCCGAATAAGGCTATGCAGCTTGGACCTTACGGCCAGTTTGTTTGTTTAGCCTGCCTAACTCATGGCTCAGCTTATTCGGCAGCCTACTCGAAGAGAAGAACCTCGGGCGGCTCTGGCCGGTTGTGGAGTCTTTGCAGCCGGCGTTTTGCTGGAAGGGTCTGTAAACGTATGTTTCTTAAGAAGGGTAGTAGATTTCGACCCGATCCCGAGTGAAACTTCGGGTAAATGGTGCCATTGGCTCACAAAACTCGGGATGAATCATTCCAAATCTGATAGCAGCAGAGCGTTAAAGTCCCCACTGGGTCACCTTCTCAATGCCTTGCGGTCTGGTGTCGGATTCTGCCGGGCCATGGAGGAAATAGATTGTCTTTGGTCAAACTACCAAGTCGTTGCGATTATTTATAATAAAGAGTGGAAATTCTTTAACCCGCCTTACCTTTGGGCTATTATTAAAATGTAGTTAAATCTTTGGTTTTTTCCATTAGATTTCTCAATAACAATACATGTTTGAAATATACCAGACAAAATATATAGCGGTTTATATAAGCGGTTTTTATGTAGCGGTTTTATATAAATTTGTATATATTTCGTAGAATATAAATGTCGTATACTTGATCCAGACTACTATTCTCGTTGTATCCGCCATCATTTGCTGCCATTGGCTTTGCGAAGAAACATAGCTGACATCTCACTTTTACTACGAATTTTAAATGGCTCGATTGATTGTCCTGAACTACTCTATAAAATATCTCTCCGCACTCCTAGCCGGGCACTTAGAAATAGGGCACTCCTTCTTGTACCTGGCTTTAAAACCAAATACAGGCGTAATTCTTATTTTATAAGGGTATGCGAAACTTTCAACGCCCTGAATGCTGGCATTGATATTGACCCCTTTTTCACGAATATAGTTACTATAAGGAAGCAAGTTGTAGGGCGATTTTGTGATGACCAGGCTTAGCATTTTCCTTTTTTATTACAGTCTTGTTTATGTCAACATGTTTTCTACTGTACAATTTAGTATCTTCTTGTTTAATATCTTCTTTATGCTTAATATCAGTTCTAAATTCACGTTATTATTGTTGTCATTATCAGTGGTAACTTGTAAATGGCTCCTAAGCTTCCTATTTTTGTTCACTACAAAATTATTGGCTGTAAGTTATTCTTAAGAAAATAAAATAAATTAAGAAAAATATATTTATATATTAATTTTCTATTTGATAGTATAGCGGACCTATCACGTACGTTCGTATAGGTAGGGAAGTTAAAACGTTCGCCCTCCACCCATCCCCCTCCCATTTAAACTAAATCTAAGCCACCTGCCTTCCGGCAAAATAATGTCACTCGATTAGAGCTGAATCTAGGCGAAATAGCAATAAAAGGCAATTAGATAATCGGCTAATGCAAAAGACTGGTTTCTACTCAAGGTTTGTGACAATTACGCTGCATCCAATGATAGGGGGGGGGGGGGGGTCCGCCGACCCAGTGCCGCGCCACCGTCGACGATCTATTTTCCTTCCGACTATTTGTAACTCTCCGCAAATTAGCGTGATCCATAAATTAGCAGACAATGCAGGCGAGCGGGGCCACAATCTGGCTGCGGAGCATTCGGTCGCGCTGGCCGCATTCGTCGCCGCACAACAAGCGCACTCAACCGCACGTAACGTACAGTGAGTTATGCGGATCGGGCGGCCCGTGTTTCCGTCACCGGGAGTGCAGACTCGTGTAACCGCCCGCGTAGCGACACTCGCCTATCCCACCTACCTATCCCGCTCCAACGAACACCTACAATTCCCTTCGCCCTGCAATTAATAAAATACACGGTAGACTCCCTGGTGACGGAGTGCTGTCGGCGCTCAAAACCATTCGGGATAAGTATACAGACCATTGGAAAATGATCTGAGGCGGCGAGACTACATAGAGATTACAAAATTCAGAACACAGGCACGGTTCGTATCGTAAACACATCAATAACTACGAGCATATCAACGATTCGGAGGGGAAATACGTAATAAGTTAATAGAAAAAACACATTGTTAAAAACAAGCTTTTATTAAAATGCTCTTACCCGAGCCAACCCTGGATGCAAGCAGCCATGTCATAGTGGAACTTAGAACGGGCTATCATAATTAAATGCTATACAGAATTTCGTGTTTGTGCTGTTGAGCGTTCAGGAGTCTTCTCGTTTTATTTTTATTTTTATTTACATATACATATACATTCAAATGCATGAGCACAACAGAAAATGAAGTGGCAATTTAGACAATGCCGTTGTATGCTTTCAAATTTATATACATATCTGTCTGAGCCCAGGTTACATAGCGCATACATTAAACGCAAATGATTACCTTTCAATTGTGCTAAGAAAAGAGCAGCCGAGCCCGCCTTGCTAAGCACCCCTGTGTTAAGGCGAGCTCACTTCGGTATACCGAATATATATATATATATATATATATATATATATATATATATATATATATATATATATATATATATATATATATATATATATATATATATATATATATATATATATATATATATATATATATATATATATATATATATATATATATATATATATATATATATATATATATATATATATATATATATATATATATTTTTAAATTATTTTCAATAATATATAAAATTAGATTCATGAAAAGTTACTTATCTGGGGTCCTGGTGGACCAGAAACATTTAAACGATAGTTAATGTCCTCTTTAAATACTTAGGGCAGCGGCACCTGTTTCCGCAATTGATAACCTATGATGTTCTTAGTTATTGCAGCCGAATTACTGTATGTCCTTGGATGTAATACGTATAGGAGGATGGTTTCTGTAACAGAAATGGATGTTAGTAACTTATTTTAGAAGAAATTATATGATTGAGAATATTTCGACACTAGTCGTATTCATCTCTATGACATTTCTCTGAGAAATGTCATAGAGATGAATACGACTAGTGTCGAAATATTCTCAATCATATAATTTCTTCTAAAATAAGTTACTAACATCCATTTCTGTTACAGAAACCATCCTCCTATACGTATTACATCCAAGGGCATACAGTAATTCGGCTGCAATAACTAAGAACATCATAGGTTATCAATTGCGGAAACAGGTGCCGCTGCCCTAAGTATTTAAAGAGGACATTAACTATCGTTTAAATGTTTCTGGTCCACCAGGACCCCAGATAAGTAACTTTTCATGAATCTAATTTTATATATTATTGAAAATAATTTAAAAAAATTTACACACTTAAAATATCAATATATATATATATATATATATATATATATATATATATATATATATATATATATATATATATATATATATATATATATATATATATATATATATATATATATATATATATATATATATATATATATATATATATATATATATATATATATATATATATATATATATATATATATATATATATATATATATATATATATATATATATATATATATATATATATATATATATATATATATATATATATATATATATATATATATATATATATATATATATATATATATATATATATATATATATATATATATATATATATATATATATATATATTATTTTAGTATTTTTTATTCCCTTTTTCAGCATTTTAAACAATAAGTCTAAACCGCAGAATAAAAACTACAAGCCCGAATCCCCTCTTTTGACTGTCGCATCGTATTCATATGAGTTCTGCTCGTTTCACTGTGAATATTGCTATCCATAATGCAGGTACTAAGCAGATAGCTTCGTATTGAACGCAACTGAACTGATTGTTTAGGGATTACCGACTTCAGGGGTTCGCAGCAAGCGGTTTTCTGACAACGTAATCATACGACTAACACTTTTTAAATAATGAAAGTTATACAGTTACTAAATTAAACTAAAACTTAGGTGCATAGGTACATTTTACAATAGCAGCCGTAGAAATAATTATATGAAAAGAAATTAAATAGTATAAATTTATAATATAAATGGGTATATGACTTAATAGATAGTCAAAAAATGTAGCCAACCCTGGGCGCAGCAACCCTATCGCGGTGAAACTTAGAACGGGCTATCATAATTGAATGCGTATACAAAATGTCGTGTTTGTGCTGTTGTTCGTTGAGGAATTCCCCTCGTTGGAAGCCAGCCCTGGGTGCAGCAAGTCTATCGCGGTAAAACTTAGAATGGGCTATTATAATTGGATGCGTATACAAAATTTTGTTTCTGTGATGTTGACTTTGAGGAGTCCCCTCGTTGGAAGCCAACCCTGGGTGCAGCAGCTATTCATGGTGACATTTAGACGGAGCTATTATAATCGAATGCGTACCTATACAAAATTTTGTGTCTGTGCTGTTGACCTGGGAAGAGTATCCTTGTCGACAGTCGATCCGGGGTGTAGAATCAGGTAATGCTCACCATAAAATTGCATTGTCATCGGAACTGAACCAACATGTAAAATTTCAACTTCATAGGATAAGAGAAAGTGGCTCTAATTCAGCTTGCAAGATTTGACCTAAACAAACTAACAAACATTGCAAAGTAAATAAAGCTTGTAAAAAGGCGCCGCTTAAATTAAGATTAAAATTTGTTTTTAATAGTTTGTTTGTTTGTTTCAAATACTATATTGCACGCACAATAGAGTACAACATGGTGGGCCTATTGCCAAGTGGCAATATCTTACGTACGCCCATACCGTCAGGGTTATGGTGACTTAATGTTTATGTAGGCAAATTAATATGTAACACGTGTTTTTAAGTAGTTGTTATAATACACGAGTACAGTTAAGCAATAAGCATAATAATGAAAATAAGACAGAAATGATTAATACATGTCAACTCAATTTCGGAAGGGGGAATGGGATCTAAGACGGGCTAAGAGACGTGTGTGGCGGGGGGGGGGGGGGGGGGGTAACATTGAGAAAATACCTCTTAATAGATATATAGTCCGGGGTTGTCTTTTTCAAAACGGACGTCGCAGCCGAAAGACCGCAGCTCTGTCCTATCAGATTATTTGTTGTTTTAGCTAATAAATCTATTGAGAGTGGCCTGGTCTCCCGTTTATGATGCTGTGCGAAGATCAGGTCCCCAATCTTGAGTCGATTTTACCTCAGCCGACAGAAAGCAAAGTAAACACGAATATCAGTATTTAAACCACTACACAGAGACGCTCCGCACAATCCGTTGTTCCGCGGGTAGTTCGCATACCGCTGCCGCCATTGCATAGATTATAACGGTGGTGAGGGGGGGGGGGGCTCGGAGCGCGCAAATTTCGAAAATCCTTCGTGCACACAACACTCACTGTATCCTGTCTTGGGTACTTGCGTTCGGGGTTCGGCGGTGGGAACATTTTAAGAAGAGGGTTCCATTTTTATTCTTTTTATAAAGTTTATGTAATTAACCATATACGAGTAGATACATGTATATTTCCGGAATGCAATAAGACCTTTTATTTGACACTAAACACGATATATTTATATTAATTTATTGACATATGGATATTTAGACAACAACTTCCCTAATATTTGGACAGTTAAGGTATCCTCGGGATGATATATTGATTCCAACAATACCACACTCTTCTATATCGGTTCAAGCGTTTAGAAGTTATGGTGGAATAAAGAAACGGAAAACATACATAAATGGCCCCTGAACACATTACACTCCTTTTTTGTTAGGCAGTCGTGTAAAAAGAAATCATAACATAAAAACCTTTAAAGGTAGGTAAACAAAAATTGATTCTTTTTGGTGATATGTTGTATACGTGCATATAAAATGAAACCATGAAAAAGTAACAATTATTTTGATATAACGTATGTAGAACGAACTAAAAAATAACTAAACAAATGCCGTAAACTGCTGCTGAACTTGAAAGAATTCTCCTATAATAATAGGCAGTCTGACGTACTCCCCAATTTCGTGGATCCCAAGTTAACCCGGCCATACACGGACTGCTTGAAGCAGTCAGGACCCGACTGCTTTAAGCTGCGACTGCTATTGAACTAAAATCTTTTATTGATCGGCATACACGGACTGCTCGAGCAGTCGCGAACGCTTCGACCGGTCGGCAGCTTGAAGCAGTCGGTCCTGACTGCTGCAAGCAGTCCATGTATGGCCGACCGTAGACTTAGCACATGCGATGGCAGCTGGCAGAAAAAACGTGAGACCCAAAGGAGGCCGGAAAACATATCAAATATGCATGTAATGTGCAACAATCCTCAAAATTCCGCAATATGTCGCTGCATTTTCTTTTAAAAAATAAAACCAAATGAAAAAAAACATAACATGTGAAAGTCCATATATGAAAAAAATTAAAATACGTGTGGCACTCGGGGACTGCCGCGGTAAAGCTATTGCATAGCATTTTTAACAACTAATGCAATTATAATTATGTATTAATTTTATTTATTTTATTTTTTCTGATATCAGATAACTGCGCTCTATCGGAAAACGTTGAAATTATTCCGAATCATTTGCGGCTGCGAAAGCAAATGTTTCGGAATAATTTAAACGTCTTCCGATAGAGCGCCGCGCATGAATTTTTTATTCAATAAAGGAAAAAAAACGGATTATTCGAAAAAAGTCGTAGATAAAAAGATAGATAATTAAATTATCTTTAAAATGGTGTAGGTTTCATAATAATACGCCAGATAGTATTTGCGTAGTAGTCGTTTTTGTGTTCGGTTAGACCTAATTTCACAAATTAATTACACTATGTAATATAAACAAAATCTAAAATATTCAAACCTAAAAATATTACGAAAATGTTCTTGTTTAACATATATTTTTTTCGAATCGTAAGCAGTACTCGTTTAGACGTAATTATCAGTTTAAAATCATTTATTTTCGTTAAGAAATTTCTTCATTCGGTCGCCGCGCTGGCCTAGGCCCGCGATAAAAGCTATGCAATAGCTTAAAACAGTAAGAGAGTCATCGTTTGGTTCGATTATGTTTACATGGTATGGAACATTTTAGTTTTCCGGTTCACCAACTGTCCAGGAGGGAAAGTATTGTGAACGCGCAAACATTTTATTTCGCGATGACGGAAATATGCTTTTTGACGATTAGCCCCCTGAGACGATTAAAATTATTTCCAGATTAAAGTCTATGTGTGTGTGTATGTTATGTGTGTGTGTGTGTCTGTCTGTAAGTACTCTTCCACAATAGCCCCCAAACGCCTTACCCGATTGAGCTGAAATTTGGTATGCAGGCATAATTTGTACATAGCAAGAGTTGAAAAGATTGTGGTTGAAATCGGTCAACTAGGGTGCGCACTAGTTATAAATCATCCTCAAAATATTGAACTTAGAGACTCGAAATTTGGTACATAGATGCCATGATGGGCCAAAATCACATTGTTGGGCCATTTGGTTGGAATATCTCATATAATAATGCTCTAATAATAATTAAGTTCCGCTATATATTTTAATCAAATATTAACGCCGAGCCGCCCGAGGCCAGCCGAGAAACAAACCGCGCCGTTCGAGGCCGTTGTATAAAGGAACCCAAACGGGTTCATGCGCAGGCCGAGAGAGGGCGCTCATCGATTTTATTTGTGAAATTAATATTCAGATGAAATCAGTTCGTAGTTACTTGTTTGGAAAGTCTTGGGGTAACACAACTGATTTATTGTTATGCGATATAAATCACCGCGATACGCTATAATATCACATTGAATACGTCCGTTTATTTCACATCGAAACTAGGTCAGCTTAATTACGACCGTAGCAAACTTATTTAATATCACGTCATAATTTTCCGATAGGATTTTCCCGACTTACGATGTCAGTTTTACTTACGAATTATGAATAGTGTAGTAGGAATTTGCTGCTGAATCGGGAGCTATTTTTGCTGCAAACAAAGTACAGATTCATGTCGACTGACGGGCGTTGCTTGTCGTTTCTATTTCAGATCTATCAGTGCCAGTCATTTGTACGATGTCCGCCTCGATATGAATCTGGGGAGAGTAATAAAAGATTTTCCAGGCGTGATCGGGCCCTATAGAAAACTGTAAAAATGGCAAAACAAGCGATCGGATAAATCTCTAGTGATGTTGCTAAGCTAGCATTAAGGTTCCGTGCAGCTTGGGCGGTGTTGGCCAACCTCACGTGATCTGGCCTGTCCAACTCACGGTTCAACTCACATCTGGTAGCCTCCTCTTAGTGGCGCTTACCTTGTCACTTCGCTACGCTGTCACTACCTTGTCGCTTTTTGCCACGGCAGTAATCCTTTCGTCGGAGGCGGTTGGGATCAGAAGATCGTGCATTCGGGGAATACTTCGGGCGGAACCGGGAGGTTGCTACACTCTCCGGTTTGCTTGGTAGCGAACGGTTTCGTGCAGCTTGGGCCATAAGATCAACTGTGTTTTCGGGTCGGTCCAACTCACGATTCAGCTCGTATTTAGCAGCCTCTTCGTGTTGAGGACTATCCCGGGAAGGACTCTCTCATCTCAGGCCTTCCGGCTGGTGGATCGTTTTCCCCTTGAGGAACGCCTCCCGGCGCTACTGGACTTTTATATACACCAGTGCGGATTCCAAATTTGAGATGCGAACTCTAATGTGCTACAAATATAAGACACGATTCCACACGATAAACTGAGTTAAAAATCATCTACAACTTTTTTTGGTTTAGACTTTAGATCTTTGTTATCGAGGAAAAGGATTATTTATGTTCAACTTTCGGATATTATTATTTTTTGTTCTCGGTAACTTCACTTCATTCAAAAAACTTGACTTAACTTCATTCAAAAAAAGTTGTATACGATTTTCATCTATAGTTATTGGTCAACAGTGTGCCGGATGGGTTGGTTTGTGGATTATACCTTCCTAGTGCCTCACCGTAAAGCCTTGGTCTCTGACGGGTTCGTGGTTTTCGCTGTACAGTAGATTTGTATCGTCCACAAAGTCTTCTACGCTCACCTCACGGGAGATAGAACGATCATTGTTGTTAAAACTTCCTGGGGTGACGGGTTCGCCAGTTGTAGTCGACAAACTACAATGTATTGATTAATGGCTAAGTGAAATTTTCAACGCCCGTCTTTTCTGAGCACTACAAACGCTCCTCCGAGCCACATTATTATAGATACTCCCACAAGCCACCGCAGGCTGATTTTAATCCGTATTCTTCGCGCGAAGAAAGCCTCCGTCGTTAACATTTTCTTTTACGGGGGCATAACGAAGCGCTTATTCAATCAAGAAGACACACAATGCTATTCAGATACGATCGGCGACTATCGGCAGCCTGACAGCAGATTTATCGTTGGCTTTCAGGCCGCCACACAATGTCGAAATGAATTGGCGAAATGAACAATTGCGCGGTATACGGAAAAAATATCGAATTAGCTTTTCCACCACGCGTTGTTTACTTTAGGCACTGATCAGAGAATTCTCCCCCCTCCCCTTAAAAGATTCTTTTTTCTTATGTGAAACATTTTTTCAGTATATCTTTTAAAAGGTTTATTTCATGTAACCTTGTTTACAAACGACAGGTCGTCTTCGTGGGAAGAGAAGCACCTAACTTGCAAAAGTTCTTTTAAAATAATTTGGATTTTATGTTTTCATTGAAATAAAGCATTACCAAGACAAGAAATTATGCATTGTCATCGGTCCCTAATAATTAAATTTGCAAAAAATCTAATTATTCAAACGTCAGGAAGTTAGTGAAAATTAACTTGAAAGATTCCGTTGCATTGATAGATAGATATGCATACATATATACAGGTCAATATAATATTTTCAGTCTTCTCTCCTACCTCTAAGTCCTGACATATTTTTTATCTTATTTATATATTAATGATAAAGCAGAAAATATAATTTCCTGCAGCATTACAAAAAAAATGTGTTTGGACCATTAGCGAAAAATAGAGCACACTGCAGCATCTTGGTCACTACATCAACACCGCTTAACTAGGCCTAGGCCTGTACTAAGGCAGGTGTACCAGGAAATATTTTGCCTGTGCACACAAAAAAAATATAAAAAACTAACTTAGATATATATACAAACTAACTTACATAAAAAAAAAAATTTAGATATCATCAAAAAGTATTTGAAATTATAATCATATAATTATCGAGTTAATAAATGAAAATCGAAATTATAATAATAGTAAATAGATAGATAGATACCTACTCAGTAAAATAAAAAACGAATAAAAATTAAAATCATACTAGACAGTCAAATCATTTGTGGCTCTTCACGACCTTCATTTATTAGCAACATATAGCTCTGCTTCTTAAAGGAATCTTTTGTCTGAATTGTTTTAAAGTCATCTTGTAATAGGTTATATGCCCTGGGGCCCAAAACAGTAAAATGCCTTTGACCAAAAGAGGTCATCATTCGGGGAATATATATTTTGTATAAAAACTACAAAGTGCTGTGTTGAAAAATAACGATTGTAGTTGTTGGATCGATTAAAAATTACTTAAAGTGTCTTAGAGAGCTTTAACTAAAAGTTGTTAGTTGTTAGATAGAAGTTTTCACCATTATATAAGAAAATATTGACGTGATATTAGTAGCAGTAGGAAAAAATAAGTACTTGTATTTGTAACTCACTTATTTTAAAAATGTCAGCTTCTTCTCCCCGCACAACGACGAGATGTAATTTATTTATTACCTTACGACCCATAAGTTTTGGGCTCCACGTTGGACGCCATTTTTATAATGAAATTTAATATGATTGTTCTTCTTGGTATCAACGTGAATTTATGAGGATGGTCTCTGGGGCCAAATAGGGTTTCTGCCATAAAGTAAATACTTTAAACTTCGTTTACACAGAAAATTCGTCTTCTAAAATTCTGGAAAAAAATGAGCAAGCTAATGAAGAGTGGCTTGATGGTAAGTAATATCGAATATCGAAGCAACGATTATATTCGCACTAAAAAAAGGTACGGCTTTTTAAGAAAATGGGCATGAGTATAGAAGATTTTGCAATAATAATTAATTGGAGTCAGAGGATATTAAATCCTTGAGAGGCGTGAACCTTGTATTTTGATTATTTTCCCTTTACCTACCCATGGTACATGGAGCAATAATAAATTATTTTTTCCCTCGAATACCGTTTATTTTTGTCTTTAAAAACATAACGTGCAATATTATAACTATTGATTAAATTATCTCTCAAAAAGCTTACCTTAATACTATTCAGGCACAGACGTTGACAAGCCAATTAGATTATTGTATACCTACCTATTTGTTTATTTAATATTTATGGGAGGTTTTTGAACCGCCGGGTGCTACAAACTCCACGCGGTAAATTCGTTTTTATCCTATTTATAATGTAGCCGAAAATCACGCTGAAAGTCACTAAATGACTGCCAAAAAGCGAACTCTAGTAACTGCCAAAAAGCTTTCTAGCATTGATATTATTATTTCGATAGGCCTTCATTGCTGTGGCTGTGGAATATAATCCATACACAGATATCTAAGAAAACTACATGTAAAGAGTGCGATCTGGCGTTTATAATGAAAGATACATCGAAGGACGTAACATTGATATTTATTTATGTTTTTTTTAAGCTATTGCATAGCTTTTATCGCGGGCCTAGTAGGCCAGCGCGGCGACCGAATGAAGAAATTTCTTAACGAAAATTAATGATTTTAAACTAATAATTACGTCGTAACGAGTACTGCTTACGATTTGAAAAAAATATATGTTAAACAAGAACATTTTCCTAATATTCTTAGCCTTAAATATTTTAGATTTTGTTTATATTACATAGTGTAATTAATTTGTGAAATTAGGTCTAACAGAACACAAAAACGACTACTACGCAAATACTATCTGGCGTATTATTGTGAAACCTGCACCATTTTAAAGATAATTTAATTATCTATCTTTTTATCTACGATTTTTTTCGAATAATCCGGTTTTTTGGCTTTATCGAATAAAAAATTCGTGCGCGGCGCTCTATCGGAACACGTTTAAATTATTCCGAATCATTTGCTTCCGCAGCCGCAAATGATTCGGAATAATTTCAACGTTTCCCGATAGAGCGCAGTTATCTGATATCAGAAAAAATAAAATAAATAAAATAAATAAATAATTGTAATTGCATAAGTAGTTAAAAAATCGGTTGTGTCACCCCAAGACTTTCCTGACTAGTATCCGGGGAGGTGCGAAAAAACAGCGACATTTTTTACTCTAGTACCCCAAATTTGTATGGCAGGTACCCCAAACGTTGGTCGTAAGTACCCCAAAAACTAATAGGTTCTTCCGATGGTTAACAGAAGCTTCTATGCCAAATTTTAACTTAGACAGATTAAGCGTCTGGGCGCTATCGCGGAAACAATTTTTTCGCCGGGAACCCCAAATTTGTATGGGAGGTACCACAACCGTAGGGCGTAGGGACTCCAAAAACTAATGGGTTCCTCCGACGGTTAACAGAAGCTTATATACCAAATTTCAGCTCAATCCGATTAAGCGTCTGGGCGCTATCGTGGAAGAACACATACATACAGACAGACATACAGACATACATACAGACAGAGATCGGTCTGGAAATAGTCTCAATCGTCTCAGGGAGTCTCAAAATATATATTCCCATCTTCATGTCAAAATTTTTTTTTAGCGCGATCACAATACTTTCCTTTCCGATAGGTCGTCAGGAAAGTAAAAAGCTATGCAATAGCTTTACAGTGGCAGTCCCCGAGTGCCACACGTATTTTTTTTTATTTATTTATTTATTGGTTACATAAACATTCAAGTGCAAAAGCACAATATAAAAAAGAAGAAAAAACTCAACAATTATGAATTACCATTATATATTACATTTAGCTGTAATTTATACCGTCTAAATTTAGGTATACATCTGTCCGAGCCCAGGTTAAATATCGCATAAATTACTTAAATGTTTATTTTTTTAATGTGCTAAGTAAAGTGCAACCTAGCCCGTCTTGCTAGGCACTTCTGTGTTAAGGCGAGCTCACTGCCTGAAATATATTGAAGTGGCTCGGTTATCTCAGAAACAAAGAAAATACAAAAATATATATTTTAACTAAATATTTTTACCGCAGATTACGTCATAGAAATGTGAATACTGCCCTTTTGCCGCACTGGTGGCTGTCGCGTCGCATTCATACGAACTTCATTTTTATTGTTGTAATATTGCACGGATAATAGGGTAGGAAAATAAATGTATAGCCAGCAAACTGAAATGAGCATGGACTGATCGACGATTTCCAGGGGTTCATAACGGGCGATTTTCGAACGCTAGAACCTAATCATACGGATTAAACTTGATGATAAAAATAGTTTTTGAATTATAAATTACCCTAAAATTTAAATTAGCAAATACTTCTGATAAATGACGGTCGTATAAATAAAATTATATTACAATAAATTACTATTAGATATTAGAAATTTAGAAAACAGACTGAATTATTATAGTCAGAAATTGACAAATTATCAATCACATAGATACATATATACACAATCATACATACATACACACATACACAATTAGGCCCCCCTATTGAAATTATATATTTTCGCTACCTTTGCCTTTCGCTGTTATATTATTTCGCTACTAATTCCTTCATGTGATAAAGTAGTTTAAACGATAAGAGTTCAACAAGCACAATATTGTTTCTGTCTTGTAATCTCAGCTCTGTTCTCCGTCAGTTTGCCGTTGCTTCAGTGAATAAAACTCACAAGGCCGGGGCTTCCCCGGCTGCGGCGGTGGTGGAGAACCACTAATTATTCCGAGGCAAATATTGACGCCGCGGTCGCCCCATACCGTCTCTTGGCTATTTTGTGGCTGACTTCCACGTGGCCCCTAATCGCCGCTCCACCCACTTCCCTTTTAAAATTCAACTTTTCCCCGCAGCTGCGCAAACTTTCAGCCGTTTATTTCAATCAACCGCCGCCGGCCTAATTGCGTCTTCAACCCTTGCCGACGTGCACGCGGGGCCATATTAAATAATGTATTAAAATCGCCGCTTTCAAATTGGTTAGTGTGCTATTTACACCCAGATTTGTCATTTGAAATTAAGAGATATAATAAATAATTCAAAAGCGGAGAGATTTATGTACGGCGGCTTTTTTTTTTCAAGGGGTGGTTCTGTACATCAAACTGAATATAAAAGAGGATTTTGTCTTTTCGGTTTTTTGAAGGTTTATCACTTTTGCAGATTTTTGTTCAGAGGAGATAATTAAAAAAAAATGTAAGTAGACATTTATTCAAGTTAATTCGATTTTCTCATAATCAATGCATTCAAATTCAAAGAAGAGGCAGAATAATTTAATTTTAGAGTAAGTTAACGTTTATTTATTACCGATGAGATCAACTATACATTAAAAAGCACGCAGCAGCTAACCAGCTGGTGAGTTGCTCCGTGTTAAAAAGTAAGGATAATTTATATCAAAGAAACAAAGGAAAATCTACGATTGCACAAAAAAATATGCGATGATTGCTACATTTTTTTTGTTGTTTTTGTTTGATTGCTAGATATGTTTGGGCAGTATAGATCAATAGTTTCTGTTCGGACCACTGCATGCATTAGAAAATATAAAAAAAGGGAAAAAATATTACTCAAAAGTCTACCTTAGTACGGGCATCACTCCAGCAAGGTAGATTTTAAACTTAATATATAGTGTTTTAAATGTATGTGAAATAATAATAAATAAACTATTCCTAATGGTAATATAAGGTCATAGTTGCATATAATATCACAGACTTTGATTTGATCACATTTTTTCCAGGCCACTCCTTATTAAAAAGGATCTCTGGCTGTTCGGCGGTGCGGTCCCCCGTATGCCGCGAGCCAATACACCATTCAGTTTTATGTAATCGCCTATTCATGTCGGCATCCTTCGCCCGTATTTTATTAATGATGACGGTACGGGGATACGGGCAACTTGCAACAATACCAATCCTTCCCTTCCATAAATCATATTCATCCTTGGCACATGCGTTTTGTTCGAAGCCACCAACACCTTCTCAGCATTTTAATTGTTATTAATGACGTAGATATGTGTGCGTAGTTCGCTTTTATTAGCCCCAAATTACCATACGATACGCGTATGATGGCGACGCTTGGGAGTAATCGATTGCGAACGGTTGACAATCGTTTTATTTTCATTTGTCGTTTACGTACAGAACCACAACCGAATAGATGTATAAATGCTGTATAGCAAGATAGATAATATCGTTGATTATATAAGATATTAGGTTCCATAGTTTCATACTACGATTTGGCAGCTGGGATTTTACTACGAACAACGCCTAGATTACTACGAAACTACTACGATTACTAAAAAATTCGTTAATACTCTCTTATGTTCAAATATAACGGCCTTCGTGGTATTATACTTCCTACTTCCTTATTGTGACATTTCACAGTGAGCTAAGGGGCCCTTGCTGAGTTGGCCACGAAGACCCATTCTGTTCAGGGTTGGTCACACTCACGGGTCAACACCCATCCGACGACCTCCACGCATGAAGTGCGAGCCTGGCCTTAGGGTTAGTTTCCCCTAGGAATCAACCTTCTGGCGCTCCTGGACGGTCTGCGCACAGTGCGGCATAAGCCAATCGATTGACAGTCGGAGGAGTCTGGAATCAGTACTGTTTCCTATATAGCGGGGGTGGTTGCGTACCTTATGGCGACTGCTCTTGAAACGACCATCGGCTACCCGATCCTGGGTGAACAGCCGGGCAAAGGATGCCGTGGTCCGCGATAGATTCGGTATACACCGTTTCACCGCTTCGTAAGGGAGAGGACCGAAGCGACCTCGAACTCGTATATAATAATAAATAATAATAATAAAAAACTCTGCATTCAAAATAAAAAGGTGAGCTTATTGCCTTGCGGCAATGTCTATACAATACATATATAGCTACAGTATCCTGTCTCAAAATAAAATACTATTTTAATAACCAACACATTTTTAAATCATAGCTGTTATTATTTTAATAAATATGTCAATTTTTTATTTGGTATACAAGTTTTATTGCGTAATAATTGACGCTCTTAATACGCCTATACAATAAAAAAGAAGTAAATATATTAAAACGAATAAAAACACGACTGCCGTTACAAAAAAAGAAATACTCTATTTGTAATTATAGTTTTTACGGTTTTTTATGACATATTTGTGGTTTATGTATTTATCCGCAACCTTTCATTTGATACTAAACACGATATATTTTTGTTAATTTATTGACATTTGGAGATTTAGACATTTAGACAACTATTCACTTAATATTTTGACAGTAAAAGTACTTTATGACACTTGGGATGACATAACGGTTCTAACAATACCACATACTTCTAAATCGATTGGAGCGTTTAGAAGTTACAGTGGAAAAAAGAAGCGGAAACCTGCATAGATGAACGCTGAACACATTACCTCCCTTTTTGTTGGGCAGTCGTGTAATAATAATATAATATTTCACGAATTTTTAAATAATAGCTCTTATTAATTTATTATTATTTATATATAGCTTTTTATTTTTAATTTGGTATGCAGGTTTCAATACGTGATAATTACGCACTTTAATGTTTAAATAGATTAATAGATATCATTCTATCTCTTCGTATTATTTCTGTGATGTAATCAGCCTATATAAAAAAATACGATAGATCGCACTAATAGTCGAATGTTATTGTTGTTATAGTTGGTTTAAATATTGGGGTTTTATATTCAATCAGTCTTTTCTAAAAAAAACGTCCTTTATCAATGTTATTATAGATAGTTAAATAAGTTGCTATTAGTTTCGCCGTCAATGGTATCAGCGCCACTTGCATTTCGCCGGCGCAGAAGAGTTGCTATAATGTACTATAAAGTAGGGCAATCTAGTACCATATATAATCGATGTCATTTTTTTTTGTCTTTACACATAGAATTGGTACGCCTCTTACAAATATTTTTACCAAACACAAAAGTTGCCTCTAATTTTAAAGAGAGTCTCAAAAATGGGGTCTGTTTTTACTATTTTATCCGCCGAACTTATACGACCTAGTATACGACCAGCTTCCCCTTACACAGCGATTAAGTATCAAAGTAAACTTATTTATGGGCACAAGACGTGATTCATTCAAGTGTCGCTTAAATCGCATTCTTTAGAGTATTTGAGTCTCATCTCAGCTATGAATGTCAAGACGAGGCTGCTATTCAAGTAGGTATCGTATCGTCCTCTATTAAACTCTACGGGTTCATGACCAGTAGGTAAAACATGCGGGTTCTAGGTAGAATATCGACCCGTACAGTGGGCAAGCGCTCCAATTTGCGTTTGTGACAGGGATTTCAGACAGTGGAGTGTTGTCTGCTACAACGGGCAATTCCGTCAACCCAGAAATATATAACAATATATAATCATTCTTTCAACCTGGGCTGAGCGTAGACTTGGGACAAAACAATCCACGAAGTAACTCCGCCACCTCGCCCGTATGAAGCTAACGCCTCACCGCGAAACACCGGAAATGTGAAACCAGCGGGCCGACCTCGCGCCCTTACTACTAGTTTTTCCGACCTCCCGATTGGTTACGGGTTCGAGGTCGCTTGCGCGGTCCTCTACCTGCCGCATATTCAGTTTGAATCTATCGCAAACCATGGCATCTTCTGTCAACATCACTTTCGACAACATTCTATTCAAATTTAAATTCTTTATTATGGAAATCACACAGTATTATGAATGATTTCAGTAAAAAAAATAGTTAAATATAAAATAAAACCGATTTCGGACTTCAATAAAATTACAGACATTACGTTGATTATGGTGACAACTACTTAATAAAACTAGCATACCTATAAAAAAACCTATCGAAAGACTAGGTGTAGTCGTTAGGGTGTGTGCGTGTGTGTGAGTGTGGAGTGTGAGCATGAGAGTAGTCGTAGCAAAAATGATTAATGAATTAAATCCTAGAGATGTTTATACCTTTGTTTTTTACACGACTGGCCAACAAAATGAATGTAATGTTTTCAGGGTTCATCTATGTATGTTTTACGTTTCTTTATTCTACCACAACTCATAAACGCTTGAACCGATTTAGAAGTGATAGGTATTGTTACAATTGTTATGTTATCCCGATTGTCATAGGGTATCTTAAATGTCGAAATATCATGTCAGTACTTGTCTCAATGTCCAAATGGCCAAATGTCAATAAATTAACATAAATATATCGTGTTAAGTGTCAAATGAAAGGCCTGATTAAGTATATTCCGGAAATATACATTCATCTATATGGATAAGTATATAAATCACAAATATTTCATTAAAAACCCGTAATAAAAATAATTATGACTGCAATAGCTCACTTTCTGTAGCGGCAGTCTTTTTTTTATTATTTTTAATATATTTACTTGTTTATTATTTTGTTTCTACTAATTATTTAGAAGTCTTGAACTATTGATGACCAAAATGCTTTAATAGTTTGTTATTATTTCGTCAGTGGGCCCGATTTCATATCTTCGTGAACTAAAATAGGAACTTAGCTTACCCGCAAGACACAGAGCAATACGTTAGAACGGAATATGAAATGAACTTTCGTCGATTTTCCCGCTCCAAAACTACCTGTCAAGCTTATAGACGCCCGAATAAGTTTGAAGTCAATTCGTGCGGTGTTATATTTAGATTAGGTCGCCTATACTCTTACATTGTAAGGTCCCGCGTTCGATTCCCGGCTGGGTCACCATTTTCCGTTGGGATCAAATTAACGTAATTGCATTTTTAATTCTGTCGATCGAATGCAATAACAAGACACACACTTACACACATGTTACACGCACACATACATATAACACGTCATAGTAGGGTTGTTTGTAAGAGATTGTCATATGACAATAAACCCGCCCATTATGACACTTCACAATAAAAAGTATAAACAAACAAACAAACAAACAAACAATTTAGCTGTTTTATCTTCGGTGGGTAGTTTTAATCCGTAAAAGTGACAATCGTTCATTTCACATTCCGCTCTGATGCGTTCATTTCACATTTCACACTCTCGTTCACACGAACTAATTTGCGATTTTAGTTCATGAGACGCAATCGAGCCCATTATATATAATGAACAGGCGTTCTTGCTCGAGTGATCGTGATTCCGGTGTGGGGAAGCGGTAGTGTAATAGGAGCGTGCTGGAGATTCGCCCTGATTTTATAGAAACCTGCATAGCGTTTCTATAAAATGCGGATTTCAGAATACGATCTCGTCGTATTCTGAAATCCGCATCAGATCCCGGCCGCTGTAATATCATCACAGCGAATCGATTTCGCCGCTCATAAGTGCGATGCGATCGCCCGCAGCCTCCAGTCGCTTCTATGGTAAAACGCTGGGCGCTGTTTACAGACGATCGGCGGCACGTCGCGCCGCTTCTGTGTAAAAGCGAATGGGATCTTTATTGTCTGCCAGTGGCAGAGTCCGCAAACAGCGGTGGCCCGAGCACTGTTTGCCTAGTGAGCCACTCGCTGCAACTCATTGTCAATGGAAAATGCAGATAGGTTTTTATCTCGTCGCGGTTTTAAATTGTGGTGAATTTACATAACAATCTTATAACATTATATAACCAACTTCTAACAATTCGTTCAAGGACTTCTAAGTAGGGATGGACATCGATATCCGATATATAGAAAACATCGATGGTTAGAGATAGATGTTCGATATTTATTTACATCGATAGTTCCTTATCGATGCTTTGGCACCATCGATATTTTTAAACTATATCTACATACATATTTTGTTCCATATATAAATACCTAAAAATATTTTATGGAAGTTGTTATTTCCTAACTCAAACCGCTGCACGGTGTTTCGAACAGAACAAGTTAGCTGGACAAAATTAATTAGTCCAATTTTCTGACTCTATCCTTTGTATCTACACAGGTAATGAACATTTTGTATAACGAAAGTGTTATTAAAGCTTGTCAGGTAATATAGTGGTATTTTTTTAAAGTAAAATGCTTTTACTGGGTAAAATAATATTTATTTTGTTAAATTATAGTAAAAAAAGAAAAATTGTTTTTACTCAGATATATCATAATAATATACTAATCCTAAAATACTTACAGCTATTAATAAATAACATACTTATACACATCATTAGTCGAATTATTATCTAAGAATTTACACTAAATTGGTACTTAAACTCTCTAATTAATCGTTATCGCTAAATTCTTCCTCGGATGAATCGTCTACAACATAGTCATTACTATTCCTAGTCCCTATAGTTTTACTTGTATATATAGTGGGTGGTAGTAATAAATGTAATACTTCGGAAGGGAGATTGCCTGACATTTTTGGGGACTTCCCTGAGGCTGTTAATTACAGGATCAGATGTGATCAGCAACATATTAAGCAAGTCCCTATTTGTATCAGGACGTGATCGCTTCCGAGTATTACACTCTCGGAATCTTCTGCAATCTCTGTTGCGAGCTTTCTGAGCTTCCTCAGAAAGCTGCCTGATTGGCAGAAGAGCCGATTTTATGATGTTGGCACTATGCACAAGAATTTTGTGTACAGTAGCAGGCACGTAATATCACGAATAGAGACTTAAATAAAGTTTTTTTGTATCCTATGCTATAGTAACAAATTTTTCTATATTAATATCCTGAGTATGACAAAGTCCTGAGTATGACATCAAACTTTTTTATAAGATTCACAACTAAACCTGTAATTTCTGCACTCTGCTCGGGGTTCTTAAAAAATCGTCGAGCAGTATTTCCATCATTTGTGTCTCCATATCCTGGCTTTGGTTTATCTACAATCAAACTCATTTCATTCAACCGATTCTGAATATTAGCAGAGCGATGCTTCATGTTAGATTTATCAGCTGTGTCTCGCACTTGCCAATTTTTAACCTCCAGGCGGTAACTAATGTGAAGTAAGCATTCGAAACCGCGTATCCAGGCGTGAAATGTAGACAAACCAAAACTAAATAGGAATATTTGCAACACACTCCCTAGACTCATCATTCATCACTTTTGGGGTCCCACCGCAAATGTAGCACCTTTGTGCAGAAGATGTTTCGATCAAAGCATTGCACACTTTACCGTCAATCATTGTAATTAGTAATTCGTATCTCAGTACCATGAACAGTAGATTTTGTCGGTTGCAACCCATTTATTTCCTCCAGAACGACATTTGTCTCTGATACAGTCAACGCCGTACTTTCTTTAGAGAAAATAAACTTAATTGGCTGAAAATACCTAGTAGAAGATGAACAAGGGTTCTGCCAAGCAATATTAACACTTTCGTCACGCATTTGAAGCGATACAAATAAAACACAAACAAGAATTCATCACGTGTCTCGTTCACAATAATTTGATCGTCACAAGGGAAATATTCTAACTTAGCTTTCCTAATACTGTAAAATGATAGAAATACCTCATGCCCCGCTTTCATGGTCGACTTTCGAGTCTATTTGTAAGAGTGGCTTGTAGATTTCGAGTCCGTGTAAGCTAATACCTCTTTAGTCAAACATCTCTGCTCAGAGGTGTCAATGAAACTAACACTTTTTTCATGTCTTTGCACTTTTCGGGACTGTCACTGGCACTCTTTATAACTCGAGCCAAGTCTCAATGGCCAGATAATTGTGCTGAAACTTCCGCAGCAGTCAATAGTTCTGAAGTACTCCGCGAAGTCAGGTCTACATTTTTTCTTCTTTTCGTTTTATCGCTCGACTCAACGAACTCCTTGCGAGGCCGCATTGGGGTCCACCGCAGGGCGACCTCGCAAGGGGGCATCTCCATCTATATTCATCAGGTCCTACTCAGGAGGTTTGGACATGATGAATAGAGATATGGACGGCTTAATCTTCCGCCATCCGTTCTGTGTTATTTTTAAGAAAGCGATACTTGCTTTTTTCGCATTTTGTCCATTTTTTCAGTAACTTGGAAGAAAATCTGCTGATCTTATTTTTCGTTTGCCTCAACCATGCTTCGGTGATTCCCGAAATGTCCATGTTTCGAGGATACAACTAATAAAGCATGCTATTCTGGTCACTTTTGCCACGTTTCAGCCATTCTTCAAAGAACTCTATTTTTTAAATAGGGTAAAATAGGGTAGGAGAAATCTGAAACAAAAAAATAAAAAAAATAGTTGTACAAAAGTGTGCGAACAAAAACAGTAATATCTTGAAACTATAGGGTCACAGCTATGAAATATGTAAATTCTAGACTGGGGTCAAATGGGGGCATACAACTTTTAGACTTATATATGCAAAATAATCGCAACAATAGCAAGTTCAAGATTTCTGCATTTTTTATAAAATAATGTGTAATGTTAGGTACCAATTGTTATGAAAAATAAAAAGTACTTACCTTTAGCTTCCAAATTCATCACTAATATGTATAAGGCACAGTAGTTAAAAACAGTGTTATGTGGTATCGCAACAAGAGTAAAAAGTAAATAAAATAATGCGCTTACCCATTTAGGACCTCATTTACTAATTACTAGTTGAGTATGGTGCAACGAAATAATTAAATTCATAAGTTTTGGAATGTCGTTTATCATTCTCTTTAATGATTTGTCAGAAATTCACACATGACTTTTGTCCAGTTAACTTGTTCTATTCGAAACACCGTGCGCTGGGGCGGCATAAACTGCGGACTGTCTATAGCGGTGGTAGACAGATCTGCACGTGCCGTTTCGGCTGGCCTCCATATTATATATTATGCAAATATATTCTAAATGTCTAACAATATTATTTATTACATATACGATATTATATTTTGTAAATTATCCAACGAAAATAAACAAGGCTCAATGTAACAATAATGAATTTCGTTTCTACTTATCAAATGCAAGACAAAATCCAAATTCAATATTTATGAAACCCGTCACTAGTAGGGAAGTAGAAAATATAGTAAAAAAATTGAACAAGAGTCATTCTGCAGGGACGGATGAAATTCCAATGTTTGTTGTAAATAGGGCAATAGATTATATTAAAAACCCCTTAACGCAGGCTATAAATGCCTCTATAGAAAGTGGTGTTTTTCCCGAAGAGTTAAAATTATCAAAAGTGATTCCACTCTATAAAGCAGGCGCAAGAACTGAAACTGGAAATTTTAGACCAATTGCAATTTTGTCTTCTTTCTCAAAAATCATAGAGACTATAATTAAAAATAGATTAATTGCGTTTTTTGATGCAAACAATATTCTTAGTGAAAGACAATTTGGATATAGACGAAACAAGTCCACTACTAAAGCTATCGAGGATTTCATATCTTATATAAATGACAAACTAATGGACAAGTACTACACCTTAGGTATTTTTTGCGATTTGAGTAAGGCATTTGATTGCGTTAGGCATGATATTTTACTAAACAAACTAAATCATTATGGAGTCAGGGGAGACTGCTTAAAATGGTTTGATTCATATTTAACAAATAGGACACAAATCGTGGAAATTACACAATGTCAAAATCAAAACATTACAAAACACTGTTCGATCCCTTTAACTAATAAACTTGGAGTCCCGCAGGGTTCCATTTTGGGCCCTATTCTATTTTTAGTATATGTAAATGATTTACCAATGTATTTCAACGATATAAATGTAACTATGTTTGCTGATGACACTAGTTTAATTGTTGCCGGTAAAGATATGGACGAATTATTGATTAACGTTAAAATTAATCTATTCAAACTAAATAGTTGGTTTGAGAGCAACAACCTCACACTAAATGCGTCTAAAAGTAACTTCATACATTTTACAAATCATCGAAATCGAAATAAAGGTTCGCCAATAATACTTTCAATAAATAACACTGCCATTCCTCAAACTCATTGTACTAGATTTTTAGGTGTTCATGTCGACGAACTTTTAAAATGGAACTTTCACTGTGAAAACCTCGAAAGTAGGTTAAGTCGGGCATGTTATGCTTTAAGTATTGTAAGAAGGTCGTTGGATGAATTGCAAACAAGAAATGTTTATTTCAGCTATATTGAAGCTATCCTAAGTTATGCCATTACGATCTGGGGAAATTGTTATGCTTGTCATAGGGAACCCATATTTATACTCCAAAAGAGAGCAGTGCGAATAATTGCAAAGGTGAAAAGGGAAGAGTCGTGTCGACCCATTTTTAAAAGGCTAAGAATCCTCACCTTAACCTCACTCTATCTCTTTAAGTTACTAACTGAGTTTTTTAAAAATAAAGAAACACATTATAAAAAGTTTTCAGATACACATACTAAAAATACGAGAAATAAATTAAACATTTTTATACCATGTATTAAACTAAACACAGCAAGGCAAGACACAAAATACTCAGGGCCATATTACTTTAACAGGCTACCAGAAAGTTTAAAAACTATTCAAGTGGAAAGCTTATTCAAAAAGTTACTTAAAGAATTCTTATTAGACAAAGCTTTTTACTCGATCGATGAGTTTGTTAATTTTAAATAATTTTTCAAATTTTTTGGTCATTTTTTTGACAATTTTAAGTAGTATTTTTTAATTATTCTGACTTTTTCTGATTTTAATTTCTTGATTATTTTTATCAATTATTTTAATTTGTGGTTTTAGTAAATAAATCTTAAAAATGATTTGGATGCCCTAAAAGCAATAAAGAAGTAACTGTATGTACGTGGTGATAAATTTAAATATTGTAAAAACGAACTAATATACTGTATTAATTACTGAACTAATATACTAAAAGCAATAAAGAAGTAACTGTATGTACGTGGTGATAAATTTAAATATTGTAAAAACGAACTAATATACTGTAATTTAAATGTACCTAAATATTAAGTTTCTACAATCTGTTAAGATTTTTTGGAAATAAATTGAAAAAAAAAAAAAAAAAAAAAAAAAAAAAAAAATATAAATTGAAAAAAAAAAAAAAAAAATATTGTTACTATTTTTTATACAAAATCGACCAAAAAAAGGTGCGGCGGTTAAACGACGAATTTCGGAAATTTGATTAAATATTGCCATTTCCTAATTTTAATTTAGATTTAATGCCATTGTTTATTTTTTTATTTTTAGCACCTATGTTAAATTATACATAATATCGCTGTGTTCATCTCTATTATTGATTTTATCAGAAGAAAACTCAGGGATTTTTAAAAAGAATTATCGTTTTTTAGATAAACTAAATGTCGATGATTTGAAAACGATATTTTTCGGCCACTGATGTTTGCGTTACGATGTTGATATCAATGGTAATATCGATGTTTTTCATTCGATGTCCATTGCTACTTCAAAGTCCTTGACGTGAGACAAATTTAAGCGAAAACTAATACTGTCAAAAGTTCAGTTCTCTGATAAAAGTAGCTTCACATGACATCCCAACAAGTGCCGCCATAAACTACCACTTCTTTATTGCAAAAGAAAAAGAACCTTTGCCCAAAGACACTTTAAATGTCTTGCCCCAAAATTATATAACACCGTAAAAAGTATGTTAAAACTTTAATAAAACATAAAAATCGGTTGTGGTACTTACCCCAAAAAAATCCCGGCAAGTAGCCAAGGATTTATTTAATCTGAATACTAATTTTATAAATAAAATCTATGAGCGGCCTCTCTCGGCCGGCGTCAAACTTAGTTGGGTTCCGTTGCAACAGCCTCGGGCGACGCGGTTCATTTTTTGACTAAGGGTGGGGTAGGCCCAGGCGCCAGCAGATGACGTTAATATTTGATTAAAATGTATAGCGGTTAAATATTATTGGTGCGATTTGTATATGAGATATTCCAACCAAAATGTCACTTTAATTTTGGCCCAACAAGGCATTTGTGAATTAAATGTCCTACTTTGGCTCTCCATTCTGCGTGGAGGCCGCCGGATGGGTGTTGACTCGTGAGTGTGACCGACCCTGAACGAATGGGTTTTCGTGGCCAACTCAACAGGGCCCACCGAATTATCCCCAATTATCTTACAGCGGCTTTTTGCACAGGCGGCCGGCTTTTATAACATCGCGTGGTAGTACTCGAGCGGTTATCCATCTAAGTACTGACCACGACCGACGCTGCTACTAACTTCAGTGATCTAACGTAAACCAGTGTCTCAAAGCAGCTACAAACGTTACACATTATAACGATTTTTTAAAAAAATGTTGAAGAATTTGAAATGTGCGCCACCGCGTTTTGGAGACGAAACGCAGTCAGTGACTAAATTTAGAATGAAAACTACAACAAAAATTCTACACTTACAAAAAAAATTATATCAGGAATAGGTTACCAAAAAGTAATTAAACATACACAAATAAAAACACAAACATTTCAGTAAATCCAGGGTTTTATTCCTTGTTATTCCTTAGTTTCATTTATTTATTTATTTATTCTGATAATACTTCGGTTATTAGAAATATTGTTACATGATTACTAATCAGAGTATAATATCTTATGCGTACTCCGCATGCTTAGTTAATAATTGCCTATGTGCAATTTATTTAAAGATTCACATGAAAAGTTTCAGTATAAAAATTAATGGCCTTAAAAATTGACAAATAAAATAATTTTTAGACATAGCTTTACAGTAAATTCTGAGAAACAATTAAATAGAATAAAAATTAAAAAATATACTTTGAATTATCAATTTGTCATATAATATGCTGTCTATAATGTTATTCCTTGTTGTTTATTCCTTGTTAAACGCAGCTCGATGCCGCACAGCTTGATGCCCGTCCGACGTGCACTGCTGTCTCCCCGCTATCGATATTTCGGCCTGTGTTACCCTGTCGAAAACATGTATGAACCTATCCTCTTTTTTTAATCATACCCAAATGGCTATTGTGCTTTTGTATGCCGCGGTGGGTCCCATCGCGTGCGCCATTCCGTTAACGATCTCGTTTTACGAGTAGAACTCACAATCGACGACCATTTCGCGAACATCCTCATATTTTATTTGCGCTATTGGTGATTTTTAGATTAGGTCGGTCGGTAGGTATGTGATGATGTTTTATGGCGTAAATCGATATTTTTAGCTGTTACAGCTTTATTTTGCCCCAATTCGTTCAGCTCAGTTTTTTAGCCGTTTCTACTATCGTAAATGGCAAATTACCTAGATTTTACCATTTTAATTATGAGTAACTAGCGAAACAGTCGAGCTTCGATTGGGATCCAGTGATAAAATATTTGTAATATTGTAATAAAATTAAGTTATTCCTAGTGTAGTAAAAACCCAAGTTAATAGCATTCTTTTACGGCATTTGTTTCACGCCGTTCGGTAACGATTTTTGCTTGTTCGTTATTTAGATTTTCACCCCTGAACGCTTTTCTATGTATTCATCAGACGATGAAATAATTCAAAATTCTAGACCCAACTTTTAAATTGGCCCAAAATCCTGCTCATCCTGCAAGTTAGCCGACTTACGCATCGTTCCCACTGCAACATCCCGTTCTTTACAGGAGCCGTTTAAAGTGACACATTTTCGACTGTCTGGTCTGCGAACATTAACAATCGGACGTCCCTGGAAACGGTGAGTCTAAACTCACCGGCCAATCCTTCTACCACCGAGTCAAAGGACACAGACAAGATGCCGAGCCAATCTCGTCCACTGGGGCTACACTGGGGAACGCTGCAGAACGAAGATGTCAACCCCCACCACACCCCAGGACCTACAAGAGACGAACAACAACACCCAGGTCGCATATTTTTGGAGCGACCTGCCCCGGACAAGTTAACCTGGCCCGGACACGTTAACAACTAACAGGAACTGTTTTTTCGCAGGATCCAGTTTAGTGGTGGACGTGTTCTAGCGTTCATACGAGCATCCTATTAGCGGGATGCTGCAAAAAGTAAAAATAGTTGACTTCAGACTTTCAATGTACAGTTTTTACATATCAGAAAGTTCGCTTGGTGTGGATTGCGACATGGTTAAAATTCTACTGTCATGTACTTAATAAAACGTCAAACACATAGCCGATGTGACTAAACCTGTCAAAGTTATGTCAGGTTCAGATTAGGGAATCGAGATTTGTTGGCACTGTACATATCACTATATATATTCTCGTTTTTCAATTCCTTCATCAAATCGAATTAAATTTGTTTTGAAACTCGCCCGCGTTTCTGGGTCTAGCCGTACCCGGCATCAATGGAAAGCTCCGTTCGGTTAAGGCGACGATGTAGGTAAATTTCGAAAATTACATTTTTTGGCAATTTTTGAACAGTCATACTGAAATAACTGATGATGTTAGCCAACAAAAAAAAATTATCGTAACTCACGGTACCTTTCTTAAGTAGATAGCTATTTCAGATTTTTTTTAAAGTATTGGAAAATTGAGGAAAATAATTAAATCTGGGAGCTATACAGGAAATTTTCATTTTAGAGCATTTTTTGAAACGTGCCTCACACTAAACTGCACGATCAAGAAACTCAAAAAAATACTACGGCATTTTAACAATAGTTGTAAAGAGGGATGCTTTGGAATAAATTAAAAAAAATAAGTTTTTCTTGTTAAAAAAAAATATATAAAAAGTGTAACTTTCATCCATATTCACTGTTAAATATTACTTATTACTGTGTGTTTTTTTTCAAGTTTGTTTTTTTTTACATAAACTATGTACAATAAACTTGTAGTACTGACGATTATTTTTTTCAAATAAAATATCAATATATTTTTAAAATAATATTTTGCAGAGCCCGTTTATATTATTTTTGTCATACAATGAGATGAGCGCGCTCTTCTCGCGACGACGCGCTGGCATTTAAAATGCCGCAAGCGACATTGGGTCAATATGGTTCTTATGTGGGGATCAATTACTGATTCAAATGGCATAACAGCCAACCTTTTATAGTGAAATGTTATTGGCTCTTAGAAACGTGGTTCATTTCGGCTTCGAAGGCCGACATATGCGGTTGCGTTCGCGACGCTCTGTTTCATGACTTATTATTACCAAATTGACATTTCGATGGATCGGAAATGTGAAAGTAAAAAAATATCGGTTTTAGATGGCTATTTCACCGTGTAAATGAAAGAGGTTTAAAAACATGATAAATCATATGTTGAAAAATAGAAACAATAACAAGTAAAATAATATTTAATATTTATTTATTTATTATTTTTTTATTTTTTTTATTTAAAATATTACTTTTTTTTAATAAAAAGTGTTCATTTATTTGATAACAATGTTTCTTTATGTATAAAAACAAAAAAAAATATACATATCGGTAGGTTTTGAACCTACGACCGGTGTGATCTTATGCGAGTTTAAAACAAGTGCGCCACTTCAGCTTGCTTCCTGCGAGTCAAAATGTGTGTATATAAGGGGACAGTAAATAATGCCAATACATTTGCGTTAGAGCCATATGACAGAGCTATACACCATGTATAAATATAATATACAATTAGGCTACGATTCTGACCGTTCTAATATAGAAAACCGTCAGATAGGCAGAATTGTAATTTAAAAAACAAAACGTAGGTATCTACTTTTTAAAAGCTTTTATTCAACTTGTAATGTCTGTGAAAAAAAATCTAAAAATGCGAAGAAATATTACATCAGCAGTAGCTTACAATAAATGTCAAAACTTTTCAATTGATAAGAAAATTGATTGCCTGTATAATGACATTTTGAACGCCCTGATAGATGCATTTGGAAACCATGATAAATGTAGAAGTTTTTAAAATTGTTTGTCGGAAAATGAAACACTGGATGCAATGAGTTGTTTGATGGGTGACATTATTTGGGAAAGAATACGTTACATAACTTAAAACGTAGGTAGCAATACATGCAAGAAGCCTAATTCATGATGTAGATAGTAATGTTCTCGAAAGGTTTAACGGCATCATTGCAAAATTTATTGGTGGTAAGAGGACAAATTACATCCAAAAGCAGTCTTACCAAGCGCGATGTAATGCGGCAGTTATATCATTTAATACAAAACAGCCACTGTCAAGATTACATAAAAAATATATAGGCAAAAGTCCCTCTGGCAGGATATCAAAAGTTAGGTATCAAATTTGGAATAAAGAAGACAGAGGCATTTAAGTAAATCCATTCTTTATAAAAGAAATAAAAGCAGAAAGTTTTTTTGAAAAAAAAAAACAATAATTCGCATTATGGAGAACATTGCAACCAACCCGATGTTCCATCACAAATATTCGAAAAAAGCAAAGCTCTGTTATTTCAAGAATTGGAAAATAGAAAAATGATCGATTGCGAATTGAAAAACTTACGGTTATTCAAGGTGAAAGCAGCGAGTGGTTGGAATTACGAAGAAAAATGGTAACTGCGTCTAACTTTGGCAAAATTGTCAATAGTTAACAACACACAAAATGCGCCAATTTAGTTAAATCCATGACTGAAAATGGGATTTGAGCAACGTAGCATCAATTTGCCATGGAAAAGAAAATGAAACAACTGCACTAGAATGAAAAATATGTCTAGAAAAAGTGGAGATTCAGCAATGTGGATTATTCATTGACCCTAAATTTCCATTTTTGGGAGCTTCTCCAGATGGAATATCTGATGATTATATTTTTGAAGTCAAATTTCCCATTACAGCGCATAGAATCTGGTTAACGGAAGCGACAAGAAAAAGAAAAGTGACATTTTGGAAACAGAAAGATGGAAAACTTGAAATCAGCATCAAACATCACTGGTACGTTCAAGTTCAAGGACAGGTCCATATATAATTTCTTTTTATTTATTTATTTTTTATTTTATTTCTGGAAAAATACAGCGCATACAATATACATACGTGTGCATAAATGTAGAAAAAAAAGAAAAACATTACGCCTATAATCGTTTATTACACATTTGGATTTCAGCATATTACACTTAAAAATTAATTATAAAATAAACAAAGTTCATATTAAATATAAAAAATATATAGAAAACCGATGGGAGAGGTAGGGAATTGGAAGTGATTAGGAAGAAGGAGTTAGACGATGGTATGTGTATATGTATATAGATATAAATAAAGATATAGATAGGTCGTATAGTGGATATATAGATACAGATATTTATTGATGTTTATAGGTATTTATATAATAAATATTTATAGATATTTATAAATATTTGTGGTAGCTACTGATATGTTGTATAGAAAGTATATAACTAATTACTATAGGTATTAACAAGCTCGTTAGGTGCAATTGATTTGAATAATTCTTTAACGAACGTCGGTTGGTTGAGGTTGAAAATGTCGATGGTGGAGAAACAAGAGTCGTACGTGCATATCAGCCCATAAGCGATGGAATGTTTCCCGTAGTTGGTATTGGCACGAGAGACCTCAAACGTGCGTGGATTGCGAATTAATCGCTGAGGAACGAAAAAACGTAAGTTTTCAACAAGGTATGAACTATCTGTGGTATTGTGGATAACTTTAAAGAAAGTGTGCTGGAAAGAAACTGTAACTGGAACGATAGATATAACTGGAAAGGAAGTGTGCCTATTTACATTTTGGTCTGGTAAAAACGATCTCCTCAAAACCGAATATATACAGACGGATGATTTGATTTGGACAAATGTCATGGAAAAAACTTGTTTGTTTTTATATGGACTGTGTATTACCTGAAGTTGTCGATCCAGGAGTATGAAGGAATATGGATTTAAGGGAGCCTGAATACACTTTGAAAGAAGCAAATAAAAGAAACGACACGATAAAACGAAAGAAATCGGTTCCTCTCCCTTTTCCAACGCTTAAGCGGTAGTTAGTTTTCAGTGATTCCATCACAAAGTGAGCAAAGAACTCACAGAGAATGTACTTGCCAATAACACTCCAAAGCAAAGCACAAGCAATATAGAGCCACCGAAAAGTACACGATATTCCAAATCTGTGCTGAGTACAGATCTAATTAATAATGATGAACAGGCTTTTGAAAATGTATTATCATTTGATGAATTTTAATTACAAAAGTCGGCGCACCACTACAAAGCGACACTGTCAAGGCTACAAAAAGGAAGTCTCAAATGTACTGCGCAATTTTAAATGTATTTATTCGTCTCTTTACATTTAATATGTATGTATCTACTCAGAAATAACAGACTACTTTGCCAACCAGAAATGTCTTCATGATTTTTTGTCTTAATGATTTTATATTTTCATTAATAATTATTTATTTTTAATGATGTGTATTTCTCTAAAGTTTACAAGGATGTGCTTACAGTATCTAAAAATAAATTATATTACTTTTTAATTAAATAATTATTTAATGATAATGTACAAGGCGATGGGTGTCGTTATGTCCTCCTCAAAGAACTATTATACCGCGAATAAATAGTTCGATACACAATGTTGTTTTTTAATTCGATGCTAAATGTTTTTTCTGCCAAAAAATACTATCAAAAACTGTCACTACAACTATCAAAAAAATACTAAAGCTGTATCTCACGGAACATGAATTGCGATTTATGTCATTTAAAAGCCCTTGGAAAACTGTATCCAAAACAGTTAACGGCATTTCTCCAATTGTCATCTATCACCATTTAAAATAATTTTAAAATGTCGAAAATTAATTAGTGACAGTTCTTAAGGCGACGATGTAGGTAAATTTCGAAAATTACATTTTTTGGCAATTTTTGAACAGTCATACTGAAATAACTGATGATGTTAGCCAACAAAAAAAAATTATCGTAACTCACAGTACCTTTCTTAAGTAGATAGCTATTTCAGATTTTTTTTAAGTATTGGAAAATTGAGGAAAATAATTAAATCTGGGAGCTATACAGGAAATTTTCATTTTAGAGCATTTTTTGAAACGTGCCTCACACTAAACTGCACGATCAAGAAACTCAAAAAAAATACTACGGCATTTTAACAATAGTTGTAAAGAGGAATGCTTTCGCATACATTTAAAAAAATAAGTTTTTCTTGTTAAAAAAAATTATATAAAAAGTGTAACTTTCATCCATATTCACTGTTAAATATTACTTATTACTGTGTGTTTTTTTCAAGTTTGTTTTTTTTTACATAAACTATGTACAATAAACTTGTAGTACTGACGATTATTTTTTTCAAATAAAATATCAGTATATTTTAAAAATAATATTTTGCAGAGCCCGTTTATATTATTTTTGTCATACAATGAGATGAGCGCGCTCTTCTCGCGACGACGCGCTGGCATTCAAAATGCCGCAAGCGACATTGGGTCAATATGGTTCTTATGTGGGGATCAATTACTGATTCAAATGGCATAACAGCCAACCTTTTATAATGAAATGTTATTGGCTCTTAGAAACGTGGTTCATTTCGGCTTCGAAGGCCGACATATGCGGTTGCGTTCGCGACGCTCTGTTTCATGACTTATTATTACCAAATTGACATTTCGATGGATCGGAGATGTGAAGTAAAAAAATATCGGTTTTAGATGGCTATTTCACCGTGTAAATGAAAGAGGTTTAAAAACATGATAAATCATATGTTGAAAAATAGAAACAATAATAAGTAAAATAATATTTAATAAATTTTTTTTTTTTTTTTAAATTTACAATATTACTTTTTTTTAATAAAAAGTGTTCATTTATTTGATAACAATGTTTCTTTATGTATAAAAACAAAAAAAAAATATACATATCGGTAGGTTTTGAACCTACGACCGGTGTGATCTTATGCGAGTTTAAAACAAGTGCGCCACTTCAGCTTGCTTCCCGCGAGTCAAAATGTGTCATATATAAGGGGACAGTAAATAATGCCAATACATTTGCGTTAGAGCCATATGACAGAGCTATACACCATGTATAAATATAATATACTATTAGGCTACGATTCTGACCGTTCTAATATAGAAAACCGTCAGATAGGCAGAATTGTAATTTAAAAAACAAAACGTAGGTATCTACTTTTTAAAAGCTTTTATTCAACTTGTAATGTCTGTGAAAAAAAAAACTAAAAATGCGAAGAAATATTACATCAGCAGTAGCTTATAATAAATGTCAAAACTTTTCAATTGATGAGAAAATTGATTGCCTGTATAATGACATTTTGAACGCCCCGATAGATGCATTTGGAAACCATGATAAATGTAGAAGTTTTTAAAATTGTTTGTCGGAAAATGAAACACTGGATGCAATGAGTTGTTTGATGGGTGACATTATTTGGGAAAGAATACGTTACATAACTTAAAACGTAGGTAGCAATACATGCAAGAAGCCTAATTCATGATGTAGATAGTAATGTTCTCGAAAGGTTTAACGGCATCATTGCAAAATTTATTGGTGGTAAGAGGACAAATTACATCCAAAAGCAGTCTTACCAAGCGCGATGTAATGCGGCAGTTATATCATTTAATACAAAACAGCCACTCTCAAGATTACATAAAAAATATATAGGCAAAAGTCCCTCTGGCAGGATATCAAAAGTGGAATAAAGAAGACAGAGGCATTTAAGTAAATCCATTCTTTATAAAAGAAATAAAAGCAGAAAGTTTTTTTGAAAAAAAAAACAATAATTCGCATTATGGAGAACATTGCAACCAACCCGATGTTCCATCAGAAATATTCGAAAAAAGCAAAGCTCTGTTATTTCAAGAATTGGAAAATAGAAAAATGATCGATTGCGAATTGAAAAACTTACGGTTATTCAAGGTGAAAGCAGCGAGTGGTTGGAATTACGAAGAAAAATGGTAACTGCGTCTAACTTTGGCAAAATTGTCAATAGTTAACAACACACAAAATGCGCCAATTTAGTTAAATCCATGACTGAAAATGGGATTTGAGCAACGTAGCATCAATTTGCCATGGAAAAGAAAATGAAACAACTGCACTAGAATGAAAAATATGTCTAGAAAAAGTGGAAATTCAGCAATGTGGATTATTCATTGACCCTAAATTTCCATTTTTGGGAGCTTCTCCAGATGGAATATCTGATGATTATATTTTTGAAGTCAAATTTCCCATTACAGCGCATAGAATCTGGTTAACGGAAGCGACAAGAAAAAGAAAAGTGACATTTTGGAAACAGAAAGATGGAAAACTTGAAATCAGCATCAAACATCACTGGTACGTTCAAGTTCAAGGACAGGTCCATATATAATTTCTTTTTATTTATTTATTTTTTATTTTATTTCTGGAAAAATACAGCGCATACAATATACATACGTGTGCATAAATGTAGAAAAAAAAGAAAAACATTACGCCTATAATCGTTTATTACACATTTGGATTTCAGCATATTACACTTAAAAATTAATTATAAAATAAACAAAGTTCATATTAAATATAAAAAATATATAGAAAACCGATGGGAGAGGTAGGGAATTGGAAGTGATTAGGAAGAAGGAGTTAGACGATGGTATGTGTATATGTATATAGATATAAATAAAGATATAGATAGGTCGTATAGTGGATATATAAATACAGATATTTATTGATGTTTATAGGTATTTATAGATATATAATAAATATTTATAGATGTTTATAAATATTTGTGGTAGCTACTGATATGTTGTATATATATCCTTCTAGCCGTGTTCGGCCACAGCGACTGCATTGTAGATTCTAGTGACTTCTTTAGTCTTCTCAGAGTCCACTGTTCGGAAGCAGTCAAGTGCGCAGGCTATATTATAGTGCACAGGTGGGCGCGCGACCACGGGTGCACTCTCTCTTCCTCCCTCTTCTGAACCCGATGGAACGGAGACCGTTACGACCAGAGAAAAGTTTGGATGCAGATAAAATAAAATAAATCAATTAATCGCTAACGCAGCAATGACTGTCATTGTTAAATTTTTACTCAATATTGCAGAGCTATTTTTTCGGATTTAGTTCGTTTTTCACACTGTCATTTATGAAATTGGTAGTTATGGCTTGTGGTGATGTTTGAGTTTTTTCTGGAGCTATTGTAGAGATGACCGGTGACTTATTGGTAGTTGTTGTAGTAGGCGGTGATATAGAAGATGCATTATTGGATTTATCCTGGTTTTCTGATGATCTCGTGTTGTTGCTCATGGGGCTGTGTTGAATACAGCATACAGTCTCTTGTTCCGACATTATACAAAATTGTGATAGTTTCCCTTTTGGCAAATCCCCCTCAGTTTTTGGACAATTTTTCGCCGGTAGACATACTCCTAAAACGCCATTTATTTCACATGACTCTTCACGGCAGTGTATATGCCAGGTCCCTTGGCACTTCCGCAAGGGCTCTTTCCAATACTGGTAACGGTGATTATGTTGAAAAGGCATTGGTTGTCAGCTATCGCCACTTGCAGAGGTCCACCACTATCGCCTCCACAAGAGTCTCGTAATCCTTCTAAGCTGCCAGCGCACAATTGATCGTCCTTATACCTTGCGGTAACCTCCTTCTGAGAGTCTTTGCATATAGTCTTCGAAAGGTGGCTGGTCAATCAAATCCACCACCACCTTCAGTAAGTCCTCCGATGTATCTTCAGCAAAGTCGATCTGCCTTCAGCCAGTAACTACAGCTCGCTTGTTTTCGATGGTCGACTTTTCCATAGACACGCTGGTCGAATATTTAAAGTGAACAGCTCAGACCGATCAGATCCTTCGGGACGCGTCCCGTGTTAACCGCGAGTTAATCCAGACTATAGAATTGCACTATAATCACTAAAATTTATTATTTAATTATTATTTAGAGGGGAGAAAATTTTAAAATATGTTGACACTTAGAATTTAAATTTCGAATTTTATTTTGTTGTATAGAAAGTATATAACTAATTACTATGGGTATTAACAAGCTCGTTAGGTGCAATTGATTTGAATAATTCTTTAACGAACGTCGGTTGGTTGAGGTTGAAAATGTCGATGGTGGAGAAACAAGAGTCGTACGTGCATATCAGCCCATAAGCGATGGAATGTTTCCCGTAGTTGGTATTGGCACGAGATACCTCAAACGTGCGTGAATTGCGAATTAATCGCTGAGGAACGAAAAAACGTAAGTTTTCAACAAGGTATGAACTATCTGTGGTATTGTGGATAACTTTAAAGAAAGTGTGCTGGAAAGAAACTGTAACTGGAACGATACATATAACTGGAAAGGAAGTGTGCCTATTTACATTTTGGTCTGGTAAAAACGATCTCCTCAAAACCGAATATATACAGACGAATGATTTGATTTGGACAAATGTCATGGAAAAAACTTGTTTGTTTTTATATGGACTGTGTATTACCTGAAATTATCGATCCAGGAGTATGAAGGAATATGGATTTAAGGGAGCCTGAATACACTTTGAAAGAAGCAAATAAAAGAAACGACACGATAAAACGAAAGAAATCGGTTCCTCTCCCTTGTCCAACGCTTAAGCGGTAGTTAGTTTTCAGTGATTCCATCACAAAGTGAGCAAAGAACTCACAGAGAATGTACTTGCCAATAACACTCCAAAGCAAAGCACAAGCAATATAGAGCCACCGAAAAGTACACGATATTCCAAATCTGTGCTGAGTACAGATCTAATTAATAATGATGAACAGGCTTTTGAAAATGTATTATCATTATGATGAATTTTAATTACAAAAGTCGGCGCACCACTACAAAGCGACACTGTCAAGGCTACAAAAAGGAAGTCTCAAATGTACTGCGCAATTTTAAATGTATTTATTCGTCTCTTTACATTTAATATGTATATATCTACTCAGAAATAACAGACTACTTTGCCAACCAGAAATGTCTTCATGATTTTTTGTCTTAATGATTTTATATTTTAATTAATAATTATTTATTTTTAATGATGTGTATTTCTTTAAAGTTTACAATGATGTGCTTACAGTATCTAAAAATAAATTATATTACTTTTTAATTAAATAATTTTTTAATGATAATGTACAAGGCGATGGGTGTCGTTATGTCCTCCTCAAAGAACTATTATACCGCGAATAAATAGTTCGATACACAATGTTGTTTTTTAATTCGATTCTAAATGTTTTTTCTGCCAAAAAATACTATCAAAAACTGTCACTACAACTATCAAAAAAATACTAAAGCTGTATCTCACGGAACATGAATTGCGATTTATGTCATTTAAAAGCCTTTGGAAAACTGTATCCAAAACAGTTAACGGCATTTCTCCAATTGTCATCTATCACCATTTAAAATAATTTTAAAATGTCGAAAATTAATTAGTGACAGGTGACTCTTCTTAATACAGTTTTTCAGGGGATTTCAAATGACATATCGCAAATGAAATTCTGTAAGATATGGCTTCTGTCAATTTTTGACAGTGATAGTTTGGTTTAACAGTTGACAGCCAAAATCTAATGGGCGCATACCAGGGTGATACTATCCCTATGTTCCAAATTTCAACTCAATCGGTTCAACGGCTCGGCAGTTATCGTGAGAGATTACATACAGGCAAACAGACATACATTTCTCTGAAAATGGTCTTAATCATCTTGGTGGACCTCAAAATGGACATCTCTGTCGTTATCTAAACATTTTTTTCCGCACGATCACAACACCTTCCCTACCAGTGGCAGCCGGGAAAGTAATATAATGTTCAAGTTTGGATGATGATAAAGCGTAGCCTTCTTCACCAGCGTAGGTACATGACACTTGCATAATCCCAAAATATAAATCCCATTGCAATAGTGTATACCTAGTGTGTTTAGTCCAGACATCGATAGCGAGTGAATATCGCTGCGAGATGAGTCAACATAATAAACACCTGCCCCGTCGCGAGGGGAGGGGGTAAGTAGGCGGGGCTTAAAAACTCAGATACGGTTTATTTTTTAAGTAGTACGTCGCCTTAAGCATCCAAAGTGAGTGTAGCTATGAATGCAATGTCTTTGTGGAGGGTATATTTTAATTAAGGCGACGTACTACTTAAAAAATAAACCGTATCTGAGTTTTTAAGCCCCGCCTACTTACCCCCTCCCGTCGCGACGGGGCAGGTGTTTATTATGTTGACTCATCTCGCAGCGATATTCACTCGCTATCGATGTCTGGACTAAACACACTAGGTATACACTATTGCAATGGGATTTATATTTTGGGATTATGCAAGTGTCATGTACCTACGCTGGTGAAGAAGGCTACGCTTTATCATCATCTAAACTTGAACATTATATTACTTTCCCGGCTGCCACTGGTAGGGAAGGTGTTGTGATCGTGCGGAAAAAAATGTTTAGATAACGATAGAGATGTCCATTTTGAGGTCCACCAAGATGATTAAGACCATTTTCAGAGAAATGTATGTCTGTTTGCCTGTATGTAATCTCTCACGATAACTGCCGAGCCGTTGAACCGATTGAGTTGAAATTTGGAACATAGGGATAGTATCACCCTGGAATGCGCCCATTAGATTTTGGCTGTCAACTGTTAAACCAAACTATCACTGTCAAAAATTGACAGAAGCCATATCTTACAGAATTTCATTTGCGATATGAAATCCCCTGAAAAACTGTATTAAGAAGAGTCACCTGTCACTAATTAATTTTCGACATTTTAAAATTATTTTAAATGGTAATAGATGACAATTGGAGAAATGCCGTTAACTGTTTTGGATACAGTTTTCCAAGGGCTTTTAAATGACATAAATCGCAATTCATGTTCCGTGAGATACAGCTTTAGTATTTTTTTGATAGTTGTAGTGACAGTTTTTGATAGTATTTTTTGGCAGAAAAAACATTTAGAATCGAATTAAAAAACAACATTGTGTATCGAACTATTTATTCGCGGTATAATAGTTTTTTGAGGAGGACATAACGACACCCATCGCCTTGTACATTATCATTAAAAAATTATTTAATTAAAAAGTAATATAATTTATTTTTAGATACTGTAAGCACATCATTGTAAACTTTAAAGAAATACACATCATTAAAAATAAATAATTATTAATTAAAATATAAAATCATTAAGACAAAAAATCATGAAGACATTTCTGGTTGGCAAAGTAGTCTGTTATTTCTGAGTAGATACATACATATTAAATGTAAAGAGACGAATAAATACATTTAAAATTGCGCAGTACATTTGAGACTTCCTTTTTGTAGCCTTGACAGTGTCGCTTTGTAGTGGTGCGCCGACTTTGGTAATTAAAATTCATCAAATGATAATACATTTTCAAAAGCCTGTTCATCATTATTAATTAGATCTGTACTCAGCACAGATTTGGAATATCGTGTACTTTTCGGTGGCTCTATATTGCTTGTGCTTTGCTTTGGAGTGTTATTGGCAAGTACATTCTCTGTGAGTTCTTTGCTCACTTTGTGATGGAATCACTGAAAACTAACTACCGCTTAAGCGTTGGACAAGGGAGAGGAACCGATTTCTTTCGTTTTATCGTGTCGTTTCTTTTATTTGCTTCTTTCAAAGTGTATTCAGGCTCCCTTAAATCCATATTCCTTCATACTCCTGGATCGATAATTTCAGGTAATACACAGTCCATATAAAAACAAACAAGTTTTTTCCATGACATTTGTCCAAATCAAATCATTCGTCTGTATATATTCGGTTTTGAGGAGATCGTTTTTACCAGACCAAAATGTAAATAGGCACACTTCCTTTCCAGTTATATGTATCGTTCCAGTTACAGTTTCTTTCCAGCACACTTTCTTTAAAGTTATCCACAATACCACAGATAGTTCATACCTTGTTGAAAACTTACGTTTTTTCGTTCCTCAGCGATTAATTCGCAATTCACGCACGTTTGAGGTATCTCGTGCCAATACCAACTACGGGAAACATTCCATCGCTTATGGGCTGATATGCACGTACGACTCTTGTTTCTCCACCATCGACATTTTCAACCTCAACCAACCGACGTTCGTTAAAGAATTATTCAAATCAATTGCACCTAACGAGCTTGTTAATACCTATAGTAATTAGTTATATACTTTCTATACAACAAAATAAAATTCGAAATTTAAATTCTAAGTGTCAACATATTTTAAAATTTTCTCCCCTCTAAATAATAATTAAATAATAAATTTTAGTTATTATAGTGCAATTCTATAGTCTGGATTAACTCGCGGTTAACACGGGACGCGTCCCGAAGGATCTGATCGGTCTGAGCTGTTCACTTTAAATATTCGACCAGCGTGTCTATGGAAAAGTCGACCATCGAAAACAAGCGAGCTGTAGTTACTGGCTGAAGGCAGATCGACTTTGCTGAAGATACATCGGAGGACTTACTGAAGGTGGTGGTGGATTTGATTGACCAGCCACCTTTCGAAGACTATATGCAAAGACTCTCAGAAGGAGGTTACCGCAAGGTATAAGGACGATCAATTGTGCGCTGGCAGCTTAGAAGGATTACGAGACTCTTGTGGAGGCGATAGTGGTGGACCTCTGCAAGTGGCGATAGCTGACAACCAATGCCTTTTCAACATAATCACCGTTACCAGTATTGGAAAGAGCCCTTGCGGAAGTGCCAAGGGACCTGGCATATACAATGCCGTGAAGAGTCATGTGAAATAAATGGCGTTTTAGGAGTATGTCTACCGGCGAAAAATTGTCCAAAAACTGAGGGGGATTTGCCAAAAGGGAAACTATCACAATTTTGTATAATGTCGGAACAAGAGACTGTATGCTGTATTCAACACAGCCCCATGAGCAACAACACGAGATCATCAGAAAACCAGGATAAATCCAATAATGCATCTTCTATATCACCGCCTACTACAACAACTACCAATAAGTCACCGGTCATCTCTACAATAGCTCCAGAAAAAACTCAAACATCACCACAAGCCATAACTACCAATTTCATAAATGACAGTGTGAAAAACGAACTAAATCCGAAAAAATAGCTCTGCAATATTGAGTAAAAATTTAACAATGGCAGTCATTGCTGCGTTAGCGATTAATTGATTTATTTTATTTTATCTGCATCCAAACTTTTCTCTGGTCGTAACGGTCTCCGTTCCATCGGGTTCAGAAGAGGGAGGAAGAGAGAGTGCACCCGTGGTCGCGCGCCCACCTGTGCACTATAATATAGCCTGCGCACTTGACTGCTTCCGAACAGTGGACTCTGAGAAGACTAAAGAAGTCACTAGAATCTACAATGCAGTCGCTGTGGCCGAACACGGCTAGAAGGATATATATACAACATATCAGTAGCTACCACAAATATTTATAAACATCTATAAATATTTATTATATATCTATAAATACCTATAAACATCAATAAATATCTGTATTTATATATCCACTATACGACCTATCTATATCTTTATTTATATCTATATACATATACACATACCATCGTCTAACTCCTTCTTCCTAATCACTTCCAATTCCCTACCTCTCCCATCGGTTTTCTATATATTTTTTATATTTAATATGAACTTTGTTTATTTTATAATTAATTTTTAAGTGTAATATGCTGAAATCCAAATGTGTAATAAACGATTATAGGCGTAATGTTTTTCTTTTTTTTCTACATTTATGCACACGTATGTATATTGTATGCGCTGTATTTTTCCAGAAATAAAATAAAAAATAAATAAATAAAAAGAAATTATATATGGACCTGTCCTTGAACTTGAACGTACCAGTGATGTTTGATGCTGATTTCAAGTTTTCCATCTTTCTGTTTCCAAAATGTCACTTTTCTTTTTCTTGTCGCTTCCGTTAACCAGATTCTATGCGCTGTAATGGGAAATTTGACTTCAAAAATATAATCATCAGATATTCCATCTGGAGAAGCTCCCAAAAATGGAAATTTAGGGTCAATGAATAATCCACATTGCTGAATTTCCACTTTTTCTAGACATATTTTTCATTCTAGTGCAGTTGTTTCATTTTCTTTTCCATGGCAAATTGATGCTACGTTGCTCAAATCCCATTTTCAGTCATGGATTTAACTAAATTGGCGCATTTTGTGTGTTGTTAACTATTGACAATTTTGCCAAAGTTAGACGCAGTTACCATTTTTCTTCGTAATTCCAACCACTCGCTGCTTTCACCTTGAATAACCGTAAGTTTTTCAATTCGCAATCGATCATTTTTCTATTTTCCAATTCTTGAAATAACAGAGCTTTGCTTTTTTCGAATATTTCTGATGGAACATCGGGTTGGTTGCAATGTTCTCCATAATGCGAATTATTGTTTTTTTTTTCAAAAAAACTTTCTGCTTTTATTTCTTTTATAAAGAATGGATTTACTTAAATGCCTCTGTCTTATTTATTCCACTTTTGATATCCTGCCAGAGGGACTTTTGCCTATATATTTTTTATGTAATCTTGAGAGTGGCTGTTTTGTATTAAATGATATAACTGCCGCATTACATCGCGCTTGGTAAGACTGCTTTTGGATGTAATTTGTCCTCTTACCACCAATAAATTTTGCAATGATGCCGTTAAACCTTTCGAGAACATTACTATCTACATCATGAATTAGGCTTCTTGCATGTATTGCTACCTACGTTTTAAGTTATGTAACGTATTCTTTCCCAAATAATGTCACCCATCAAACAACTCATTGCATCCAGTGTTTCATTTTCCGACAAACAATTTTAAAAACTTCTACATTTATCATGGTTTCCAAATGCATCTATCGGGGCGTTCAAAATGTCATTATACAGGCAATCAATTTTCTCATCAATTGAAAAGTTTTGACATTTATTATAAGCTACTGCTGATGTAATATTTCTTCGCATTTTTAGTTTTTTTTTTCACAGACATTACAAGTTGAATAAAAGCTTTTAAAAAGTAGATACCTACGTTTTGTTTTTTAAATTACAATTCTGCCTATCTGACGGTTTTCTATATTAGAACGGTCAGAATCGTAGCCTAATAGTATATTATATTTATACATGGTGTATAGCTCTGTCGTATGGCTCTAACGCAAATGTATTGGCATTATTTACTGTCCCCTTATATATGACACATTTTGACTCGCGGGAAGCAAGCTGAAGTGGCGCACTTGTTTTAAACTCGCATAAGATCACACCGGTCGTAGGTTCAAAACCTACCGATATGTATATTTTTTTTTTGTTTTTATACATAAAGAAACATTGTTATCAAATAAATGAACACTTTTTATTAAAAAAAAGTAATATTGTAAATTTAAAAAAAATTTAAATAAATATTAAATATTATTTTACTTATTATTGTTTCTATTTTTCAACATATGATTTATCATGTTTTTAAACCTCTTTCATTTACACGGTGAAATAGCCATCTAAAACCGATATTTTTTTACTTCACATCTCCGATCCATCGAAATGTCAATTTGGTAATAATAAGTCATGAAACAGAGCGTCGCGAACGCAACCGCATATGTCGGCCTTCGAAGCCGAAATGAACCACGTTTCTAAGAGCCAATAACATTTCATTATAAAAGGTTGGCTGTTATGCCATTTGAATCAGTAATTGATCCCCACATAAGAACCATATTGACCCAATGTCGCTTGCGGCATTTTGAATGCCAGCGCGTCGTCGCGAGAAGAGCGCGCTCATCTCATTGTATGACAAAAATAATATAAACGGGCTCTGCAAAATATTATTTTTAAAATATACTGATATTTTATTTGAAAAAAATAATCGTCAGTACTACAAGTTTATTGTACATAGTTTATGTAAAAAAAAAACAAACTTGAAAAAAACACACAGTAATAAGTAATATTTAACAGTGAATATGGATGAAAGTTACACTTTTTATATAATTTTTTTTAACAAGAAAAACTTATTTTTTTAAATTTATGCGAAAGCATTCCTCTTTACAACTATTGTTAAAATGCCGTAGTATTTTTTTTGAGTTTCTTGATCGTGCAGTTTAGTGTGAGGCACGTTTCAAAAAATGCTCTAAAATGAAAATTTCCTGTATAGCTCCCAGATTTAATTATTTTCCTCAATTTTCCAATACTTAAAAAAAAAACTGAAATAGCTATCTACTTAAGAAAGGTACTGTGAGTTACTATAATTTTTTTTTGTTGGCTAACATCATCAGTTATTTCAGTATGACTGTTCAAAAATTGCCAAAAAATGTAATTTTCGAAATTTACCTACATCGTCGCCTTAAGAGCGTAGCGGGCGACCATTAAGCAAATTGGCCGAGGAGCTGTGCAGCCAGTGGAGCTGAATTTCGCCCTCATTCACCCGCGTTAAAATGAATAATCATGCTCAAAATAAAAAGTGCAACACTGGCTGGCGTGTACGAGTATGTATACGGGGCACTCAGAGAAATGATCTTACGCTTAAATGTTCTTACTAGTTTATACTCGGACCACTAACCGACCAGGAGGGAAAGTATTGTGAACGCGCATTTGTTTTTCGTGATAAAGACGGAGATATTCATGTTGAGTCCACCTGAGACGATTATGACCACTTCCAGATTGAAGTCTGTCTGTGTGTATGTCTGTGTATCTGTCTGTCGGTCTGTGTATGTATTGCTCCACGATAGCGCCCAAACGCTCAATCCGATTTAGCTGAAATTTGGTATGCTGGTATCATTTGGTTATGGCAAGAGTTACCATATTGTGGTTGAAATCGGTCCACCCCTGGTAGACCGATTTCAATCCTAGTCATTTATCGATCTCATAGCGCACTAGTCATTTATCGATCTCAAAATATTTTATGTAAATATTATATGTTACACAGATGCCTTGTTGGGCCGAAATTAAATTGTGAAATTTTTGTTGAAATATATCATATACAAGCTAGACTAATAATATTCAAATTCGGCCATACTTTTTAATTAAATATTAATGCCGAAAGGCCCGATAACTGCGTTGTGTAACGGAACACAAACGGGTTCGTTCGCCGGCCGAGAGAGGCCCTCATCAATTGTATTTATGAAATTAATATTCAGATGAAATTAGTCCTTGGCTACTTAAAATAACTCATATTTATTTATTTTTCTAGGACCTATCATTAAGACGATTTTCACTGAGAAAAATATTGGATTGGTACATTACCGTTTTGTTATTACGGTTTTATACAGAATAACGATATTTCAATCGTAATTTTGTTTATTTATAAGAAATTTTGTTGAAATTCCATTACTCGATTTTATGTATCAATATTTTCCTTACGATTAATACGGAAATAACAGTATACTGTAGTTTCATTATGATTTATGTGGCCATCGATAACCGTACGTTTACTACTACATGCTGTCATTTTAGAAGCGAGATCATAAAGTCGCAACGTAATGAAATAACATTATGTTTTCACAGTATGACTCGGTAACTACCGTCACGCTAACACCATTACGCGACATGTTCATTCATACGTATGGACCACAGTCCGAGTTGTATATACGTAATCCTCGTTGAAACTTGCGTATTTCCGTGTTACATTGTTATATTTTTGTTAGTGTATTAGGGCATTAAGATTTTTTTAACTTTTGAGAAGGACGCCATTTTGAAACAAAATGTCGGATACTGTCATCAAGTTTTCAAATCTCAGCATCAGGATGAACTATTTGTGTACGTCATCTGATCCTAATTAATTAGTCGTGTAGTTTCTGAGATACACTGGGTACAGACACACAGTCACACATAGACATTTTCCGGAATAACTCTTTTGGATTCCTAGTATCTGACTTAGGGCGACTTGCACCAAGCTCGTTTAAAATAAATAACCGTGTGTTAGTCTAAACACATTAAAATACACGAAGCGGCTTGCAGCATTCTCTGTTGAGCTAACCGCAGTTGTATTTTCTAACCGAGCCCCGTTGCCCGGTGAACGTCACTAACCAGCCGTTAGAGAGCTGTCAAACGCTAGCTGTCAATTTTTGAGGTTAGATTTGATCGCGTCGTCTGCACCGCGGTTTTTTCGCATTTTTTGGTTATCGCACTCGTAAAACGTTTTCCTTTATGTCTGATGTTCATCAGGAAAGAGGCGAAAGCGAGACATGAACAAAAGCGTGTGGTAGTTTGACAGCTGATGAGCTTAGAATCTCCCGTCCGCCATTTTGAACTGTGCTGTAATTGGCTGAGGCGAGCAATCTCGATTTCAGTTGTGTCTATGGTTATGTTCAAACACTCGAAAATGTTTTTTGCGGACTTCGAACGGCGCTAGTTAACCGGGACGTCCAAATAGTTGGTGCAAGCTGTTAAATAGTTTATCGTGGTTAGCTAAACACGGTTAGCAGAAGTTAACAGACCGGTTGGTGTAAGTCACCCATAATCTATAAAATATTTCCACTATATGCCTTTTAGACCGTGATTCACTTGCAATTACTACGAAGTGCTGAATTTCGTTTAAATTCACTGTTGGACTTAGAGTATACGACAGATTCGGAATCTTCGAATTTTAACTAGTTTTAAACATTGAAATCATTTTCACTAAACATAGATTTGCGATAGTCAGCCTTCCGAGCTACAGAATTATCAATTGAACAATGATTTTAAAAATTATTTTGTGAATAAAAATTGGTCTTCAAAAATATATATATTTGTAAAAACTTTCTAAGTAGCCTGGTTTCTGCGAGTTACGGTCAGACGGAAAGCTACGTGGCTACGTGCTGCAGTTTAAATGCGGAAGCGTTTGCATTGCCGATCTTATAGTGAATACTACATTTGTTGCGAGCCGCTGCACTTTGGCTAAGTTGCTCACATTAGATGGGAAAAATATAAATAAATATGTCGTATTTTAAAATTCGTTTACATAATTTAGAGAAAGGAGAAAGATTTGAGTAGCTGCGATTCTTTACTCTGTATTATCAAACGCCAATTTGTATCGCGACTGGATCGCTAAGTGACAGGCTATAGCGATGGTGTCATTGCTTTCGCGCTGTGATGTTTTTGAGAAAACACCGAGGAGCCGAGTTGACAGATAGAGCTGGACGACTTCGTTGGAGCGCCTTGAAATCGACTGTAAACTGGATTTGTCCATATTTATATTGTCAGACTTTATTAATTATTACGCAGCCCCCTCGAGACCGTTCCTGAAAAAAATCTTAAAAACTGCCTGGAACGATTTTTAACGTATTGATGAAAACCGCATCACGATCGATTTAGTAATAGTTTTGAAGCTTAGTGGGTATACGGCAGAGAGCCGCTACACACAATTTGTCTTTTATATTATTCCAAATCAGTAATAAGAGATAAATCAGTAATAAATTTCAAATAAAGAGAAAAAAAAAAATATGTACTAATTAATCAACATTAAACTCACAAGTACTGAACGAAAAATATTTTCCTAAGTTATTGTTAGTATTTATTCACAGAATGTAGAGCCGAACACAATTCTTTTGATCAGTTTGAAGTTATCATCTACTACGGACGAACCCGTCACCCCAGGAAGGTGAACGCAGGGTGAACGCAGAGACTTAGGGGACGCGACACTCCACCGTCTAGCTTCGCCAACCACCGCCGCGTGGCACTAGTAAGCGAACCCAGTCGGCAGTCTCGGGCCCTCACTTCCGTCCGGTCGCAGTTTTAAAGTCGCTCGCGCGGCCTGATGTTGGCAGTAATTCAGTTCGAATTTATCGCGGACCGTGACGCCCTCAGCCCGCCATGATCACTCGGGCGGCCAACGGAATGTTTCAAGGATAGATAACGTCAGGCTGTCATATGAAACATACATACCCTGGTTTTTCGCCATCTTGCATAAGCGGGACTGACATACTAGCCTGTTACGCAAACCCACCAGTTCTGTCCGAGGTTACCACTACCAGATTTAGCCGGATTTCTCCGTCCTCCGGTCCGGTTGCAAGTCCGTCGTCGCTTGCGCGGCCTCTACCTGATAGACGTTCATATATGTAGAGCGGTTAAAACGAATCTCGATTTTGCTCGCCAAAAGCGATTGAATCGCGAGAGTGTTTACCAAAAAAACAAAAAAAGTTTATTGTGGCTATGTTATTGATTTTCCAAGCGCTACACCAGCATAATCAACAGCACGCACTACCCACTTAAAATTCCATTTAGCAGCCGCGGTTTTACCGATACCTTGTAAATCACGACTATTCACTCGCGCGGCCAACCATTATAAAACATCCAACGCTCGCCGATCCGTTATTAAACATTGAAAGGGCGTAAGTGAGGATTTGCCTTTTTAATGGACCGTCCGGTGAATGCTGATGAGCGGCGAAAGGGCCGCGTGAACATTGTATTGTTTCCAATATTCGTGTACTGTAGTACTGTTGGCCGATTCCCTGATGGCTCCGATCGAACCGTTTGCTTTGGCCAACCGCGCAATGGTCGAGCGAAACGATCGTGAGCGTTGTTTTCAAATGGCTACGTGATTCGTTGTTTACAACGTGTTTGCCTCTAAATAATAAATAACTTATAGTATATATTATATTTCTCAACGACCTACTACGATTTGGAAACTAATATTTTACTACGAAACTCAACGTGTAGATGGCACGCATAGTTCCTAAAATAGATTATTATGGACAATTGGACGACTTTTCTTGTATAATAGTAAGCGGCGCACTGCAGATGGCGCTCTAAACACGCATATACAGTATAAATTAATAATATAAAAACAAACGGATTTAGCAACCAGAATTTTATTACGAAACGCAACGTGTAGATGGCACTCGTAGTTACAAAAGTTGATTAATCTTCTATTATTTGGTTCAATATGGCGACTTCCGTGACGCTCTAAATACGCCTATACAATAAACAACAAGTAAATATATTAAAACGAATAAAAACACAACTGCCGTTACAAAAAGTGAACTACTCTATTTGTAATTATAGTTTCTACGGTTTTTATGACATATTTGTGGTTTATGTATTTATCCCTATAAATACATATATATTTTCGGAATGTACTAAATCAAACCTTTCATTGGATAACACGATATATTTATGTTAATTTATTGACATTTGAAGATTTAGACATTTAGACAACTATTTACCTAATATTTTGACAGTAAAAGTACTCTATGACACTCGGGATGGCATAACGGTTCTAACAATACCACATACTTCTAAATCGATTCGAGCATTTAGAAGTTACAATGGAATTAAGAAACGGAAACCTGCAAAAACGAACGTTGAACACATTACACTTCCTTTTTGTTGAGCAGTCGTGTAATAATAATAATATAATTCACGAATTTTTAAATCATAGCTCTTATTTTTAAAAATATTATTTACATATAGATTTTTATTATTAATTTGATACACAGGTTTCAATACGTGATAATTATGCATTTTAAGTTTAGATAGACGGCATTCTATCTCTCCGTATTATTTCTGTTACGTAATCAGCCTATATAAAGAATGCCATTTAATAATTGAATGTTATAGTTGGCTAAATAATTATGTTTTAATTATCAATCAGTCCTTTATAAAAGAACATACATTATCGATGTTAATATAGATGGCGATATAAACAGCTATTTGTTTGCACCCAGTGTGCGCCACCTGCATGTCGCCTTGTAGGAACGGTTTTCAAATCGTCATATGGGGCGGATCAATCTAATACTTACGGGCATGTGGCGGAGCTTGACGGTGGACGGTTTTTGTCCTAAGTCTTCTGCGCTCAATTCACGGGAGATAGAACTATCATATTTCGTTAAAAAATCCTGAGGTGAGGGGTTCGCCCGTTGTCGTTGACAGCTCTAGTTGGATCAATTACAGTATATAATCAATGATAATATCTTTAAAAAGCCAAATAAAGACGCTTTTATAAGTAGCACACTAAAACGTTAAAAAGGGACTTATCAAGACGAAGTCGAACGAGTCGAAACTTGATGGGCTTATTGTTAGCCGTTGAGGAACTCCTATGACCAGCTCACACCTCCATCATCATACAAGCTCGATTGTACCATATTATTGTATTGACACCAGAATTGCATAAATTTGCAAAGTTCCATTGGAATACGACTACTAGAAGTTGGCGAAAATGAGTATATTATATTATTATTCTTACAGGAAAATGAGTATATTAAATCTTCTTAATTTGTCTCTAAAATTTGTCTGAAAAAAAAGTATTCTGCTGTCAAAGGTAAAAATAATTCCTAATTGGAAGCATCACACCCAGCAAAATATCCACAGATTGACATATTCAGACTGTTTCTAATATGACTTGACTATAAGTATTATTATCCTTGAGTACTCTTATGACTATCTGCTATTATTTTATTTTGGTTCTGTTGGAGCCCTGTCGCTCCACATACCCACAACAAAAAAGTAATTTCCACGGAACGAAAACCGCAGACTCGCTCAAACCTACACGAGTCAGCTGCAGTTAATTTCCAACTAAATTCGGCAATTATTGCACAGCCAAGCGACACATGTCACACCCCACTCGTAGCTATTACATCATCGCTCACTGTATAAAACGTAGTACATTTCAATCGATCGATATCATTCCCTTGGCGGACAGTTACCGCGCTCTACACATCATTCCCTTGGTGGACAAGTATCGCGCTACACTTCGTTATCAAGCAGTACCTGCATTATCTGCGATACCGATCGTCAAGCCTCGCTCCTCGACTACACACTTCGGACACACTACTACGGCTTCACCTCGCGCCCACACTACTACACAACGTCGAATTAACAATCAAGGCGTTAAGAACTGGCGACTTCAACTCAACTCACTTCAACCTTCTGATTAAACACTTCTACTTCGACATCCACGACTTTCATTCACGGAGAAAACTTCATGATGAGAACCACCCTTCGCTCACAATCAATTGGAGTCCAGTAAAGGGTGGCCACTCTCACAGTTCATTATATATCTTATTTAATATTATTTATGTTACGTATTTTATTTTAATTATTTTCTATTGTGATTATTAGGTAGTTATTAGTAGTTATAACTTAGTTGTAATGGTTTTCGTATTATAAATGTTTTTTTACCTTGCCGAATATATGTACATACAAAACTACAGAGTTCTCTGCTTCGGAACAAGTCTTGGCACTTAGTTGGGCGGTATCAGTACACATATGCTAATGTTAATTTTTTTTAGTAATATAAATACATGTAGATAAATATAAATTGATATGAATACTAGTGAAACATATGCTTTGTAAATGTAAATATAACAAATTGTTTTTTTTATATCCTAATCGAGGCAAATGAGTTCAGTATATCCTGTTGACTAATACTGCGTTTACAGACGCATTACTGGTTAATTACTATATACTACGGATCGAAGAACTGTCAAATAGATAACAGCACCTCCTAACTAAACTATCGTAAATTGTTAATTACTTTCCAAATTGAGGATTATAAAATCTTTATTGACTCTCAGTACTTTCGGTCAAATGTATAAGGAAATTGTGCTATCATATCCGTTCAAGGGAAGAAAAACACCGCATCCCCTAGAGCAGTGTTCCGCAAAGCGTGTGCCGCGGCACACTGGTGTACCGTGGTCATCAGTTGGTGTGCCGCGGAAAATTGTGTAATAAATATTGTGTAATACTAATTTACATAAAAATAATTTAAATTGTGTTAGACCCCTGGCTGACAAGCTATCGCCGAACGCAGCACGCATGCGTATCGAGTAAGTACTTATATTTACTCGTGTCATTTCATCCCTAGTCGTAGTCCTCAGTCGTCGTTGACGCGCCCGATTGAATGGGCGTAGCGTCGCATTCGGACATTAAAACTAAAATTTTCCGAAGTAGAGGTAGCACATTTTTGGTTGCATATAAAAAATGAGTATCCACTGCTTTCAAAGCGTGCTGTTGCAAATCTATTACCATTTGAAACAACATACTTATGCGAATTGGGATTTTCAACACTCACTACTATTAAATCGAAAAAAAGAGAGCGCCTGAGGACGATCAATGAAGAAATGAGAGCAGCCTTATCAACGATTGCTCCAAATTTTGATCGCCTGTGCTCTGTTAAACACGCTCACATTTCTCACTAAACATCTTTTCATATTAGGTATATTGGTTTTAGTAATAAATAAATATTAAATAAACATTGCTTTTTTCTTTGGTGTACCTCTAAAATATTTTGATTTGATAGGTGTACCTTGAACACAAAAAGTTCAAGTTGCCCTAGAGGGGTAATACAATTACGCTTATATTATCTTTCTATCTGCTTCAACTTGCCTATGTTTTGTCCATTTTAACATCCGAATATACTTGGGTATATTACTTTATTAAAGTTAATAATCTATAATATTTAGAGTTTATACAAACATGTTACTGGCACCCAGTTTACCGAGTCCACTTTTTCGTATTCAAATGAGAATTCACATCACGTGGCTCGTTCAGAGCTTAGCAGATCACTGGTTGAACATAACGAAGATTGTGTGAGTAAATACGAGTGTGTGTATGTGTAATGTATATTGTATGTAACGTGCTGTAGCTATATACCTTGATGTACTAGGAGCATTGAAAAGTTTACGGCCTCAAGTCGAAGAGCCCACTTTTTCTCACAAAATTATCTGCTAGCGATTGTTTTCTTTTATTAGAATTTTCATCGTGCACGTCATTGTAATTTTGCAATATGGTCAAAGCTGAACAAAGAGCAGTCATCACGTATTTTTACAAAGAGAGGTTGACTCTGAAGCAGATCCATAACGATGCAAAGTTTTTTTTTTTAAATTAAAAATTTGAATAATTTGACTGTTTGACAAGCGTTTGAACGCGCTGCGCTATCTATCAGGTGGACAAATATCGCTAATAAACGATAATAGCGGTATTTTACCTACCGCTAAATAGCGCATCGTGCTCAAAGCTTTTTATACTATTTTTCAGATTTTTTTTTTAAATTTCAAATTTTAAAAAAAAAATCCACATTTTTTTTTCAATTCAATTCAATTCTTTATTAAGAAATCACACAGTATTACAGTATAATATTTTTTTAAATGTATGCAGATTTACAACAAATAAAACCGGTTACGGATTTCATTAAAATTACATATATTACGTTTTTTTTAAAAACTACTTTATAAAACTAATGTACCTTCAATTTTAGAACTATATAGGTAAGAGTCTAGTATGCAGGGTGTGTGTGTATGTGTTTGTGGAAGTGTGTTGAGCGTGTAAGTGTGGAGTGTGATCATGTATGATATTAGTAGTGGCATATATAAAATATAATAATAATAATAATAATCAATAAAAATAGCTAAAAACGAATAGTCAGCTTATTATATCGGTTAGGGTTTGATTTACGGAGTATTTGTAAGTGATTATGGAATTATTAAACATATCAATACCATTTAAATGGGTATTATAAAGCTCACAGCAGCGTGTGAGTACTCCATTTCTTGATGCATTAGTTTTAAAACGCGGCAATCGAAACAGGTCAAATTGGCGTGTGGTCCTCATTGGGGCGTTAATATTGATCTCTCCCACCAGGTCAGAGCAATCGAATATACCATTCATTATTTTATAGAGGCACAGAGCATCATTCAAGTTGCGCATCATTCAGTTTTTTATCAAAAGTTGCTTGTTTGCTTGTACTAATTCACCTCCTTCAAGGATGCCGGTTAATTAAAACTCACTCTGTATATAGTTATAAATATAAGTTACTTCCACGGTTAGGTCGCCAAGTTTGGAATTCACCCTCGTATATAAGAAATCGTTAAACTTTCAACGTCTGTCTGAAAGTTTTCGAAAAAAAAAAATGTTATGCTGTTTAGTGCCTCCAGCGATTTTTCGTTAACTTCTTTACATCAAAAAAAACTTTTTCCTTTCAAGTTTTATTTTTCATTTTTGAGAACAAGAAAAAATCGCAGGGGGCTAAGGATAAGCGTATGTTGAGACGCAGACGACGCAGGTCCAGAAAGCGCAGGGCAGAGCAGATGTTATATTGTATGAACTTACTGATAAACGCGTATGCTGCGGCGCAGACATTTCGCAACGCAGACATGTGTCTCGTTGTAGTGCTACCACAGATTTTTGCGCGACAAGTACAGGCCGAAACGTGTTTTTAGCTAGATTTCATAATTTTGCTGCAAAAATGACGGAACATTTATACAATACAATACAATCAACTACTCCAGTAAATATGCATTCCTACACTTGGATGCGTAACAAAATTAAATGCTAAAAATTTAATTATTAAAAACATAGCTATCGAGATAGTTGTCATGGCTGTAATAATATATTCAATATTACCTACATACAAATAATCAAAATATACTAATATGATTTAAGAGAATAATATATTAAAATAGAAATGCAAATTATATGTAGAATAATCAAAAAATATATATTTTATTGTCAATCCAGCAATATGCCTTCGTATTTTTTTAAAATGAATAGATGTATAATAAATTATATGAAAATTAGAATGTCAGCTATCATAATACCATTATGTTTAAATTGTTCATTTAATACCATTTAATTGAAATAGTTCGTTGTGAGCCTTGTTTGTATGATACAAGTCATCCAGATTGTTCAAAAAGACATTTAAAGAATTTTACTGTGGGCGAGAATTGCATCCTTCCTTGTGAATTTCTTCACGTATATATCCTTCTAGCCGTATTCGGCCATAGCAATTGCATTCTAGATTCTTTTTTTTTTTCTTTTTTTTTTTTTTATTGTTGGGGGTTTTGCTGGTGAGCCCTCAGGTGACTGATGTAGCCGATCTTGGCTTTGAATGGGCGTGCACATTTGGCGCAAGTCAAGACACCATCGACGTAATTATACTTTATGGCCGCCGGTGGTCGGGCCTTTAGCTCGTCGCGTTTGGCATCTAAGTCGAGCAGCCTCTTCTTTTCAAAATCATCTACATTGCCCTGCACTAGCAGTCTCCATCCTGGGCGATCTTTTGCTTTACTCTCCCACTGAGAGGGTTCAATGTTGCACCTTTTCATATGTCTCTTCTGAGTATCCTTGTATCTGAGGAGCTGGCCGCCTTGTTTCCGCTTGCCGTTCTTTAGTTCAGCGTAAAAGATACGCTTTGCCACTCTCTCATCAGGCATACGGGAGACATGTCCGCACCATCTCAGCTGTCCGCTGACTTTAGCGCGTCGAAGAACTTCCGTGTTCCTCACACGGTCCGACCACTTGATGTTCATTAAGTCGCGTAGGCATCGAAGGTGGAATTTGTCAAGTGCGCGAATGTGCTTTCGGTATGGGCACCACGTCTCTGACGAGTAGAGGAGGTTTGGGAGGACGATCGCCATGTAGACAGACACTTTTGTTCCCAGCTTGATGTCGTGTGAGCTGAAGACTTTGCTACGGAGTTTACCGAAAGCTGCAGAAGCAGCTCCTATCCTCCCGTTCAATTCAGAGTCAAGGTCACATTTTGCTGTTATAGTGCTACCAAGGTATTTGAATTTGTCCACTTGCTTCAGAGGAGTCTCTCCGAGCTTAATAGATATAGGTTCTTCATAGTGTGTTGGCCATCACTTCGGTTTTCTTCACACTGATTTTTAGGCCAAAGTTCTTACATGACACGTCGAGGTTAGTCATTAACCTTTGCAGGCCATCTGGGCTTTCGGCTACAAAGCATAGATCATCGGCATACATTATATCCGTTATCGTGGCGTATGATACTTTTGTGTGGGCTTTAAGTCTTGCCAGATTAAAAAGAGAGCCATCTGTGCGAAAACGAATTCTAACACCTTCTGAGATGTGTTGCAGAGCATCACGGACTACAACTGCGAAATATAAGGCAAACAAGGTAGGCGCAAGCACGCAGCCTTGTTTCACGCCACAGCTTACAGGAAAGAACCCTGTTTGTTCACCGTTGACTGACACACAGCATTCCATGTCATCATGCAGAAGTCGAATCAGTCTAACAAATTTCTCAGTGCATCCAACCTTTTCCAGAATCTTCCACAGGGCTTCACGTGATACGCTGTCAAATGCCTTCTCTAGGTCAACAAAACATAGATACAGATTTTGACCCTGTTCTCTGCTTTTTTCCTGTATTTGACGAACGGAGAAGATAGCTTCACAGGTTCCTCGATCTGGACGGAATCCGAACTGGGTTTCTGGTAGAATCCTCTCCGACAGGGTCATCAGTCGGTTTAAAAGTATTCGGGCGAACACTTTACCAGGAGCAGAGAGAAGTGATATTCCGCGGTACGAATTGCAGTCCGAACGGTCGCCTTTGTTCTTATACAGCGAGCAGATGCGAGAGACTTTAAAGTCTGCTGGTACACGTTCTTCAACCCACATTCGTCCGAAGAATGCCCATAGCTTCGTGTGCAGCTCATCGCCTCCATATTTCAGTAGCTCTCCTGGTAAGTTGTCAATGCCAGTCGCCTTCTTATTCTTCTGTTCTTTTAGGGCTGTAACTACCTCTTTCAAAGAGAGTGGGTCGTCTAGCTCAACAGCACTAGGCAGCGCAGGAATTAAGCCGATGTGCTGCATGTCCACAGATCGATCCACGTTGAGCAAGGTGTTAAAGTGATCCGCCCATCTCTTCAGCACATCTTCCTTGCTTTTCAGCAGATGTGAACCATCAGAGGATTTAAGGGGAACGCTACATCGCTGGGTACTACCAATCAGCTTCCGCAGTTCTGAGTAGAAGTCGCCGAGTTGGTTAGTATTGGCTAACCACTGCATGTGTTGGCTCTTTTCTTGCCACCAAGTGTCCTTAGTTTGCCTAGTCAGTCTACGTAGCTCAGTTCCACTTCTTTTTAGCTCGTCTGTGAAGTTATGGTGCTGGCGTCCGTGATGTTGCCGACGTATTAGTTCTCGGTGATTTTTAATTGCCTCTGATAGTATCTCTTCATTTTCGTCGAACCAGTCCTCGTTTCTCCGAGTTTTAATGCCCAGGATCTGAGTACCTGTTTCTAGTACATGAGAAGAGAGAAGGTTCCAGTTGGCTTGAAAATCACCGTCTTCAACGTTAAGTGTACTCAGCGCTAGGTTCATAGCAGAGACGTATCGTTGCTGCGTTTCTTTATTTTCTAGGTGTTGTAGGTTTAGGCTAACACCTTTAACTCTCTCGGTCCTACGCGGTGGGTGTAGGCGAAGTTGCAGCTTGGTAATGACGAGTTTGTGGTCCGTCCAGCAGTCCGCCCCACGCATGACGCGAGTGACGTGCACCTGAGAGATGTCTCTTTGGCGGACTATAGCATAGTCAATCAGATGCCAATGCTTGGATCTTGGATGCATCCAGGTGGTTTTATATTTCGGTGGTAGTCTGAACATAGTGTTAGTTATTGCTAGTCCAAATAACGAGCACAGACTGAGCAAAAGCTGGCCATTGCTGTTCATATTGCCGATTCCATGCCTTCCAAGGACTTTAGGCCACGCTTCGTAGTCCTGTCCAACTCGCGCATTAAAGTCGCCCAGAAGTAAAACTTGTTCTTTGGGTCGTATCTGAGACAAATGTTGAGTTACTTCTTCATAGAACTTCTCCTTGACATCATCGTCCTTGTCCAGAGTTGGCGCGTACAAGCTAATCACGTTGAGGAAGTTTTTATTGATTAAATGAAGGCGCAGTGAGGTAACGCGGTCTGAGATGTGAACAGGACATTCCTCCAACTTGTTTGCGATGCTGTTTTTGACCGCGAATCCAACGCCAGATCGTCTGGTCTCCGACGCGGCAGTGCCCTTCCAAAAGAAGGTATATCCACCGCCGTGCTCCACTAGTTCCCCTTCCTCAGCAAGATGTGTTTCGCTGAGGGCAGCTATGTCAACATTATAGCGACGTAGTTCTCGGGCTACTATAGCGGTTTTTCTTTCAGGGCAAAGGTTGGAATCGCGATCCAAAAGAGTCCGAACGTTCCATGCACCATACGTCATTGTTTTGGATTTAATACTATTTTTTCTGTATCTTCGACCACGAGGAAAAGATGCAGTAGCAGCCGTGGTTACTGCTACCCATTGTCCATCGCCATAGGTCTCTTTAGTCTTCTCATAGTCCATTTTTTCCGGAAGCAGTCAAGTGCGCAGTCTATATTATAGTGCACAGGTGGGCGCGCGACCACGGGTGCACTCTCTCTTCCTCCCTCTTCTGAACCCGATGGAACGGAGACCGTTACAACCGGAGAAAAGTTTGGATGCAAATAATCACTAAATTTATTATTTAAATAAGATTAATTATTGAGAAAATTTCAAAATATGCTGACATTTTAAAATTCAAATTCAAAAAAAAATTCAAAAAAAAATATTTTTTTTTTGTTTTTTTTGTTGTTTTTTTTTTGTTTTTGTTTTTTTTTTTTTTTTTTTTTTTTTTTTTCTTCACGTATAATGTTGTGAACATAATCAAATTGAGTTTTGTCTAGCCGAAAGTAGTTCTTGATTTGTTTGTTAGATAACTCTCTTCAGAGTACAAATTCTCCATTAGTAGAGCATTTTTTCAGATAATCACCGTTTCAAAAAGTTTTTCTACGCTTTGACAAACCGTTAAGTATCAACAGCTCATTAATTTCATAATCAGACTCTGACTCTGCAGTCATTTTACTCGTCCACTTGAAAACTGTTTATTCTGTGTACTAGCTAGGACGCGAATGAATGTATCTGTGTCATTTAGCTGCGTCGCAGCATACGCTCGTGGCCTATGTCTGCCTCACCTGCCCTGCCTTGTGGTCCATACGTATGACTAACATGGCGCGTAAGGGTGTCGCCATGACGGTAGTTACCGTGCACTAATGTTAAAACCTAATATTATTTCATTACGTCGCGACCTTGAAATTCACTTCTAATATGACAGCATGTAGTAGTATACGTACGGTTATATTCGGACGCATGAATCAAGTTAAAACTACAGTATAATGTTATTTGCATATTAACCGTACGGAAAATGGTAATACATATAATCGAGTAATGTACTTTCAATAAAATTCCTTGTAATTCAATAAAATTACGATTGAAACGTCGTTATTCTGTATAAAACGGTAATAACAAAATGGTAATGTAAATAACAATCCAATATTTTTCTCAGTGTAAGCAAGCGTGCATTTCAAATATTAAAAAGTGTATCTTCGTCTATACAAGTCCTTCTTAAGTGAAGTAAAGAAGGTTTGCAAAAACAATATTATTTATGAATAGTAGCATTTCATTTTTCAGTAATTGGTGAGGTGTTGAGAAAAGCCCTTATTATTAGGAAAACACAGTGCGACACTATTCCACTCAGTCATTTATCTAGTCGTTTCACTAATTAATTAGCACTATCCTTGCCTCTAGCCCCCTTTAATTATTTTAAAACACCCACCAAGTTACTCTAAGTAATACCACCGCTTGTCACGCGGTCGCAGCGCCCCCAATTCCCACAGAGCGGGCCTGAATATTTAAAACACAAGTAAACACGAAACAGAAGGATGACTTAAATATGTCGTTTCAATTTATTAAAGGAGAGCGATACAATTTCCATAAAATTAAAAGACGGATTCGTCGGAAAGTGAATTTCTAAAAAGGGTCCCGGGTTTTGGTCACACTGCTTGCGGGTCGGAGTAGTGCAGTGGTGACAGCAAGCAGCAGAAGCAATTGAAACTAGGAGCTTTCAGAAGGGAGCCTGGTTTAGAGAGCCAAAAAATACATATTTTTCATGTTTTTTTTAAACTTAAAGTTAAAATCTGTAATAGTAAAAAAAAACTATTTTTGAAATATTGAATTCCAAATGTTTCTACCACTGCAGAAATTACGGTATCTGCTTGCGCCGGTAATAGTGAGCGTGATTTTGCCTGAAACAAAACCATTTATTTTGTAGATAAACTTTAAAGATGTTGTAGATGTATTTCATAATTTTTCAAGGATTTAACGAAATAAAATCGAAATTTTCGCTGAAAATGTTGTGTTTATCTAGTAAAAATAATCACTATTAAAAAAAAAAACACTAAAAACACGCTTTTATAAATGCACGTAAAAACCACATCATCAGACCTTGAAACCTAATCGTGGTCAAAGTTCATTCCAAGACTTTTCTAACAAGTTCAAACACAGCTATGATACGATGTTCCATCATGAAGTTCCAGTTCATATCTTCCGACTCCATCATCAGATCAGTTCGACAGTACCATATTAATGTATTGTCATCAGAACTACATACAGCTGCCAATTTTCATGATGCTACGATCCTTGGAAGATAGTTAAATTAGTTACCTTAGATTCCATTACATAGTTCCATACAGGTCGACCTATTAAAAGCGTGTTAAAAACATGTTTTTTTGACTGTCTAAACCAGGCTTCTCCCGTAACTACAATTTTACGAATATACATTGAAAAAAACACTGCCTAATTACATGTGTTAGATCCGGACGGGTATTACCTTCCGTTCGAACGATGTCCGAAAGCAGCCCCGGATCTACGATTTTTCCAAACCGGGGCATAAAGTTGATATTGTTGGCCCTCCGCTTCAGCATGTGAGATTAAAGATTAAAAAAACTCACAAAACCAATACATGGACTGGGATTTTTTATGACCGGATAATAAGAACCCTTAACCCCTCAAATGAATGGCGATTAGCTCGGGTTGTATATAAAATGTATATAAATTTATATTTACATTTACATTTACATTTACATAGAGCGGGGTTTACTATAGAGCTATAGCATTACTATAGAGCGGATTACTATAAAGCGGCGCACATTTACATTTATATTTACATTTATATAAATTTATATACATTTTGTATACATTTTGCCAAGGCATCCCTTAAGGGACGCCTCACATTTGAGGGGTTAAAAAATGTGTACTCTTCATTACCTATTTGCTACTAACTTTTCCTTATATGAGGCATTAATATAGACAGTATAGACAACGCTCAAACCAGACTGTACACACACCTCAATCCTTAGATCGAAGCAAATTTTACTGTCCAATCTGCTACAGCTTTACACGTCGAGCTTTGCTTTTTGCAAAAGAATCTATTACCACATCAACTGATAATTATGGTGTTGGAAGAGTAGTTATTAACAAAAAAAAAACAAACGCGAATTACTCACACACCTAATCAGCCATATAAATATCGACCGTTCGTCCACCGTCGCTTAATATTGCCGTTCGGGCTTATTTGGCTTCGCTCGTGTAGACTCGTCCCCTTCTGTCTGTGGATTTTTTCTAGGCGTGACGGGAATTCCCCTGGCAGAGATATCACACATACTACACATGCTTTCAAAAATCAACTTAGGATGCGTTCCAAAATCAAATGAATAATTGATAATACAACTCGCTCCGGGTACTATGCGGTTTAGTGAAACAAGGTTTTTTTCAAAAACATGAATTCGACACCCCCTCAGATTGGCTTCAGTGTACCCCCCCCCCCTCCCCCCGTCCCCTCACCTTCCTACACCCTAAATCGGAGGCTGCCCCGAGGTCTCAAAGTTTACTTACATATATCAAATTCACTAAAACAAATTCACATTCAATAAAATGTTAAAAACACTATTTTTGGTGAGTTGTCGAAAGCAGGTATAAGGACAGAGAGAGTGCATAGTGTCATTCACACTATAGGCAGACCGGCGACTTACCGACTGTCTCAGCTGAAATCCTAAAGATCGGCATTGATCGCGCAATGCCGTCCAAATAGTGTGGATGTTTCATTGCATGGTGTATTGCAAATATCTGTACGTGGGTTCACATTCGCTCTGATGTCGCTATCAGTGTGACCACACCCGTAGACCCGACGCGGGCCCATAATCACGAATCGCTAACGCTCCCGTACTTTTCCTAAATTATACAAATTTCCTTTTCTGATGACACGATATAATATATCAGGATCCGAGATCGCGGCACGTCTACATGTTTTATCACTCCTATATAATATTCTCCATAATTTCCTGTTCCGCGGTGTGGGTTGGTCGGTACCTCCGGGAGATACGTTTTCCCCATTGGCTATTCATAGCCTCCCTTACGGTCCCTACATAAAAATGTTCTTACCGTTCGTCCGCCATATCTCTTCTTGTACATTTTCTATTTCTCTGCACGTTGCTTGATTTTTAAATCAGGGACATACAGCTACCTGGTAGGTGCTCAGAGAAAAGTTAAGACTGGGTACCAGGCAACAGACACTTCCCGTTAGGGTGATCATAACATTCAAACAAACTAAATTATGTGAAGACGACAAATGTAAATCTGACGTAAAGTTAAGGATATTGTTACTTCATTCGATAAAATCCGTTTGTTATAAATATAGTGACAATGTTTTTAATATGTACACACATGACAAAATAATTTTATAATAAACGATAAACACTAAAAAGAAATAATTATTTAGTAGTTTAGGGATATTAAATTTTGTAAAGCATTACTGAAATGATGGTAGGTCTAATAATATGGCTAGGGACTGTATAAGATGGATTTATATGCTGCGACGATTATTTCTTTTATCTCGTATCGTCTCTTTCAAATGCTCGATTTCCTCAGATTTTTAACAAGTTTATATAATTGTATTTCTAGTGTTTTTCTTGCAACCTCTCAACTTCTGCGTTGGGCGACTGTGGAATTATTCTGGCTGCTTGGTTTCGATCTGCCACCACAATTCACCCTCAAAAAATACAATATGTCTCATAAGACATTGCGAGTAATTCGTGGTAGATAATATAATATAGTGAATTGGAAAAGGAAGTTGGAAACAGTCAGCTATGGCCTTGATACTAAAAAATCTCTCTGCAGCCGTTAGGTTCTCGGATAACAGGTATGAACATCGGTATGAATACCGATGTTTATCTCCTTTCTCTAAGTCGAACTTCGACAAACAAACAAACAAACTTAGAGAAAGAATTTGATCGTTTACGACATCAGGGAATGGGAATTTACTGGATGTATTGATGAGTAAGACATAGGGCGACTTGCACCAAAGTAGGTTAAGAAAGATAATCATGGCTAACATCACTAACCATGGTTGAATCCCAAATTCGTTTGTACCGCACATAATCTAACGTTGCCTAAATTGCCTTACCCGAGCCGCGATCCCCGGTTGGCATTCGTTAATCGGCCGTCAGCGAGAACTGACACAATTTTGAGGTTAGGCTATGCGTGCCATGCTTTCGAATTTATTATCGTTGTGGGTATTGTTTTATATTGTTGTTGCTGCGATTGTTAGTAATTGTTTACTCTTTGGCCTAGAGGAATCGTCACCAGCGGTTGCTTCCATCAAAATCCGTACTCGTGGATAAGAATTCGTAGCCATATAGACAAAATACAGAAACTAACGCCACAAAACATTAATCACACGATAAATAACACAGCGGCGAGTTTAAAAGGAGCGCAACAATTTAGACAGCTGCTCGCTGATGCTGTGATTGGTTGGGTGTTGGCGGGAATGGTTGTCTAACGCTCAAAAGCGCTTTTGAGGCATCCAACGCAACTAACCGTGGTTAAATACCCGGCGTCCGAAAATGGTTAGAATAAGTCATTAGAATTTAACCTGCTTTTAAATTGTTAATCGTGGTTAGCTTACGGCGATTAGCAGATGTTAACAGGCTGGTTAGTGCAATGGCCCTTACGCTTTATTCCCAATTATTGCAACAAATAATTTTTTTGGAAATCTGCTACTTCTTGGTTTCTGATTTAAAAAAATCTATTTATAAATCATTGCTATATAATCTGTGTATGCTGTGTCTGTTTTACAATGGTAAACGCACATATAAAAGTACACCTCTTCAAGCCTTCTTTCTATCATAACCGCCCGAAGGCTGTTTATCGTAGCCCCACAAACTTACCTACCTATTGTATTTCGTGAGATATTATTTGATCTCGTATCAATCATGGGGGTGATGTCTACTGCGGATATTGATTGTCAATAGTGGAATCGAGTCGACTGAAAGGGGACATTTTGATTTTGTGTCAAAGGCGGAAAATCTTAATTTCCTGTTCTTTTTGCTTCGGGCGCTGTCTTATCTTCAGATTTCCTGCAGCTTTGATTTAATCATCTATTCGGAGAAAAGGGCTAGATATACGCGTTGACCGATGCGTAAATAGAATGATTTCTGTGTGTTTCGGGATCAGTTAGTAAGTAATCGTGTTTCGGAAAATTATTTCTTAGCACCGCCTTACGTAGCGATTCAAAACCGAATTTCAGGTTTCTGCGCTCCTAGCCGATTGGGCTCGGTGTTGATTAGCTGTCCGCCAGGACATGGCTATCTATATAAATAAAAAAACGGTTGTTTCACCCCTAGACTTTCCCGGCAAGTAGCCATGGACTGATTCATCTGAAAATATGAAATTTCATAAATGACAGTGTGGAAAAACGAACTAAATCCGAAAAAATAGCTCTGCAATTTAACAATGACAGCCATTGTTGCGTTGGCGATTAATTAATTTATTTTATTGTATCTGCATCCAAACTTTTCTCTGGTCGTAACGGTCTCCGTTCCATCGGGTTCAGAAGAGGGAGGAAGAGAGAGTGCACCCGTGGTCGCGCGCCCACCTGTGCACTATAATATAGCCTGCGCACTTGACTGCTTCCGAACAGTGGACTCTGAGAAGACTAAAGAAGTCACTAGAATCTACAATGCAGTCGCTATGGCCGAACACGGCTAGAAGGATATATATACATCTGAAAATTTATGTCATACATAAAATCGATTAGTGCCCTCTATCGGCCCGCGGACGAACCCGGTTGATTCCCGTTGCATCCGCCTCGGCCGGCGCGGTTCATTTCTCGGCTTAGGGCGGGGTTGGCCCAATCGCCAACAGATGGCGTTAATATTTTATTAAAATGTACGGCGGAATTTAATATTATTAGTGTAGCTTGTACATGGCATATTCCAACCAAAATTTCATAATATGATTTTGGTCTAACAAGGCATCCGTGTACCAAATGTCAAGTCTCTAATTCCAATATTTCGATATGACTAGCGCGTTCCCTGGTAGACCGATTTTAACCACAACGTTCTCAGTCGGATTAACCTTTAGCAAGCCAGCAATTGGAATGAAACTCACGACGACATGTTGTCAACCCTAGAAAATTTGTTTCTAGACAACAGTAGTGCGCTCATAATAATATACAACAGCACATAATTGCATAATTGAATACATACGGAGATCGGCCGCCTGCGAATTGTCACAACAGGAAACTGTAACGGACCTTACATGTCCTTTACATGCGATCAACAAATGTATCGATTTCCAGTGAAATCCACTGACACAATTCAGCTATTATTTTAACCCGTGCAGCCATGAATCAGCACGATGAAACAATACTTTTACTCGGAATATTTTGGATTGCATCATTTATCGGCCTATATTAACTGGCGTAAAAGCAACCAAAGTATCATTCCCCGAGTGATCACCTTCCCCCGAAGTTGCGACGGCATATTCGGTACCCTTCTCACGAGGTGTGTCAACGAATCCGGCTCCTTGGTTTCCTTTCCTTATCCTCCCTAGTCACGAAGCATCAGTCTGTAATCCCACAGACTCGAGCCGTGCCTAGTACAAGATACTAGGAGCACACATACAATCCTCATCCATATATCCTCGTAACCGCAGTCGCGTATCTATACACTCGCGTCAATGTAAACTGTTCGGGAAGCGTTATAACTGGCAATATCAAACTTTCGATCAATAAATTCCTTCTACTTCATTCAAAACCGCCTTTCAATACGGAGATAACTCTTAAGTTGATACCACCACCTCACACCGAACAATTTGGAGTCTAGTGAGGGTGGTCCCTCACAAAACCACCGATTGGTGGTAGCGTTTGAGCGCTATCGTGGAGAAATACACACAGAAGCGCGTTCACAATACTGCCCCTTCTCGACGGTTGATAGGCCAGGAAAGTAAAACGTAAATTTTCTTTTGTTCAGCTTAAATCTCCGTCTATACCTATTACATATATAGGTATTTACGTGTCACACCTGTGACAGGTAAAAACATATTTTTTTATTCAACCAGATTATGTCACAGCAGACTAGTTATTAAAGATTTAAATGATTAAAAACATTTCAAGCAACTCTAACAACCGCTGTGCTCACATTTTTCGAGAAAAGTAAGATCTGGAGTTCGGTCATAAACCCAGAATGCTGAATGCTAACCTAACAAACACTCAAGTAGCCACGTTTTGCTCCTGTAAAGTTGAGTTACCAACTTTCCACGAACCGACGATTCTTACGAGCGCTCGCGACAAGTGGGTTGTAAAACGACATCTTGTTAAGTAAAACTACCCCAGCTCGACCCATTTTCTAAGCCCGTTTAGTGCTAAATTTACGGGTTTTGGAATTGCTAACTCTAGATGGAAAAGAGCAGTTTATTGCCAGGGATTCGTGTTATCCTATCACGCCATAATAAGATCCTTCGACCAATCACGGATAGTGTCACTTGCACATAGTTTGGGGGGCGCTTAGAATACCGCGCGTCTTGAAACGGATATTACGATACGGATACTCGTAGCTTATATCGTGGACGCCATCGTCGAAACATCGGGTGCTACAATCAATATGGTCTTCCATTTTGTATTTACACTTTACTGTACACTACAGGATGGCGATGTCGACTACAACGGGCGAACCCGTCACCCAGGGTGGTATAACGATATAGATCGTTCTTTCAGCCGTGGGATGGTCGTAGAAGACTTGGGGACAATACAATCTACTGTCTAGTTCACCAGCAACCCGTCAGAGTCCAACGCCTTACGGCGAGGCACCGGGAAAAGTATACAGCGGGTAGCCTCACCCCCTAATTACCAGTTTTGGCAGGGTATTTCCGTCTGGAATTAACCTTCAGGATACCTCCGTCCTCCCGACTGGTTACGGGTCCGAAGTCGCTTACGCAACCTCTACCTGTTGTATTACAGTGGTAATTCAGTTTGAATTTATCGCGGACCTGGGCGCTCTTTGCCCGTAGTGCCACACGGGGTCGAGTGGCGAAAAGTCATTTCAAGAGTGGCATGACAACAGTTCAACATCCACCCCCGCTGCTTAGGAAACAGTATATCTCCATAGTCTCCAGACCCTTTAGAAATTAGTCAGAATGCACAGCCGATTGGCATCGCCGACCGGCGCGCAAACCGTCCAGTGGCGCCGGGATGCAATCCCGTCGGTCTACCAGCTCTGAGGCCTGAGACACGGGAGTCTTACCCGGGGTAGCCTTCCACTCGAGGAGGCTTCTGAATAGGAGCTGAATCGTGAGTTGAGCCGATCCGAGAACAAAATGGATCTTGTGGCCCAAGCTACACGAAACCGTTCACCACCATTGTACACTACAATTACACTTTACTGTACACTACAAGCAACTCTTGTTTTACCATGATATCGTTTTGTTCCAGATTAATTTACTCCTAGACGCCTTCGCCTCGTCGCGAACACATCCGATTCCATGAGCTCCAACGTTGTCGCCAGGACACCCAAGCGAAATGAAGCACCCGGAAGTGATGCAGTACTTGCCGACGGTGCGTCACTTCCACAACCACCTGGAACTACAGATTGGTAAGAGGAGGAACTCGAACCTGCGCTCTTCGGGCAAGCTGGCGGTGACGCTGAGAGGCCTAATATTTCTCTGGCTGGCTTCGCTCAGCCATTTGGCCCTATCGATGAAGCAGGACGGTGAGTAGTTTATTTTCTATTGTTATTTTAGCAGGGGTAGAGGTTATGAAACATGGAACAATGAGAGTCAGCGACGAGAAACACCACGTAAATTAAAAATATATATATTTTTTCTTACTCACATCGAACACTGAATAAGATATACAATCAGCACTACTGTAGGAAACGGGGCGCATATGAGTATTTGACCGAACTGGACGGCCAAAAGTCGATCATAAAAACTTACGCGTAGCCAGAATAAAAAACTTTTTTTATATCCAAACGTATACGATAAACACTGAACGCTGCCCTCACTCCCTACATAACCATACTGTCTAATCGGAACGTGGTAATAATTTTATTTTCTTTACCTCTTTTGCATTTTATATCGATATATTTTAATTAAAAAGGAAATAATTTAAAAGAATTTTGTCAATCTAAAATACCCATAAAGTTACTACTAAAAAACTACGACTCGAGATTCGTGATGCATTTGGGATAGGTCGAATTATTACAAAAAAAGTCGCTTTTAATTTTCTGTTCAGTTTCTGATAGTTTTGATAAGCTGATAGCTAAAGTATCTTACGTTTAATTTATTTCTGTAATACAAATGGCGATCTTAAAAATACGACATTAAAAACTAAAACCACATCTAAACGTTCAAAAAATACATGTAAATATTGTTATATAACCATCGCATCAATGTTTTATAACCACAGGATACCTGGACGTTGATCTGCTAATTTGAAAAGCCTTAGTTAGTATGGAACTTTTTTCAAATATGACGACTGAGAAGAAAACGAGTTTATACAGAAAATACACTAGACCCTATTATGGTGACATCAGGGAGTTGATTTTTGAATTCATGTGAGATATCTCAAACCGTTTGAATCTCAATTGAAAAGCTATAGAAATGATGTCATTTCATAGATTTCGCTACCTGAAAGTAACAAAGCTCAATGCAAAATTTCACATACCAACGAAATGAAGATGTTCGGATGGGCGGGAAGTGTAACTAGGCTGGACAGAATCCGTAATGAACATATACGAGGTAGCGTCAAGGTTACACCGATCGCAGATAAGATCACCGAAAACCGCTGGTATAGGCATGTCAAAAGACAAAGCGACAACCATGTGGTACAAATTGCTATGAAATTACCCGAGCAAAAGAAATGAAGAGGCCGCCTACCACTGACCTGGCGGTCCAACATCGAAAGAGACATATATACTTTACTCTTTGTGGGCACAGATTTGCCACATCAAAATAATCTAACACCTATAAGGACGCTAAAGTTTTAAACGGAGGGGAATGAAAGGGGAAAGGGAATTTATCTGGAGGATTTCAAATGCTCTCTGAGTCTGTTTTTAAAAGTTGTTATGCTTGGCGCGGTTCTCACATTTTTCGGCAAAGCATTCCAAAGACGGGCTCCATGCACGGTGAAAGATAATGAGAAGAAGTCACTGCTGTGACTAGGGATAGAGAGTAGCAGGTTGTTTTTTGATCTCAGAGGGCGTCCATGAGCCGATAGTGCAGTAAATCTGCCGGTAAGATAATTGGGAGCGACGCCATCCAAGATCTTGAAAAGCATACAGAGAACTCGCATGTCTCTTTTCTCCCGGGTCGACAGCCAGTGAAGCTTCTCTCTGTACTCCGTGATGTGCTTAAATTTTCTGAGGCCATGGATATACCGAATGCAAACATTTTGGAGACGCTCAACTTTGGTGGATAACTCCTCTGTGAGGTCGAGAAATGCGACATCTCCATAATCCAGAAGGGGGAGGAGAGCAGACTGACAAATCGTAATCTTGCTCTCCTCCGGGAGGATATTTTTCAGCCTATTCAGCGAATGAAATCGGCCGAAGAGTTAGAATAGGAGAGGACGAAGAAGAAGAGATTGTGAAATTTCACAATAAAGTGTAGAAACAATCAAACGAATTATAAGCTTCAAGAAATCTATGAAAATGTTACTCTTCAAAGTTTTCTCTATCACATTGTCATTACAATCCCCATATAACAATAGTGAGATAGTTTTAGCAGTGTCCCAATTGAGATTGCTGACTTTTATCGACAGAGGTTTTTTTTTGAGAGCACGGTTTCATCTGGATAGAGATTTCCTCGTCGGAAACAGTAGCCCGTAAGCGGCCTGTCACCCCCTCCGTGCATCTTCCTAAATTTTATGGTAGAGGCGGTTACTTTGGCGGTGTTTGACGCTCGCCGAGAGATAAGTCACTCGCGCGTAGCTAGACAGCCGCCGCGCGCGGCGCGCGATACAATCTGCTATCACGCGGCGAATCCCAACTCTCGCGGTATTCTCCCACAGTTTAATCTTTTGCCGCGAGTCGGAGAGTCGGGAGAGGCGGGCCGCGCGAATGCCACCTAACTGGAAGCCTACTATCGCCGCCACTAAATCAACGATTATCGCATGCCGGATCGCGTCGATCTTTAGCGCAATTGCCTCCGTGCGCCTACTTAAATTATACGAGAGGTGATCTCTTATCGGTGCCTTATTAACTCTAATCAGGCTCATTATCTTCTATCAGCATATCACAAATGTTTAAAACGACGCGATACTGGTTAGATGGATTTATGAATAATAAGCCTAGATCACTTGACCAGAGATGGAAAATACCACATTTTAGTTAGATGTTGGCTTTATTTCTGTATCGGATGTATTGTTTAGGTTCCGCATTTGAATAGACGAAAGCGCATAAGTGTCGACGTATAGCTGCACGCATCTTAAGGCATTCAATAATTCATACAATAACTGCAAGATGAAATTAAAACTGACGACGCAAGATGAAGTCGAAAGCGCACAAGTATGGACATGCCTAATGGGAGTCGACTTTAGCGATGTTTTCTTTTTGTGTTTTTGCATTACTCCATTATCATCATCGATCGCCATAACAGTAGTAGCATGGGTAACCTTGTCGCCGCAGTGGGGTGTGTGCTCGGCTCGAGCCACTCTAATGGGTGGGCCAGATAATGTAACTTTTTCCGATTTGTCATCCAGCCCTTATCTCGCGAATGTGCCGGTAACAAAAGCGCCGCCAGATTACAATCTTCACGCTTCCCCGTCTCAACGAATAAATCTTTTCCCACTGCTCCAAGACCAATTCCGCGATGGAGCACTACTCACTCCCATGTACGCATCGTTATAGTTCCTACATATGTACAGTGGGGCGGTGTGAACTACAAGGTGCGAACCCGTCACCCCAGGCTGGTATAACAATATGTCATCATTCTTTTATCCTGAAATGAGCGTAGAGACTTAGAAACATAGGCAATCCACTATCTAGCTCCGCCAACTGGCCTGCAAGAGCGCAGGCGCTCTCCGCGCGCTATCTCAAAAACGGTTGAGCGCATGAAAAAATGTTTGCAACTAAATTTGTCGAAAACTTTTTGCTTTTTAATTTTTATGACAGATGTTAACATCATTGGAGCTATAGAAACCTAGATAATCGCGATAAACCGACTTTCTTGACCTTTGTCCTTGAATAACTTACAACACAGACACGTGATTTTATGAGACTATTGAGACAACTTTTAGAACGCCAAATTGAAGATGTCTTCGAGTTTCCAGCTTATTATCTGAGTTACAACCTCTAATATGACTAGACTAATAGTGTACATTATTCCATTGAAATGGATGGCATAAAATAATTTTAATTTTTCACTATACTTAAATGACATTCTGAACTTTCGTTCTTGAAATAGCTTCAATATTAGAATGTCACAAACACCATTTTCTTTACCCATTCTGAGATATTTTTAGCTCACAGCACTGATAACACACAAAATTACCCTAATTAAATACAGCACGTCAAGGAGCTAGCACAACTAGTAAAAGACTGGCAGACAAAGTAGACACATACATCGCGCACAGCGGTCACTTGTCTCCAATACACGATCGAAAATATCGAGCTTAGTAGCTGCCTAAATAAAAACGCCAGATTACTTACAGAGCCGGAGAAGTGAAGTGCCAGATTATAGAGGAAGTACTGTACATATCGACGGTTTACACGAAAAGCTAATAGGGCATAAACGACATTTTGGTCGAAAATGAGTCATGAATGCCATCCTACTTAAAATTTTCCGCTTTTTCGAATGCGCTTATTCCCATGGCTCTACGGTGACTTTTTATCAATTATGTCCAAACAAAAAACACTGCGTTTTCCAAGTGTCATTTCGGTGTAAGCGACCGAGTTTCAGGCCTTTTTTTACCCTAAAGGCGCTAAGTTGGTAATGTATTTTTACTTCTTACTGGCGTAGAGATAACGGGCGCTTACGCTCTTTCCCATTAGCAGCTGTTTTGAAAGCTGGAACTAATACACCTTTACCTTTGTCGTCAAAAACATTAAGCGTCCGTTAAACCTTACTACCATTTACAAGTTTACAATACGATTATCACTTATCCGCAATTACTAAAATCTAACTTGATATTGAACTGTCGGAGATACCTTACCTTGAACTGTCGGTTATACCAACTTATCTGTAACCCTATTTTGATGATTGGTGATGATAGCGATATTTTGATGATGATTATGATGATTGTGTGCTAAAAAAGTAGTGTGATGTTGTGCTGCAGTTTCCACTACAATGTAGCATAATCTCTGTTATCAGATGATAACAGGTTACAAAATGCTCTGCTTATCAGATGATATTTATGTGTATAAAAATAAGTAATTAGCGTACCTACTTATTTTTTTTGTTGTTCATCCTCACGATGTTTTTGCTAAGCACTGTTTCTTATGCTACATTACCTTTTGGCTCAATGATGTGAATCGTCACTTATCCTTCTTTACCCATTTAACTTATTCTACAGTCATGTGACTAATGCCCTATTACCTCTTGGTATGAGGATATCAAATGAAGCTTAGTCTTCTATACTCTCGTTTTTTTCTGTGTAGATGTAACTTACGCCGAATTACCTCATAAAGAAAATTAGACCAATTAATCTAAGTGGCATAAAACCACATGAAACAACGTGGAATCAAATACATAGAAGTGCCAATTAATACTTTTATGTTTCGTGATTCTAGAGCTGTTTCCATTTTCATGATATGACAATTAATAAAAAAGTTATGTCCATTTTTCTGCACTCTTTCTGCTCTCTTGAACAATTCGGTTCTTGTCGCTTATACCCTATTACCTTTCAACCGTCGACTTAATGTTACTTTTGGTACTCCGGACTAATTGACGAACATTTTGGGAAAACCCCCAACCTGAGCCCCGGAAGACCATTTTTTTTCTTACCTTTTTGAGATTTCTTACCAACCTTTCGTGTAAAGCAGTATCATTCTGCAACTCGATGAGGTAAGTAATCATGCAGCCGCCGCCCGGACTAAATATGTTTGTAGCTGATTAACCATCATTGTACTCAAAATAAAAATCAAAATTTTATTCGTGATTTGGATCAATGTCGCTTCGAAGATCCAATGTTGCCCAATTTGACTGTACCCACTTCAAATACGTCTCACTCTTCCACGCCGTGCGTCGCGCCGACACGCTGGAATAACATTAATCTGTTTTAAAGTCCTCCAAATGTTTATCTTTTGTTCTCGCTCCTGAATTTTTCACCGGGGGATCCGGAAAACTTTCCTGCGAGTCACTAAGATCCACGTTTTCTCAACGTCAAATGATAAGTCTCGCTCCGCTCGGCGTGAAACGCTCCCGAGATGTACGTATCTGCGTACAGGCGGTATGAAAAGGTCCAATAGAGTTATTCGATCATAACAAGTACTCGACGTAGACAGCTACACTAAGAAAAATGTAATTGACGATGTAATGCACGAAAATACGCATGTTTTAACAAGGATTATCTATATAAATCGGACTGTGGTCCATACGTATGAATTAACATGACGCATAACGGTGTTGGCGTGGCGGTAGTTACCGTGTCGTAATGTTTAAACATAATGTTAATTTATTACGTTGCGACCTTGGGATCTCGCTTCTAACATTACAGCATGTACTAGTATACGTACGGTTATAGTCGGAATACGAGCCAGCGGAATACGGAATACGGGCCAATCTCACTGGAAGATTTCGAGACTTCGGTTTAAAAGTGCGAGACGTTGATTTTTGTTTTGATCCCACAATTTTCGTAACACCGTAATTGCCGACATCGTTTTAAATTTTAAAATATGGGTCATTTTTTTTAATGCTACCATAAAAAATCTTTAGAGTATCAGAAATATATTTTATTGTTCTTTTCGGTCTTCTGAAACATTGTCTCCAACTTTTTAACATTTTTTCTAGTGTGGAGGTGGAAAGTTGGCAAGAACGGGGTTCATCAGGCTTAGTAAACAATCGTAGCATTAGGCGGGGCACTAGTCCAGGCGGACTAGTAAAGTCTGCCGGTTTTTTCTGGCACAAGTGATTTATCACTACGTGTTATTAGTTTTTTCCATAATAAGGTGTGAGCGAAACCTGAGACCGTCTATTGAATATGACAGCGAGGCGGAAAGTCCGCATACAATCAGTACATATGTAGATCATTTAATTAATGAGAATGTGTCACCTCCTTCTCTTCAAGAGAAGGGCGTGGTCCGCGCACGTCTTGTTTTTCAGCTCAACCACTGATTTTGTATTGTACACATATCTTATTGATTTTGTATTGTATGACAAAATAGGAACTAAATTACAAGTTAAGAACATGATTCCAAACCACCAAAATATATTTCTCAGCCCAGGGAGCTTTCGTATGCTTCAATTTCGCTGCTGACTGTACACAAAGTTAAAAAAGATAAGACAATTTTGTTCCTTAATGTGTTTTCTTACGAAATAGTGCGGATTCCTGTACGTCAAACCCATTACACGCTTGAAAAATACATATTTTAAAAATATGCGAGTTATTTTAGCTCCTCTGGAAAATCGCAGGCAGTGTTATCGTAACTAGTTATTTGTAGTCGGAATATATTACTTGTCATAATAAAGGAATATTCTTAAAAATGCTATTCTTCAGTTTAATTTTGGCTAACGGTTAATTCATTTTGGTAGTATTCTAAAAGTGAACTAAAAATGCATTTTTTCGGTAACCAAAGCCTAAATTGAGAAAAATTGTAAATTATTTTCAACTCAGTTTTTCATGTAGGTATACAAAATATAGCATCGATTTTATATATGAAATAAATAGTTAAATATTTACTTAAAATGACGATTTCCTTTGATTTCTTCCTACATAATATAATATTTTTAGAAATATAATTATAAATAAAAAAACGGGCTAAATCTCACTTACACCTCACATAAGAAAAATAAAACTGAAATGTTGATTATCTTTGTTTTGTGCCCATTTTGTAGTAGAATTTTGCAATGAAACTAAGTTTACTTCCTGCTGCGGCCTACTCATACTCATGGCTACGGCTTCAGCTCACCTTTGTTGTGATTTCATAGGTGTGCGCCTTTGCCCTGTTTGTGTATTCATAGGCATTTAACGTGTCAGCGCTCCCCCTCGCACTCGATAAAATATTAAAGGCGAAAGAGCGGGACGCCGAATGAGGTGTGAAGACAAAATGATTGACAGGCGGCTATATTGCGACCGCCCAATTTTCAAACACAATATTATTCTCTTTCCCTTCTCTTTTTTCCCTCCTATTTTATTTACGGCGAACTGTTTCCGCCTAAGATATCATTCCTTTTGTTTTTCCTTTGACCACGTTTCATTTTGCTTTTGCAATATTTCTCGCGATGCTGGAATAGAGATTTTGAATTTCTATCCTCCATCATTTTCATGACATCAAACAATTGGATCCTTTTCTGTTTCCTAAGTTATATAAAATTAATCTGATCCAATCGGGTATTTGCTTTTTCTGGTATCGATAGATAGGGTAAACGTTTCCTAGACACTGATAGAAAACCTAATACAAATATAGTAATCCCATAATACGGTTTTGATAATGGATTTATAGAGTGGGGAGGGGGGAGAGGGAAGGGGAGGGTAGATATAAAACTTTTATTGTGTTTTTACCTGGACATTTTTATATTTTAATGTTGTTTATTGATGTTGATGATCTCTGATTACAAAAAAATAACAGGGCGATGTATTTCATATGTTTTTTTTCAATATATTATAACATGTTTCAATATAAGTATTTTTGAAGAAACAATTAGGAGCGCGTACACTTTCTACGGTACATTCGCTTTAGCGATACCACAAAAAAAGTTTAAACAAAATTTTGACCTGTCATAGAGATTTCTATAAAATATGTTTACCATTTTTAACTTTTTATCATTTTTTTAATTCAAAGCAGTAAACATTTTTTTCCTTTATTTTATTTTGTAATAGTTAAAATTGCTCAAAGTTGGTCAATACCTTAATTTTTTCTTGTTATTATCACGGTTTTATTAGGTCGACCTGTATGTAACTATGTAATGGAATCTAAAAAAACTAATTTAACCATCTTCCAAGGATCGTAGCTTCACGAAAATTTGCAGCTGTATGTAGTTCTGACGACAATACAATATAATATGGTACTGTCGAACTGATCTGATGATGGAGTCGGAAGATATGAACTGGAACTTCATGATGGAACATCGTATCATAGCTGTGTTTGGACTTGTTAGAAAAGTCTTTGAATGAACTTTGACCGCGATTAGGTTTCAAGGTCTAATGATGAAGCCGGAAGATAGGCACTGGCATTCCATGATGGAATATCGTATCATAGCCGTGTTTGGACTTGTTAGAAAGGTCTTGTGGTTTTTACGTGCATTTATAAAAGCGTGTTTTTAGTGTTTTTTTTTAACTAATAATTTATTTTCTATGTTCATTATGTTGAACATTTTTCCGCAATATCGAAAATATCCGCTGAATAATCCCCAATATCTTGAGAATGTGTGATCAGAGAGTATGATCTTTTAAAAGCGAACTGTTCGAACGATCATAAACATATACATTTTGCCAAAAAAATAACACGTTTTTTACAATCATGCGATGTTTGCATGTACAATAAGTTGTCCGTTAAAAAAAATGCAAACCATTTTTCAACCACTTGGTGGTATCCGACTGAGCTTATATTTGTCATACTTATGTAAGTTAGGTGGCAATGCAATATTATGATTTGATCATGGATCGGAGAATGAACTGGAACTCCTTGATGGCAAATGGTAGGACAGTCGAATTTCGGCTAGTATGATTTGAGTAGTTTCCGCATGATAACGAGGGTCCGAAGATGGAGCTGGAAGATTGCCACTGGAACTCCCTAATGGAAAGTGCTAATATAGTCGAGTTTGAGCTCGTTTGTCTTGTTGTCCTGAGTACTTTCCATTACACATGATGACGAGGGATTGAAGATGGATCCGAGAGATTGCCACTGGAACTCCCAAAAAAAAATTTCTAAAATACTCGAGTTTGGGCTCGTTTGTTTGGTTGCCTCGAATGCTTTCCATTGCACATGATGACGTTGTCTGAAGAAAGAGCCGGGAGATTGCCACTGGAACTCCCTGGTGAAAAGTAAAGCTAGTTCTTAAAAATCCTTGTTTACTTTTAATTTATTTAATATATGTTTTTGTGCCTTTCCGCATAACCGTTCTTAATCATGACCTTTCCATACTGTTTGCAGTTCTCGACAGTTACACATTTCCTTTAACTGTTAAGCCAGACCTCAAGAAACTGTGCATAAAACCAGCTCAGGACCTCACATTCGAACATAATGCGAATTCCAAATTTTCCATGATTGCACACACGAAATTATCCGAGCAATAACATAAAGGGACATGAATACATGTGAAAAAGAAATAAAATGCCTTTGAGTTGAAATGTACTTTAATTTAGAAATCCATTTCAAACCGTATTATACAAGCACAACATTGCCAGTGTGAAATAAACGACAATTGCATAAGTAAGGACTTAATATGTAATATGCGAGTCGATATCGACATATGCTATTGTAGGGTAGGATGATAGAGCTCTATCCATTACTAAACCTGCCTATTGTAGCTTTAAAGTGTATCGCTTTTCGTAAAGGTATCAAATTATCGGCGGAACTACTATTTGGCGTGTTTATGTACTCAATAATGCAGCTAGACATAATGACGTCTTTAGGTCACATCCACTCACATGCACAGGTGACGAACAAAAATGCACATAGGCTTCATTCACATGAACAGTAATATACAGTAATATAATATACAGTAATATAAAATACAGTAATATGATAGTATAAAAATACAGTAATATAAAAATACAGTAATATAATCAAACCTAATTATAGAAATTAAAATTAGTATTAAAATAATCATTAAAATAAACGAAAGTTTCGCAATGCTAAGAGCTATAATAAAGACCAATAATGTCATGAAAATATAAATACATATTATAAAACCGTTTTTTTTACAAATTTTAATTTAATATATAATAAACTATCCTGGAGTTTGGAATAATATATCGTCCAATTCATTACATAATGAAGATAGCTTTCGTCTTGCTACAAACATAATATGTGCATTCGCATCCAAAACCATATATTCGTTTTCTTTTTCTATATTTAACTCTTGATCGTAAATCACTACAAGCCGCCGCCGCAAAAAAAAAACCCCCTCTATAGTCAGCGGTTGTTCAAATGAATTGCTAGTGTATGAATGTATCGGATGTTTTATTGAAGATGCTCCATACATCGATATATGATCCCCTAGATGGGCCTTTCGCGCTCGAAAATGACCCCTTCAAAACCACTACTGAAAGCCGGCCAGTAGCAGTTTGGTCGCAGTCCGCTGGCAGACAGCCGACCGTTTCCGGTGTGAGAGCTGCCGCTAAGCTTATTGGCGCACTATTCTCTCGTATACTGTTCAATTTATTGATCTTTCTCTGTCACGTGATTTACGAGCAAAGGGTATGGAACCAACTTATTTGTATCTGAGGGCGTATCTAGCTAATATATCGATGGCTCCATATCGCTTAGTTAGTGTGGCGGTATCTGTAGCATCGCAGTTAATTGCTTGATGTTGTCGTGACATCATAATTGACAAATATTGATAGGATTGCGCAATTTGAATTGCCCGTGTAAGCGCATCTTTAGTCCTACTTATTGAACTGAACTATAAGGACTCATTTTTATACTTTTCCCATACTTTTTAGAAAACATTAAAATTATAGGCTACCACTTGGAATTCGACGATTAAAGACGATTGGAAGTCGATTGGAAGACTATTGGAAGAAGAAGAAGAGTAGTATTTAGTTTTTAAATTAAATTTGCCGTGGATTATTTTTTTAAATGACGATTTTGGGCGCTGAAAATAAAAACACTTCATAACATCGCAAGGTCTTGAAATAAATTTGCGCATAGCTAATTTTTTATCGAACAAATGGTATCTAAATCTTCAATATACTAGAAACGTGAAGGGAATAAAAAAAAAGAGGACCGCCTTAAACAAGATCACTTTCGCCATTATCATGTCCAATTCATATTTTTCTATCGTCACTATTATTACGTCGTTAGCATAGTGAACTTTTGTTGTAATTAAACTCTAATAAATAAAAAATAAATAATTTAAATAAATTTAAAGCGAGCCATTTTCGGATGGGATCTTCTGGGGGCCTTGCCCATTAATCTTGTAATGTTTTGAGAGCGCTCGACTGGAAAAGTTCTCAGCGCCGCAAGTCTGGCAACGACCGCATATGCCGTCATTTATGGTACATTTAACCGTCATTTCTTCCCGATCGCTCCACCCGAAGCCCCAAGTGCCACGCACACTTACGGCATTGCACATCAGAATTTATTCAGGGGAATTTATGGGGAAAATTTACGAGAGCCGCCTCACAGACTAGTCAGGCGGGCGCTAATGTGTTCGCTAGTGGAAAGTGACGCACAGTGTTTTTTCCCAATTAAGTAGAGAAAATAATTCGTGATTGTAAAGATTCTACCAAGCTACCAAGGACCAGCGCTAAAAAATCGCAGAGATTTATCACAAAAATATCTTAGCATATTAATTATTGTGTCTCTGCATGTTATGTCCTTCTAGTCGGTTTCGGTTACGGCGTCCACAGCCTGTTAGGGTTTAGTTAGGGGTGTTTTGCTACTCCGCCCTTTCGTGCACCCGCAAGTGACTGACGAACCCGATCCAGGCGATTTACATTGACTCAGTTACTGACTTCAAATTAAAACGTCAGCGCTGATCCGGTACTGCCTTCGTGTAAATTGATTCTAAGCCAGAACAGCGTTGTCGCGTCATTGCTGACTTCAATATTCCTGCTATATATTTTAAAGTCAGTCCGCTCCTTCCGCTACCCGCGCGAGCGGTTCTGACCCTGTCTAAACGCCGTAGTCAGTAGTTGGTCAGTCGCTGACAGTGCGTTGTAGGTTGACGTCGCATTGTATCGAAATTTTTAACTAGCGAAAATGACGTTTATTTTAAATATTTTTTCTTGTAACATTTCCGTCAACTCTTCTAACAGCAGATAGGAAAATTTTCTCAACAAATATTTTACACGTATACAATTCTGCCGTTTTCGAGAACTCATTTTTCCTTACTGACTATAACGGGCGTTCACCGTGAAAAAGTAACCACGACTGACTACGTAAACAGTGTGAGTCAGCTAGCACTGAGTAAATGACAGTGTAATTAGTTGTATAAATGCTAAAATTTGAAAACTCTTGGTCATCCAATAAAACTAAAAGAAATCTTCGCACAGCTATATACTTTCGACGGTCTACCTATTTTTTGCTGAACTTATAATACTAAGTTTTACTTATGTATTCAGTTTAATGTCGGTATTTGACAATCGTTAATTTACTCAAAGGCACTCTATTTTACTTTTTAAATTATACCATTTTAGTAATATTACATTTTAATGATTGGATTGCCTTGTTTTATCCACTTAGTTATATGAAATATCAACATAGAAGTATCAACAATAGAATAAGGTTGCTTTTACTTCTACAGGGTAAATTTTTATTAGTGACTTCCTTGTAGTGGTTAATCAGTACGAGCAAAAACAAAAAAAAAACTTTTTAAAAAATTAAATTTTTTTTTTTTTTGAAACGTTGTTTTTTTTTCTAAATAGATGTATAAAAAGCGTTCAACGCGCTGCGCCATCTAGCAGTAGGTAAAATTTCGCAAATAAACTATATTCGCGATATTTTACCTACCGCTGATGGCACAGCGCGCTCAACGCTTATAATTCTTTTATTTAACATTTGTTCAAATTTACAAAGAAAAAAAATTATTTTTTCTGTTTTTTTTTTTTTAAGTAGTACAAGTTGCTTACTTGCTGGTACTGATTCATCCACTACAAATATGTCACTAATAAAAAACACACTGTGTGTATTAAGTTGCGTTACATATAAGTCCGAGCACGAAACTTAAGAGGCATCTTTGTTCGGCAGTCCGTTTTTTTTGTTGTTTTAAAAATAAAAAAAACTTTCATTTTAGTCTAAAATACCAATAAATAAACTAACACAATTGAGGTTGCATAGTAATAAAAATATATTTTGATATAGTAAAAAATGTTCAAAAATGGACACAAAAGTGTAATTGTCCGAAGTATACCGCTAATAATACATTAGGTTTCCAAATTTAAATACGTCATTCTGACTAGTAACACAAACGAATTTTAGGAGAAATAATTGGTAATAGTTTGAAACTTGGCACAGATGTTTATTGAGGCGTACTGGTAAACATACTAAAACTCCCCTGCTCTATCTGTTGCGCACGAGCCGCCATCTTGTAAAAATGGCGCTCCGATTCAGTTTTCCGCTTATACCTCGCTTGTTAGCGATATCGGAATAGTGCATAATATAAAAAAATAATGCTTGAAAAAATGACTACAAAAACTGTTATTTACATTTTTTTCATATCATCTATTATTAGTATGAAAACAGCCTAGTTTTTAAGTAACCAATTATTTCCGTCAAACTAAGAAATATGTTCCTATGTGACTGGGCTATTGGGCACTCTTTAACTACCAGAATATTAAGGATACTGAAATGTTTTGTACACACGATAAAACAGAATTTAGGGATTTCTGAGGGCTGTTTTGCCAAAATTTTACCCACATTTGAGTTGCAACTGTTTCCGTCATACAATTGAGCGTCACAAGGGCCGAGAAGACGTGGTGGAGGGGGCGAAGCTCTGGCGGTATCAGCTAGGATAACAGGTGTATTTTTGGTGTCATTAGCGGGTGTAAAAGTTAAAGTGAAATAAGGACGCGGTTTGTTCTGTAATTTTTTTAAAGGACGTGAGGTCAAAATCAGGACCGACTCTAATCTTAATAAAATGGTCTATAAAAGGAAACTTCATGTTTATCTGAAGCTAAATCGCTTACTAAAACTAACTCAATACCGAAACGATATTTCTGCATTGTTAACATAGGTTGCTGCACGGACGCTTTCATACCGACGCGACGCGACACGGGTCCCAGACAGACAGACACACATACACACGTGGATAAGACGGTCCTTACAAATTGAATCCGTCTCCAGTGTACCGCATGACGGATTGATTGAATAATCCTTTGATATTTTAAATTGGGATGCACGATCCACTGGACGTATTTATTATTAAACCGATGTACCTTCAGGGTTGCGAGGGCACGGGTAGGTTTTCGTGCAATTTGGCGAATAGATCAATAGGTGCATAGGGGGATATCACTATCATTATTAGCGCTACACTCGTTGTGAGGTCTTGGCTTCGTCAAGAATGGTCTTCCATTCCATAGACCCATTCCCATCATAGCCTTTGGTTTTCCTGTTGTTCACTCCAAGTGCATTTAGGTCTTTAATCGCAGAATCAAGGAGTTTTGGTCGTCTCTTTTACGATGCTCTTCAGGTTATCCACAAAGAATGCGTTTCGACGCTGTTCATTTTTGATACTTTCCACATGCTCATCTGATTTTCAGGAAAGTTACAACTTGGACATCATTATACAGTCTATACAGTTCTTTGTTTGTTTGTCTACACGTCATCCTTCGAAAATTCGCACGCACGGCTTCGAAAATTCTGCAGAGTATTTGAGACTGGTCTGTAGAGGAGTATCTTGTAGAGGGCTGCCTTTGTCCTCCAGGATAGCAGACGGGATTTTATGTGAGACTGGAATCCAAAAAAACACATATTTTTAGCCATTAAACGTACTTTTAACCTCTTCACTAGTGTCGTCGTAGAGTTATGTGAGTTTCTTAACAGATTGATTTAAAGGTATAAAGACCAACAACAAATGGTGAAGCTGGGTTTATTTCAACAAAGGCATCCATGTATACAATATATTTTGCTGATCAGTCCAAAAAAGGCTTCCCTGAGGGCTTGCGGAGAGCGTGCGTTATCAATATACATATCGATATACGCCAGTAGTTTTACACATCAGAGCTGTCAACTGCAACTGGCGAACCCGACACCCCAGGAAGGTATAACGATATATGGTATTTGAGACTGGTCTGTAGAGGAGTATCTTGTAGAGGGCTGCCTTTGTCCTCCAGGATAGCAGACGGGATTTTATGTGAGACTGGAATCCAAAAAAACACATTGTTTTAGCCATTAAACGTACTTTTAACCTCTTCACTAGTGTCGTCCTAGAGTTATGTGAGTTTCTTAACAGATTGATTTAAAGATATAAAGACCAACAACAAATGGTGGAGCTGGGTTTATTTCAACAAAGGCATCCATGTATACAATATATTTTGCTGATCAGTCCAAAAAAGGCTTCCCTGAGGGCTTGCGGAGAGCGTGCGTTATCAATATACCTACATATCGATATACGCCAGTAGTTTTACACATCAGAGCTGTCAACTGCAACTGGCGAACCCGACACCCCAGGAAGGTATAACGATATATGGTATAATCATTCTTTAATGCGTGTGGTGAACATAGAGACTTAGGAACGAGACTGTCCACTATCTAGCTCTACCGAAGAGCCCGTGAGAGTCTGACGCCTTACCGTAACTGGGAAGTGAACCAAGCGGGCAGCCTAGCGCCACTCACTACCAGATATGACCGGATTTCTCCGTTCTCCCATCTGATCGTGGTCCACTGCTCAGCCTCTACCTGATGTTAGCGGTAATTCAGTTCGAAATTATTGCGGACTGTGACCCCCTTTGCCCGTCTTTCTCGCCGGATTGGGTGGCCAAGAGCATGCCTAAATCTCTCCCTCCCCCCTTCCCCTCCTTCCCGATTAATCGCCGGAGAGCTCAGTCGGTGGCAGAGTTCACATTAGCTAGCTGCCACCAGTAGTTGTACCGACTTATAGAAGATGGTGCCGGTAGGACGAACGGTATACTGATGGGTGCGAATCGGGACTTGACGTAGGCTGCGGGAATATAAGGAGAACTATCAAACTTCGAAAGAAATGTAAACTTAAGGAAATACGCCTCCATATTCCAAGCTTAGGTATACGCCATTATTGAATGTGCGGATATCAACCTCCATAAGAACTACACCATCCACCGTATCTATATCCACTCGAATAGCAAGGCAGCTCTTATGGCACTAGCCTCGAATACCATTAATTCAAAGCTGGTGCAAAACTGCGTAACTTAATTCCTTGGGCGAAAAGAACAGGGTAATCCTAAGATGGGTTCCCGGCCATGCAGGAATAGAGGGAAATGAAAAAGCCAACGAACTTGCTAAGACGAGAGCAAAGGGAACGTTATACGATCAATGCTATTTCGATATTTTTAAATATAATTATTAGATAAATTTTGTCTCAATTGCCTGCCAATTCTTTATCAGATTTTATATGTGCAGGCATATAAACAAATCATCGCCATACACCGAGTCTATCTTAGTACAGGCTATGGCCTAGATAGGCAGTTTCTACAACGAAGAAAATTTAAGAGCCAAATTGAAGAGCAGTCTTTGCTGCGTCTTCCAGGCTGATGGGATTTATGCGGAAACGAAAGGCAACATTCAAAGTTGCTTGTGTAGGCACAAAATTCTTACACGTCACCGGACGGTTAAGCTTTGTCTGTCCCTCCGTAAGCAGTCGAGGAGTGTACCGAAAATAATTCAAGAATAGTCTTTAGTCACACGTTCCATTCGCTTTGTTTGAATTGTTTATAAGTGGGGCCGGTTGGGTTGCAGTCACAAAACAGCAATAGCCGCCCCGCCACCCTGCCCCTTACTTAGGGGGGCGTGGCGGCGTTTGATATTCCGTACTTGCACTACACGAAGTTCAGGGCTTGTCACAAATCGCTTTTTGTTGTTTTTTTTAACAGAAGAATTATTGTTCGTTTCTAGTATGTAACGGTTCCGCGCAGCTTGGACCTGATGACCTGTTTGATTTCTTAAGTCGGGTCAACTCATGGTGCAGCTCCCATTCGGTAGTCTCCTCAAAGAGGGACTAACCTGGAAATGACTGAGAGCCCTGCCTGCGGCTGTAAGCCCAGGCGTGGACAGGCGTGATCGGTTGTTTCAATCTGGGGAACACTTCGGGCGATACTGGACGGTTTGCGTTCATTAATCGACTGAGTACTCCGGCAAATAGTCTGTAAACATACGTTTTCTAAGCAGCGTTTTATAACATTGATAACAATGGGGCTAAATGTACAAAAATGAAATGAATAAAGTATTAAACCATAAAAATAAAAAAAAAATAAGTTTGGTTAATTATATTCCGATATGTAGATAACAGTAGAGGTGGGCTTTGTTTATAGTATCATCTTGTAAAACTCTACGATAACTTTAATTTTGGGTGTGCTGAAAGCTAATTTATCGTACTTTTTTTTTGGAAACATATAGCACCTATAACTTGAATATATTCCAAGCGTATAGGAAAGTATAAAAATGAGTCGTTATGAGCACCCTTAATTGAGTTTAGATAATTCCTGAGCATCAAATTAAAAGACCCTATAATGATGTAGTTTTTGATAATAAAATGAATAAATAAATTTTAAAATCGTACCTAATCCTAAGCCATTTAGGTTCTTTTTACACGACTGCCAACAAAAAAGGAGTGTAATGTGTTTACTGTTCATCTATGTATGTTTCCGTTTCTTTATTCAAACATAACACCTAAACGCTTGAACCGTTAGAGTCGTTGTTATCCCGAGTGTCATAGGATACATTAACTGTCCAAATATCCAGTAAGTAGTCTAAATGTCCAAATATGCAAAGGTCAATAAATTAACATAAATATATCGTGTTTAGTGACAAATTAAAGGTCTGATTGAGTACGTTCCTGAAATACAGATCTGTCTATATGGATAAATACATAAGCCATAAATATTTCATAAAAAACCGTAATAAAAATATTAATAAATGCGATATTCACTTTCTGTAACGGCAGTCGTGTTTTTTATTCTTTTTAATATAATTACTTGTTTCTTGATATTTCTCTGCGTATTACTCAGAAAATTGTAAACTTTTAAGTAAATATTCAAGTAGCACTTATTATTGAAGCATTTTTAATTATACACCTGTGTTGAAAAAGTATCGAACTTTTGGTCGGCATTTACATTTGTTTACAAAATAGATTTTTTTGTGAATAATAAGTGCCGCCTCCTACAATTAGTACCCTTGCTAATTAGTGTAATTAGTCCCCGCACTCACTGTCTCCCCCCCCCCCCCCCTCACACAACTTAGTCCCTACAAATTAGTCCCCATACACACAACTTTCAACTACAATTAGTCCCTTTGGTATTACACACACTGTTCCCAACGTTTCCACCATAGTGGTAAACAATTCTGAATGTTGTCCAACTAGGCCATCGCATTACGCATAAAGTCTTCTCTTTTTCTACAACTTTTAACACCAAAATCACAAGGACCCATGTATATCGAGTAGAAAGCATTATGACGACTGGAATGTTGGGAATGTGGGATTTTGCATATCCAAGATCCACACCTGGCCATTGCCATTGTCATTTCGGCTTGTTGAGGGCCTACCGAGACGTGGTTTGATATCCACTGATGTGCGGCTATCTTTGAAGCGGTTATACAATACTTTTATCTGTGAGATGATTCATTCGTTGTCCCTGACACCCTGTTGGATCCTGTAAACGGCATTGGGTCGATATATAAGACCATTCACAAGAATATTATATATTTTATTAAATATTGTCATCGGCAAGCTTTTCCATCCTTGACAATATGACGGACGCTCACTACACTTCCTCACTTGTCGACCAGTTGCCAACGACTGAGGATGCGTGAAAAACTCACGTATGCGCATGTAGACTCCATTCCCATGCGCATCTCCATGCCCGCTTCCCATGCTTCATTTGTTCAAGAAAAAATGGTTGGATACTTTTTAAACAGACCACGAACCTTTTATTTCGATTATAGGATAATCTTGTTTTGGAGCTTCCACATGTATGTTTTGCATGGTAAGTTCCCTTAATATACTATACGTTTTATACTTCCAAATTACCCGGTTTTAGACCATAACGTAGACCTGTTTGAACTACAAAAATCCTCACATATTTGGGTGAATTTCTTGATCTCATTTTACTAAAATATCCAGCTGGTATTTTATTTATTTAATTTATTTATAAAATATGCGAGTTAGTACAATACCCACTTTTCGTATAGTCAAACTGATTTTACATAATTATGTGGTATATTAGTATCATTATTTTTTGTACAGATTGAGTATTTTTTCAAATTGTATAAACAATTAAATATTAAATAAATAATAACAATACAAAATATCTTTTTAAAATAATTTAAACTGCTAAAATACCTAGGTAGGTAGGTACACATGAAAAACATTGAGATAGTCAAAATATAATAACGAATAGGCAGTTATAAAATAGTCAAATTAGAAATATTACGAATATAAAATTACAACAATAAAAATGGCGCAATAGAAATAGTCAAACCAAATGTTAGTATTAATCCATCTCCGATTATCAACATGATTGGATTTAGTAATGTAAATAGTCAGTAGTTAAAAACATGTAATAAATGATCATGAAAAGTTAGAAAATTCAATACTGTGAAAGTCATTATTAGAATAAATTTGATTCTTAATTAGAATATCCTTGACTTTTTTCTAATACGAACGTCTCCAAGACCGCTGACTTTGATTTTTTGTCTACCAGCATTCGACGCTAATCCATCTCGACTTCTGTATCCGGTAACTATTGTTACAGTATGTATTGTTTGTTGCAAGTATATAATTTCGACATCGATAAACTCCTGCCGCGTGACAGAGTCGAGTAAAGTTTTCAACGCTATATTTTACGCACCCAATCCGAAGCGTCTGTCCCATCGAATTATCTGTCTGCGACGTCAACCCCCCCCCCCCCCCCCCTCCCCCCCTTTCGCCCTCTCGTCGTTTCCTTTTCTGTTTACTTTCTTTGTGCGTGACATAAAAGATATTAGCTAACTACGAAGTTAATCCACCTTTATTTTGCCTGTCTATTTTCGAGGTTTGCCCCCCCAAGACACGTCCATATTAGTTGTTTGATTGTCAGCGTACGAGGGAGCGGTTCGCTTGATTTACCATTTTCATTATCAGCTGGTTTTGTGCTTATTTATAAACGACTAAGCCTGCGCTGCGGCGGAAACCTGGAGGGGCGGGCTTTTTATTGAAATTGAGAAATCAGGGGCCGCGAACGAGTCCATTTCCTTATTTTGCCTGCTGCTTCACTCGCGTTGATTGCGTAAGTATTGTTTGCTTTTTAAATAACATACGTATGAGCCCGTACTCTACGAATATCCTATAAATGTGTACAAAATTTTGTTGAAATGATTCATAGCGTCTTTAACGTCTCATTTAAATTATAATAAATAGGTATAATAAATATCTAAAACTCTGGAACAGTTTTACATCTCGAACAGGCATATCACGTGAAATAGAAAGCAATTCGTCCGGTACCGTTTCAACGTTTCCAACACTTAAACGTACTTACTAGGACTACTTTTGTTTTTACTCATGATAAATGATAATTATTAATTGTCAAAACCATTGATATAATAAAGTGTAACCAATACAAAAAAATATTGAAAGGTCTTCGAGTGGAACCATATCGAAAAATCCGAGCAAATCCCCTACTTTTAGTGTTGCACCACACGAGCTTGAAAGAAAATCTATTGTCCTCTTATATTTAAGAGTAATCTAACTTTACTTTTAAGTCCGCAGTTTAGTCGGAGAGCTAGAAAAGAAAAGTGTTGTTAACCCATTGAGTATGATACGACCAAATCTGGTTCTGAAACAATTATCCGTTGAGTATGATACGACCAGATCTGGTTCCGCGTTTTTTTTCACTTCTTTGACGTTCTCATATTTATTCTTAATTATCTAATTGTTTTACAAAATGATATTTCAATATTCTATATTCGAAATTTCAATGCAATCATTTTGCAGTTGTTCTTTTTATGATTGGTGTAGTAGTTTCGTAGTTATAGTACTTAAGTCGATGTCGCCGAAAATCCTGCAAAAGAGACAGATGCATCCATGAAAATACCCATTTACTCCAAGGGTTAAGACAATTTATTTTTCTTATGAGGGGGGGGGGGGGTTCATCATGTTGCATGGTTGTAACTGCGAGCTTTGTGATAGCTTTAATCATATGCCGCTCTGTGTGGGTGTAGAAGAAAATTGCTACTATTTTTACATATATTTGGCTGATGTCTAGTACTCGGAACTCTTTTAATAAAAGGTCACCGGGGGACCTAAAGGGCTTTTTATTGAATACTTTAATGATTGAATTTTGAGTTTTAATCAAGAGATCTAACGATGAAAGTGACATACCACCCCATCCAAGGATCCCATACTAAAGCGTAATAGATAGTTTTGATTAGGGGTTTTGCAAATACAACTTTTAGTAGGTACTTTAAATATGTGAATAATTTGGCGGACTTTTGATGCAGTGACCTGTACGTTGCCCTTCCAGTTGAGCTTACCGTCGACAACAACTCCAAGGTACTTTATTTTGATCACCTTCTCAAGCTCGCCTTTTCTTATGAATAAAGAGATTTTTTTATTATTAGACTAGCGTCTATTCCTTTTAGTCTATTTCATTTTCACCGTTACGACGTGTACATTTATTTTTCTCAGTGCATTACATGTCTGGCCAAATTTAGTGAACGAAGCAATTAATAATAATAACATTATTTCCATGTCTCCCATTATGTAAATTATAAAGCGTAATGGCAACGATCCATTTACGTATTAGATATGCCTAATCTCCGTGGTGATCGATCACACGACTCCGTTATAGTTTGATCGCTAACTTTGTGAAAGGATCAGGCAGATTTGTCCCAGTTGCGGCAGTATCATTGTCCTCCGTGAATACAAACGCGCCCCCTCCCCCCACCCTCTTCCCCTATTCCTTTGCCTCTGAAGCGCTTTGATGCGCCCATCGCTATGAAGTCAAGGATTAGCTCGTATCTGTGCACGAGATATCTCGTATCTATGTAACATCCGTAGCCGCTTTGAAACATTGTTTTCCGTCAGATCAACGAAGTTAAGCAGCGTCGGGCGTGTGAGTACTTGGATTGGTGACCTGCTGAGTACTGCCACGTGATGTTATATAAAAGCCGGCCGCCTGTAAGATAATTGTTTTGAGACATAAGAGTGGGCCGTTACCGTAAACGATATAAAGGATAAAAAAATATAAATAAAAAAGTTTTACAAAATGGCATTATATACAGGCTTTTGCGATGGATGTCCTTGAAGTTATACATACCGACTCCAACGGTGGCAAAATTACAAATTCCTGTGCTTCAGCCGACTTCTAAATTGAAATCTTTGTCGACAGGGAAGCGATTTTACTTAATTGAAGACATCCAGATAAATACGCAGAAGGTTCTTAACACCGTTAAGAAAGAAAATTTCCAGAAGTGCTTAAAAAAAAGGGGAAACACTATTTGAGTGGGTGTGTTAGGTCAAAAGGGGACTACCTAGACTAAGGAGATACATACATCGCAATAGCCTGTTTGTGCTGCGATTTTGAAATTACATGGCCAGCCACAATCACACCTCGTATATCTCAGTTTACATATAAAAGATAATTCGTGAATTCAGTCTATAGGTGTTAGAATTGCTTTATTCGTAAGAAAAGGCGAGCGTATGCCTGTAGGCAATATTTTAGAGCTAACCTATACGATTGTATGAACATTTTTTGCGGGTAGATGCTAACTTAACCTATATAAAGAGATTGCAAAATCGAAAAAAAGACGGAAGAAAAAAATATTTACATATTTAATTAACTCTTTGTGGGCACTGAATGTGCCACACCAAAATAAACTGACACCTATAATGACGCAAAGGTTTAAAAAAGTAGGAGAATGAGAAGGAAAGGGAAATTTATGCTGAAGATTTCAAATGCTCTCTGAGTCACATCACACATTAATCTAACATTTTTCGGCAAAGCAGTCCATGCACGGTGAAAGAAAATGATAAAAGTCAGTACTGTGACCAGGGATAGACAGTAGCAGGTTATCTTTTGATCTCAGAGGGCGTCCATGGGTCAATAGTGCAGTGAATCCTCCTGTGAGGTAATTGTGATCGACTCCCTCCGAGATCTTGAAAAGCAGACAAATAACTCTCATATCTCTTTTCTTCCGGGTCGACCGCCAGTGAAGCTTCTATCTGAACTCCGTGATGTGGTCAAATTTTCTGAGGCCATGGATATAAGGAATGCAGACATTTTGGAGACGCTCAACCTTGGTGAGTAACTCCTCTATGAGGTCGAGAAATGCGACATCTCCATAATTCAGAATGGCGGAGGAGGGCAGACTGACAAATCGTAATCTTGATATCCTCCGGGAGGATATTCTTCAGCCTATTCAACGAATGAAATCGGCCGAAGAGTTTGCGTCGCATTTCTCGAAATTGGCCTGCAATGAGAAGTTCTCGTCCATATGTACATACGCCGAGGTTTTTATATAACGACTGTTGTCGAAGAAATTATAACGGCTATTGTAGTTCATCTCCCGTGGGATGAACGCAAACACTTACCACGAAGCATTGAGAAGTAACACCCAGTGGCCTTCCACGCGCCCTCACAACCAGATTTTGACTGATTTTATTCTACAGTCTGGTCACAGTTATCTACCTGACGTTAGCCGTAATTCGTATTTCTAATGTATGTTCCCGCGGATCCGCACTTCCTTTCCCAACTGTCTACGATTGCAGCATACAGCCGCAGGCAGTGTTCACAGCGGCTTTTCCACGTTCTTATTCGAGGAGGATACCGGGAGGATACATGGGAGCTAAACTTCGAGTTGGGTCCGACCTTAAAACCCCAAACAGGCCATCAGACCTAATCTACACAAAACCATTAGGAAGAAGTACGTCTTACAGTTAGAGCTCCGTAGAAAATGTACGGTATTATACCAATATAGTTACGAGGTTTTTCCCTCGATAAATTACACGAAAAATTTAAATTACATAAAGGGGACTTCAGATTTTATTTAGATTAATTTTAAAAAATGCATAATAATACGAAAGACTAAGAAATTCGTTACACGATTCATATTTTTATTATTATTTAATTGCACAAGTAAGTCGCTTAAAATTATTTGCAAAATGTCTATTTTTCACTGTTTGAGAGAGGTAGTTGCCGTAGTTAGCGACACAAACTACATATCGCTTGCTTGCGACTATAACGTGTTAATGCGAAATGAATTGTATCGAAATGAAGTGTATCGAAATGTAATTGTATATGAACGTGTATCGAAATGAAGTATAAAGCAAATTGAGACAACGCTATAACGCGTTACGTTGCCTGTTTCTATCATACACAAGTCATGCGTAAATGTAAAAATTACCGCGTTTTTGTAGAAAATAAATTTCGCTATAGCGAATTTTCCTATGTTGATAACTAATAATCTGTTTTTTATTACACTTTGTAGTTGCAAACAAGCGATATGTTTAAATGATATTTTTTATAATGTAATGGGAAAATAAAAATAATAAAGAGCAATTAAAATAAAACAATTTTTTAACCAATTTAATTCTGAAATTTCGTTTTTGAAGTTATATATCTTTTAATCACGTGTTCTACTTAACACAGCCTATGCCTATGTAGTTAGCAGCGACGCAAACTATGTTGAAGTGCTTTTGTCACGACTGCCCATCGTAAAAGGAATGTAATTTGTTCAGGGTTCATCTATGTATGTTTTCCGTTTCTGTATTCCACCGAAACTTCTAACTTGAACCGAATTAGAAGTGTGTGGCATTGTTAGAATCGTTATGTCATCCCAAGTGTCATAGGGTTGGCATCTTAACTGTCCAAATATCAATTAAGTAGTTGTCTAAATGTCCAAATGTCAAAAAGTTAATAAATTAACATAAATGTATCGTGTATAGTTTCAAATGAATCGTCTGGTTGAGTACATTCCGGAAATAACTGAGAGACACATGAGTTATTTCCGTAATGTACACTCCGGAGAAACACAGAGCACATTCCAGAAATACATTTATCTATATTAATATATACATAAACCACAAATTTTCATTTAAAAAAAACGTAAAAAATAAAATTATAAATAGAATAGTTCACTATCTGTAACGGCAGTCCTGTTTTTTATTCTTTTTAATATATTTACTTGTTTTATAATGTAATAAAAATAAAAATAGAAAAGGGCAATTAAAATAAAACATATTTTGAGGAAAATGGCAAACTTCCTCTTTCTGTCAGTCTAGTCTAATCCGATTCTGTGGTCTATTCTCAACCCGGTTAGTGAGCTATCTATCGCATTCCTGAAAATTATCCTCGCGCCATTGCCGATCCTCTCTTGTGTGTGATTAGCGTCGTCCATCATCCGCGTCTTGACAGTGCCACAATGAGAATGCGACGACCCCGGCCTTTGCTAGGCACATGCTCGTACAACCCCGGCGTAAATCCTCGCCGGTGTCTCCGAGACAAATGATCCGAGCTAAACGCCGAACAGATGAGTGAGCGGCCGGCCACCGATGCCGCTGCGCCGCGTGCGTAGGCGCTTCGAGCGTCCGTGCTTTATTTGTAAACGGAGCGAAGCGTAAGCTCGTTGGCGTGACATATCGCCCGGTTATTTGTGACAAACCGGCTGTCTTGTTGACTCACTTTTTTACTCTGTCTGGCGCGACGGGACGGGAGTGCTGAGAGGGATATGCGGGAGCGCATCAGAATGCACTGTCACTAGCAACTGTTAAGTGCTTCATCCAGTTGAAACATACATGCGTTTATGTATAACTTATTTTCTTCTTCTTTAGAACGTAAAGTATTTGACAATACGTACGCTATGCATCTGCGAAACCAAGAGTCCTTCGACTCCAGTAACAATTTTGGAGAGGGCGTTCGTATTGCAGTCTCCAAAAAAAACCTTCCCATAAACCTAAATGGCACACAGGCGCTGAAGATTTATGGCTACCATTAATGTTGGTTGACTGGAAGATATTGTATTTTAGCAATAAGTCCCCAATTGTACCTTATTTATTTTTATTGTGCAATAAAGAGATTTTCATTCATTCATTCCTTCATTCAATGTTGGCCACTCGGCCCGGTAGCATAGTAACCACTATGGAGATAGACGGCCGCCTGATCTTACATTGTAAGGTTCCGGGTTCGATTCCCGACTGGATCACCATTTTCCATTAGGATAAAATTAACCGAATTGCATTTCAATTCTGTCGATCGAATGCAATAACAAGACATACACGTACACACATGTTACACGCACACACATACTTGTATATGTAAACACTTCATGGTAGGGTTGGTTGTAAGAGGTTGTGCTATGATAATAAGCCCGACCATTGTAAAATTTCACAATAAAGAGTATAAACAAACAAAAATAATGTTGGGATCGTTTACTGGTTTAAATATAGGTCTAGTTTATGTCCGTTTTCTCCCAATGCATAGAGATTTGTCATAACATGAGGAACATAACTGCAATAGCCGTATTTTAGATTTAATATTGTCAGATTAGAGATTATTACCAAGAAGGAAGCAGATCCACTTAGTATAATAGATCCATACAATACACTGTCAGAAATTATTATGAACCTTGATATTGCTCCGCCGCTTGCACTTCTATATAGGAAATTAAGATAATTGTAAAGCGGGGATCTAAAATACTGATTGGTCCTATATTTTAGGTATGCCTGACCCTAATCAGTTGTCCATATTTTCTGTAATACACTTCGGAAGGTAATAAATGAGGAATGTTGTCTTCTAAATAATTAATTATTTTATTAAACGAAGACATAGATACAAACTGAAGTTAATCAAGTTTTTATTAAAATGCTCTATCCCAAACCAACCCTGGATGAAACATCCATATCACTGTAGAACTTAAAACGAGCTATCATAATTGAATGCTATACAGAATTTCGTGTTTGTGCTGTTGACCGTTGAGGAACCTCTCGTTGGAAGGCAACCCTGAATGCAACAGCCTTGTCGCGGGGAAACTTAGAATGGGCTATCAGATTAATGCATATACAAAATTTCGTTTCTGTGATGTTGACCGTTGAGGAGTCTCCTCGTTGGAAGCCAACCCTGGGTGCAGCAGCCCTGTCGCGGTGAAACTTAAAACGGGATATCATAATTTAATGCGTATAAAAAACTTCGCCTCGGTGATATTAACCGTTAAGGAGTCCTATCGATTGGAGTCAATCCTTGGTGCATTAACCATGTCATGGTGAAATTTAGAACGGGCTATCATAATTGATTGCGTATACAAAATTGTGTGTCTATGCTGTTGACCGTGGAAGAGTATCCTCGTCGGGAGCCGATCCTGTGTGTATAATCTGGTCATGCTCACAATAAGAATGCATTGTCATCGGAACTGAACCAACATGTAAATTTTCAACTTCATAGGATAAGAGAAAATGGTTCTAATTCAGCTTGCAAGATTTGACCTAAACAAATATACGTATTAACTAACATACATTGCAAGGTAAATAGAAGCTTGTAAAAATACGGTAACCCTCGTAACAGAGATACTTTTTCACTTATGGCTACGTGAATTTCGTCGAGGATACTACTCACTGCAGGTAATTAAAAAAACCTTTTGGAACTTTGTGAAGACTAAAAGCCAGCAGCAAGATTCAATTCCGAATACAATGCATCCTCAGCCACATTATCAAACTGATCTAATATCATTATTTATTTGCTCTACATTTTAAATCCTTATTTAGGATATTATAGTTAGTTTGGCCGCCGTAGCTGGAAATGTCGGTGTGACGAACCAGAGTCCTTATTTTTGTTGTCCTTGCACCTCGACGTAATACAGAGTGAGAATTGCACAATGTCATTTGAACCATTTTAATAATACATAAGCGAGAGAGACGACTTACCCAAATATGTATGTTGACAGAAGTGTAAATTAATAAAATTGCGCTCTTTTTATATCCGTTAAACCATAAGAATATGTCAACGTCATAAACATTTCGACGTCAATGATAATACTTAGAATAAATACCGTGTGAAATAATTCAATTTGCGTCAATAAAATACTGGGAAATATAATTTCGTTTCCCGTGTATTAATGCATTTGTAATTCATACTAAGAATTATACATTGTCATTTTTTGACAAGTGATATTTCCCTACAATATCAGTTGGTTGACCTGATCAGTTCGAAGCGATTTGTAATTATACTTATCGACATTTTTTTTTTGTTGATAATATATATATTTATAAATAATAGGGTTTTGATTTACGTTTGATCAAAATGCGCGATAAGTGGATCGAATTATATTTACGACAAATCATATTCGCCCCTTTAGTCATGCAGCTTGTCAGTTGGTACTTCGTTCCTCGCAGCTCGTGGCATCGCCGGAAGCAGAATCACGCGGACGTGTTATTAATTAGTGCCGGGGTGCGAGTCACGGCCGCCGCACTTCGCCCGTAAGCCCCGACTTCCTATCTGACGTAAGTCACGAGATTTCCCCGGACAGGGGAGCAGCCCCCGACCCGCTTCTGATAGATAGATTTCGTACGTGCGCCTGCCTGCCTCTTCTGCTGAACCGCTCGCCCTCTACTCCTCGCTTGGGGCCAGTTGTTTGATCCGTGGTAAAATGGCGAATTAATGAAATGCTCACCGACAAACATGTCAATGGTCAATGAATTTTCCCCGACACGAGCATGTCTTTTGCTTATTGCAGCTATACCAATGAGTTTGATTTATTGATTATTTCGAGTAAATGCGGGTCGATATTGACAGTCTGTGGCAGTCATGTTGTTTTGGCCGCGTCTGTCTAATCTGTTGTTTATTTTTCAGCCACTAATGCCAAATCACCATGGCAAGTTACACGATTGAACAGCGCGTTAAAACTTTATTATCGAAATGAGTGTACGTTAGTGCATGGCGTTACGTCTATTCAAAAATTTGAAGATACGTGGTTCTCTTACGTAAACATGGTGTGATATACAGATTTACGAGTGCAACACAATTAGTTTAGCAATTTCCATTTCACCATTACGCTGAGTAAAAATATTTTTCTCAGTTTATAATGCTATAGGCACTTCCCACGAGGGTGATATTATTGTTCTTGCAAATTTTTATTTTAGCAATTATACAGTAACAGTGCGAATTAATTAGAACAAAGTGTATTTTTCTTCGAAAAATTCTTTAATGGACATAAACTTACAGAAACAGGACTGTAGTTTTTAATAGAATGTGTCTTTCTTTTGCGCTGACAACACCTTTCACTCTTGTAGGCATAGAATTTACTTGTTTTTGGCAGCTTCCTTTCAGTTCATCATCTTGAAACCAGACTTGAATTACTGCACTGATCATCTTTGTTTTCGTTGTACAAACCATCTTGGAGAGCCGTTTTTCGCAAATGGGCCAGAGTTTGTTGATCGGGTTAAGATCGGGGGGAGTTTCTGGGCCATTCAAGTACAGTAATTTGGTTCTTTGTGAAAAACTGCTTCCTTTTTTTTTCGAAGAATGTCATGGGGCGAGATACTGTTGAAATATTTCCTCGTTGGAAGGATAGACCTTATGGAGCTCGCGTTTCATATGGTTTGATAAGATGTCAGTATATTGGTCATGATGAATTCGTGAAGGTCGCCCCGCCCGCCTACTGCTGTCAACAACAAAAACATCGATGTTGTAGGCCTTATGATCGAAACAGGCATCCTTAGGAACAGGCATGCGTCAGGTACAATCATTGCCCTCGTGGTAGATTCCACACTATATGACAGAGGCTCAAAAATTGGGACGCATCATTTGATGCAGTGTCATGCTTACCAGATTCAACGTCAAGGGCGTCACACGTTGTATAATTTCTCAGTAAGGCCATAAATGCACTTTCACATGGGAAATGACAATATAGTTCCCAGTATTTTATTGACGTATATTGAAATATTTCACACGGTATTTATTTCTCAGTATTCATATTGAGGTTAAAATGTTTATGACGAAACAGGTAGTAGCAAGTGGTGAAGCAGGTGCCGTGTGCAAAGTGCCGCGACGCGGATGATCGTTTCGTTTTATGGGAAATCTGGACACGTGGCTACTGTTACTTTGGAGAATCATCGTACTCTGAATACTGATTGGTACACGACCATTTTGCTTACCGGTAGTTATCAGGTTGTCTCTTGTTATGAAACAACCGGTCCCCCTGTCGCATGTTCGATTGGCGCGGCGCGCTAATCTTCCACAGGCCTTTTAGCTTCACCCACCCGTCTCTCACGACGAGAGATAACCTAAAACACGTTTTATTAATTGGCCAATTATTTTCTTGCTTACACGTAGGAATCTTCTTCTCTGGAAATATATCTTCAAAGATTGCCTAATCAATTTCGTGTTTACACAGGTACAGTGTGTCCATCGTTATTTCCGTGCGATGGAAAAATAAATTTGCACAGAAACGAAATTCGATGTCGGATGGCTGAAAGTATACGAGTGGACCAAAATTACGTTGACAAACATTTTTGCGACTAATTCTATTAATTTAGCATTTACAATATAATACATAATTAAATTTAATTTAATTTCTGTATTGATACAAACATGTCATTAGTTGCTAATTATATTAACCCTTGGAGTAAATGGGTATTTTCATGGATGCATCTGTCTCTTTTGCAGGATTTTCGGCGACATCGACCTTAAAGTACTATAACTACGAAACTACTACACCAATCATAAAAAGAACAACTGCAAAATGATTGCATTGAAATTTCGAATACCTATAGAATATTGAAATGTCATTTTGTAAGACAATTAGATAATTATGAATAAATATGAGAACGTCAAAGAAGTGAAAAAAAACGCGGAACCAGATCTGGTCGTATCATACTCAACGGATAATTGTTTCAGAACCAGATTTGGTCGTATCATACTCAAGGGGTTAAGTTTAAATTATGTAATGTTTACAATGGTTCGATAGTTTGAATATACACTTACGGGTTTAATAGATAAGTAGAATACGTCCTACTCATTAACTATTAAATACAAGAAAAAAATAACAATAAAAATAAAATTTAATCAAGTTAAATATTAAGTTTAAATAGAAAATTGCTGAGAAAGGTGGATAATTGGAAGGGATTGGGAAGAAGTTATAGTTGAAGAGCCTAACTAGGCCGAAGCCAGTACAAAGTAGACTCGACTAGGTTACTTGTAAGTTTTGAATCTTGCGCACACTTATCAAGTTTTATAACTGAGATAAAGAAAAAAATAATAAAATAAATCTAATAGCTCTAATAAATAAGTAGTATCTATTTTAAGAGTTATTTCAATGATATCTAATATTTCATAATCATGTTGAAAAAAATAATAAAGAAATCAAAATATAACCAGGAAAAATAATAAAATAATAATAATAATAATAGAACATTCTATTATAGAAATAAAACTTCAATTTCATGTTTAAATATTACAGATATTACTTTTTAATTACCACTACCAGTTAAAAGAATAAGCAATCAAATTCAATCATAGCATTTTAAGAGTAAGAAATAATCAACATAACATTTAAAAGTAATGCAAGTGTAATAATAATAATATTAAAATAGTCCAAGAAAAAAATAACAGTAGAAATTACATGGCCAGAAAGTCCATGAAATAATCTATAAAATTTTCCAAGAAAATCGAAAATTTGCCTCATGTAAAATAATTTGAACAGTATTATTACATATATTCTTTAAAATATTTAAGTCTCTAACGCTATAATAATAACAATAGTCAATTTCTTCAATTCGTCAGATCATAAAAAAACTAAAATATTTAAAATACCCTACATAAATAAAATAAATATGGAAAATATTTCAATAGTTAAGATATGTTCATATTTGATTTCCATTATCAGTTAAAAATTCATCTATTAACATTTTTCTCAAAGCATAAAGCGTAAGACCCTATTAAAACTTTCAATGTATAGTATGCATTGCATACTATCCACATCCAGCTTTCAAATAAAATCGCTCCTCATAGCGAGTAGTACGTCGCGCAACTAGAAATTTACAAAATTCCACCATCGATATTTTCGTGGGGCGTACGCTCTGTAGCTATTTGCCTTTCAAATGTACTGTGGCAGCGGTCGGCAACCAGGTGACAAACTAATGCAATTTTGTGGCTTGTTCCCAAACGAATCGAAGCGTAAATGGATTTTCGAAAGAAAGATCATAGTCTTCCCTTAAATAAAGGCAGAAGAAACCTTGAGACGGGATGGAACGATCCAGGTCCGCGCGATGACGGTGGACATTGATCGTTCTTTCTCGTCATATCCAGACATGAGGTACCTTGATGACCCTCTGGTTGACGCTGAGGAGGAACTTTGATGGGCCAATTGCTTTTTCTTATTTCGCTTTTTTTCTGGGGTATATTTTAAGTAAAATGTATTTTTTTTAGAAACTCAAAATCTAGCCCTAATTTGCAGCGTGTGTAGTTGCATTTTCAGTTTCAATTTAAAATTCTGTATTTTTTTCAATTTTTTTATTGATAACTGCAAATAATTCATTTGTTATCATTATTATATACATATACGTAACGAACAGATACCTAAATACTTAGTTTAAATTAGATTTTTGTGCGGGACAATTTTTCAAATGGGCCACTTTACAGAAAGACGTTGCCGACGGCTGGTCTACGGAATATGTCAACGTTTGTATATTCCAATCCAAGCCGGGCCGTAACAAGCTTTGCCGATTGTCGCCGGCATAAAGATGATCGATTCGAGCAATCCTTTGTATTCAAATCCCCAAAGTCACCGTCTGCATAGAATAAAGAAATGCAATGCTAACTAGAACAGGCACATGCAATTAATCTGTATACTATAACGTGTACTGCGGGTGAAAATTTACACGTGAATTGCTTGTAAAGGTGCCTTTACACGGACAACTAAAATTGCTCAAACCTAGGCACGCAACATCAAGCAATATACTGCTATACCAACATGTTAACTCTTTGATGCTGGAGCCACACTAACGGGAAACGCCGTTAATTATTGCGATGATGGACGTTAAACGTTGGTATATCCACGACTTAGCGCGATAATTTTACAACGACATTCACATTGCCGTTTGACGTTAGGCGATAGGTCAAGTATCGTTACATCAAAGAGATTTAACGCGAGAATTAATGCGTTAAAGCGGCCACACTACGTTTGTCATTGTGCACCGTGAGCGCGACAAGATCGTACGTGTTTGTCTTCGATAATATATGGAGTGTACTAACGAGAAAGTTTGTTTCTACTCTTTATTGTAAATTGTTCAATTGGCGGGTTTATTGTCATTTGACTATCTCTTACAACCAACCCTACTATGTCGTGTTTATATGTACGTGTGTTTGTAATATGTGTGTAAGTGTGTGTCTTGTTATTGCATTAGATTGACAGAATTGAAAATGCAATTCCGTTAATTTGATCCCAACGGAAAATGGTGACACAGCCGGGAATCGAACACGGGACCTTACAGTGTAAGGTTAGGCGACCTATAGAAACACTGCTGCCGGGCATTGTGTTTCTCGAATTTCTGCAAACAGAGCCATGTTTGTGGGATCCGAGACACAAAAGTTACCAGAATCGTGCATCACAAAATGATACTTAGCGACGAATAAAATTCCATCATTCGATTTAAAACAACAATCAAAGAAATTAAAAAGAAAAAGAAACTCTAATGGGTTAACAACCCATACAAACAAATTATAAAGTCGTTGAAGTGCGGTCTTTTTTTCTTCATTCGGTAATGATAAAATATATTCATATAATAAAAATGTACACACATGAAATACAGTGTAGCAGCGTCAACATCCATCTTGCTAGAAATTCAAGGAACATTAACGCCAATTTTATTGCCAAGAATGGTCATTAACGTTGACCGTTCAAGTGAGGCCACTCAATTTAACGCGTTAATAATTAACGCAATATTTATCGCGATGATGGGTTTCGACGTTTTTGTTAGTGTGGCCCCAGCATAAGGACCATAAGCTTTGCGGTAGAGTATGGTAATTTATAATACATAATGTTAAAGCGCGATTTTAATAACATGTTTGTCAAATTTTGTGAAAATTGGTTCAATAGATTTTCTATAAATTGATAAGACCATATTATGTGTCTCTGTGGTCCATAAGAGATATAAATAAATTTTGTACATCAATAAATATGATTAAAAAAAACTTAATAAGAGTCGGTACGTACTAAAAAAAAAAATTTCAAATTCACAAATTTGCGATAAATATTTTATTTATTTAAAGTTACCTTTCGTTTGTCATTTGCGGTATTTTCAACAACAAAAAAACTATTTATTGTTAAAGATTTTTTCTTGCCAATATTAAGATTTTGATGTCTCAATAACGTAGAAAATTTATAATTTATAAATTATTCGTATTCGATAATTTATATAATAATTTTTGAAATCATGGGACACGTATGTGCTATCAAAATAGGTCCTTAAAGGGTTAATAAACTAGGTAATACTTTCATACGCTAGCAATTCAGTTGAACAACTGCTGGACATGGATGAGGGTTTCATCGGGGCAGCGGCTTTTAATGCTTTTATTATCATGAGTTTAAAACAAAAAAAAAACTAATAGACGGATTCGGATGCGAACGTATCTATCAAGACGAAAGCCATATTCATTGTGCAACGAATTGGACGATATGTTATTAAAAAACCACCAGAATATTCCGAACTGATTTTGAATTGCTTTTAAATAAAGTTACTCCATTAATTACGAAATAGACGACCAATATGAGGGAACGAATTTCTGCACCTACAAAACTTGCCTTAACCCTTCAATTTCTGAAAGAAGAATGAAAAAAGAGGCCAGAGAACACGGCCTTTGTTTACTAAATGCATAGGGATATTTTACCTGAAGAGGGTGCGTGTCGCTTCTGTAGTTTACATTTTATATTCTGTGTCGTCTGACGAGGCGGTCCTGGTTTACTATTGTTGTTTCTTCTAACTCCTCGGCGGACGGCGTAATTTATAACCGCGTCGAATCGATTATACGACTTAAAGCAATTAACCACGCTTAGTGGAAGATTATTCGTGTCATTTGAATCTAATCGCTAAATTAACAGGAAGCGGAGACGTGGCATAATCGGTAATTAAGTAGCCGTGCTTTCGGCCATTTTTAAAACGACCACGAATAAGAAAAATAACTTACAAAAACTAAATGAAGAACTCCTTGATAATTTTAGAATGATAAATTAAGTAAAGACATAGTTTATGTTGATGATCGAATAGTCTTCGGACTTCGAATTATACTTATTTTACTACTAGATAAACAGAAATTAAAAAAACAGGTAAGAACCTAAATTACCTAATAGCCTAGGTCGGCAACGTTTTCTGTAAAATATTATCAATAATAAAATAGGCAGTCCTTATTATATTGGCAGAATCTCTTACCAAATCCCAAATAATACGACCAGGGCTCGCGATTTATTTTATATACCGAGAGTCAATAGAGCACTTCGATTATATAACCTAAACTTTCAATGTTTGGATATATTTAATTTATTTTCAAATACTTGCTTTAAAGAAATTAGAAATACAATTAACAGCTATCGGGCTTGATTGGTATTTCTTCATCCGTTAGGTACTGAAGGCTATGGTAATGGTTACTACATAGTATATATACTATAACAATGCTTTGCAATGTTTGGCGGATGGGGAGGTGCTAATCTTGCCAGTATATTATTTTCTATAAAAGTATTTATGTAGATAAATATATATGCATATAAATATATTAATATTTTATGATGTATAATATATCTATTTATATTAACTATACCTTTCAAATTTTATTATTATCTTACCGTATTATTCATAGTATGTTATTATTTGTGTACGTGTATGTATGTATATATGTATACGTGTATGTATGTAGGTATATATGCATCTATAAAACTCACAATGTGGCTTCCCTATCTTTTTCCCCTTACTTAAAACTGTATTTTTTCGTAACTCCTTGCGCTGTAACAAAATATTTAGTTTAATTGGCCTTGGATTCCTATGATATGTGTTAGCGTTAATAAATAAAATACAATAAAATACAAACGGAGCTGCCATGGAATTCACCGACCGGAGTCGGGCCCTTCATAATACTAATTAATAAAACTCTGTAAGTTATCCGAAAAATAAAATAAGATAAAACAGGTGGAAATAAAATAAAATAAAACGGTTCGGATCCGGACCGCGGAAGGCCTAAACTTGGACCGCTAAATATTGTTAAATAACAGCTTACCTCTCTATGCAATTTAATGATCACTATCATCTAAAACACGTAATGTCTTAAATAAAAACCCTCCAAATTGTTCCCTTTTAAATATCGCAAATTTAGGATGACGTAAGTATTATGACTTTTTTTCTGGACCTGGGTAAAAAATTTCAACTGCATCCGGATCTCACTTGAAATTACTTGCCGACCCCTGGACTAAGGAGTTGATTTCTATGGTCAAATGAGGTTTCTACTATCTTATATATAAAAATGAATCGCCGTGCGTTAGTCTCGCAGGATCTCGGGAAATTACTCGACCGATTTGAATTATTTTTCTTTTATTTTGTTTGGCTTGATTCAGGGGTGGTTTACAAAAAGAAATATTTAGGAAAAACTCAAAGAAACAACTGAAAATCGAAATGGGTCATTTTGGGAACATTGGCCACTTTCTAGATGTCTATCGCGGCGATCGTATTGTTTGACAGCTCCATCCATCCATATTGTTTGTATCCATAACTGTTATTCATTCCGTACAATGTGTGAAATTTCAAAAAGTCTAAAAGTCAAAAAATGCAAAAGTCAAAAACGCCGAAAAAGTCAAAAGAGTCGATCAAGGCGAAATAGTCAAAAAAGTCAAAAAAAGTCAAGTCAAGTTGAAAAAGTATAAAAAGTCGTAAAAGTCTAAAAAGTCTAAAAAGTAGAAAAAGTCAAAAGTCGGAAAAGTCATATAAGTCGTATAAGTCGGAAAAGTCAAAAAAGTAAAAAGTCGAAAAAGTCAAAATTGTCGAAAAAGTAAAAAAAGTCGAAAATGTCGGAATAGTCGCAAAAGTCGAAAAAGTCGAAAAAGTCGAAAAAGTCGAAAGTCGAAAAAGTTAAAAAAATCGATAAAGTCGAAAAATTTGCAAAAGCCGAAAAAGTCGAAAAAGTAAAAAAAAGTCGATAAAGTAAAAAAGGGGAAAAAGTCGGTAAAGTCGCAAAAGTTAAAGAATCAAAAGTCTAAAAAGTAACAAAAGGCAAAAAAGTCGTAAAAGTCGAAAATGTCGGAAAAGTCAAAATAGTCGAAAAAGTAAAAAAAAAGTCGAAAATGTCGGAAAAGTCGCATAAGTCGAAACATTGAAAAAGTCGAAAAGTTCGAAAATGTCGGAAAAGTAGAAAAAGTCGAAAAAGCGGAAAAAGTCGAAACAATCAAAAAAGTTTCACGTATTCGTGGTTATCACATATACATGACATAACCACGAATTTGGACTTAGTTTGGGGATGTCAATACTGTAAAGACCTCATGGAAATTTCGATCGATTTGAGTGAGCGTGAAAAAAAAATCCGTGTCGTTTTACAGTGTCCATTACAATGTCGAGAAGAAGAGATAACAAAGGTCGACGAAGTCAGTCAAATGAGCGGCAAGATACTTAAGTGCAAACCGCACTGATGTGAGATGATTCCATCATCTCGGCCGAAATACAAGATGAAGCTGTTAATCCGAAATTAAATGCAGTGGTGCCTAAGAATATGATCTATGGACTTCGCGAAGTTTATATAAACATCTCGCCCTGTATGCTCGATAGTAACTATTTCAGGCGTTACCCGAGAGACCTGATTGCTAACACCATCACAGGCAATGACGGATACCCATTGTATCGTCGCCGATCAGTTGCGGACAATGGGCGATCTGCAGTTAGTTGTGAAGGTCAAAGGGCAAGATATAAATGTGGTCAATCGTTAGATTGTGGCTTATTGTCCAAGGCTTTTAAAGCGCAAATCAATGTGGAATACTGCAACTTCATCAACTCGATAAATTACATTTGCAAATACGTAAAATAAAGCGATAGGGCTGTTTCCGCTGTGAGGAATTCAAATGAGGTGTATCTCAGTATCAGACGTGTCGCTATGTCAGCAGCAACGAGGCGATTTGGCGTATCTTTTCCTTTGCGACATACGAAAGACAATCTACAGTTGCACACATGGTAATTCTGGAAAGCGGAATTTAGATTCCACGTGCGTCTGGTTTTCACGATGACAAATCATGCGTGTTGGAAGGTTGCGGAATTAACTTGGAATTTCCGTATTTCGCGCAAGGACAACTGTATGTCCCGTGTTCGCCAAGCGATCGGTCGGAAAGCCATCATTTTTGTTTATTTACGCGCCGGAAAACAAAACGAAAAACATATTTTACCAGAATGTTTTGTGTTGAATATGAACTGAATTTATATATTATAATTATTTAAATTAAATACATTGAATTTATTTCAATCACAAACGACTTTCATTTAATCACCAAACGAAACTCAAACCGTACATGATTCGGCCATATTATAGATTTCAATGAATTAGATTTGGAAGGTTCATTAGGATTAATAAACGCTTATGAAGAGTTACAATCAAATAAATTTTAGGTGGTACGAAGTTCACCGGGTCATCTAGTATTTAATAAAACCTTTGTTTATACAGAAAATACACATTGTAGAATTGTGAAAAAAACTGAGCAAACTGATGAACTTTCGAGTACTTATAGGAGCATTAAAATAATCAATTTGTTTGTTTGTTTGTATCTACTCCTTATTGTGAATTGTCACAATGGCTGGGTTTATTGTCATACGACAACCTCTTACACCCAACCCTATTATGAAGTGTGTATATGTATATGTGCGTGTGCAACCTGGGTGTGTCTTGTTATTGCATTCGAAGGACAGAATTGAAATACAATTTCATTAATTTTATCCCAATGGAAAATGGTGACCTATTGACTATCGTTAATTTGGCAAAGGTTAGCGTAAAGGTTAATTTAAATGGTATTTGTATGCCTCTTAAATTGTGAAAACCTTTTGGCCTGGAGTCCGTTCACGTATCATATCGACGGTATTACCACTGTGGTATACCGAATACCACAGTCCACTGGTATACTGTATTACCTTGATTCGTAAATGACGTTTCGTCATGCGGTTTGCACGCGTTTTGCGGTCGATCATAAACAGCGCCGGAACGAGGCGCCGCACGTCCCGCTCAATAAATTTGTGCACGGGGCGGCGTTTGTGTCCCGTCCCGTGGGCGGGCGGGAGGCCGCCGCCGCCGGGGGTGCGTTTTAACAGCGGCGGTGAAAATCGACCCGCCCGCGATCGTGACCACAATATTAAGGCGACGTACTACTTAAAAAATAAACCGTATCTGAGTTTTTAAGCCCCGCCTACTTACCCCCTCCCCTCGCGACGGGGCAGGTGTTTATTATGTTGACTCGTCTCGCAGCGATATTCACTCGCTATCGATGTCTGGACTAAACACACTAGGTATACACTATTGCAATGGGATTTATATTTTGGGATTATGCAAGTGTCATGTACCTACGCTGGTGAAGAAGGCTACGCTTTATCATCATCTAAACTTGAACATTATATTACTTTCCCGGCTGCCACTGGTAGGGAAGGTGTTGTGATCGTGCGGAAAAAAATGTTTAGATAACGATAGAGATGTCCATTTTGAGGTCCACCAAGATGATTAAGACCATTTTCAGAGAAATGTATGTCTGTTTGCCTGTATGTAATCTCTCACGATAACTGCCGAGCCGTTGAACCGATTGAGTTGAAATTTGGAACATAGGGATAGTATCACCCTGGAATGCGCCCATTAGATTTTGGCTGTCAACTGTTAAACCAAACTATCACTGTCAAAAATTGACAGAAGCCATATCTTACAGAATTTCATTTGCGATATGTCATTTGAAATCCCCTGAAAAACTGTATTAAGAAGAGTCACCTGTCACTAATTAATTTTCGACATTTTAAAATTATTTTAAATGGTGATAGATGACAATTGGACAAATGCCGTTAACTGTTTTGGATACAGTTTTCCAAGGGCTTTTAAATGACATAAATCGCAATTCATGTTCCGTGAGATACAGCTTTAGTATTTTTTTGATAGTTGTAGTGACAGTTTTTGATAGTATTTTTTGGCAGAAAAAACATTTAGAATCGAATTAAAAAACAACATTGTGTATCGAACTATTTATTCGCGGTATAATAGTTCTTTGAGGAGGACATAACGACACCCATCGCCTTGTACATTATCATTAAAAAATTATTTAATTAAAAAGTAATATAATTTATTTTTAGATACTGTAAGCACATCATTGTAAACTTTAAAGAAATACACATCATTAAAAATAAATAATTATTAATTAAAATATAAAATCATTAAGACAAAAAATCATGAAGACATTTCTGGTTGGCAAAGTAGTCTGTTATTTCTGAGTAGATACATACATATTAAATGTAAAGAGACGAATAAATACATTTAAAATTGCGCAGTACATTTGAGACTTCCTTTTTGTAGCCTTGACAGTGTCGCTTTGTAGTGGTGCGCCGACTTTTGTAATTAAAATTCATCAAATGATAATACATTTTCAAAAGCCTGTTCATCATTATTAATTAGATCTGTACTCAGCACAGATTTGGAATATCGTGTACTTTTCGGTGGCTCTATATTGCTTGTGCTTTGCTTTGGAGTGTTATTGGCAAGTACATTCTCTGTGAGTTCTTTGCTCACTTTGTGATGGAATCACTGAAAACTAACTACCGCTTAAGCGTTGGACAAGGGAGAGGAACCGATTTCTTTCGTTTTATCGTGTCGTTTCTTTTATTTGCTTCTTTCAAAGTGTATTCAGGCTCCCTTAAATCCATATTCCTTCATACTCCTGGATCGATAATTTCAGGTAATACACAGTCCATATAAAAACAAACAAGGTTTTTCCATGACATTTGTCCAAATCAAATCATTCGTCTGTATATATTCGGTTTTGAGGAGATCGTTTTTACCAGACCAAAATGTAAATAGGCACACTTCCTTTCCAGTTATATGTATCGTTCCAGTTACAGTTTCTTTCCAGCACACTTTCTTTAAAGTTATCCACAATACCACAGATAGTTCATACCTTGTTGAAAACTTACGTTTTTTCGTTCCTCAGCGATTAATTCGCAATTCACGCACGTTTGAGGTATCTCGTGCCAATACCAACTACGGGAAACATTCCATCGCTTATGGGCTGATATGCACGTACGACTCTTGTTTCTCCACCATCGACATTTTCAACCTCAACCAACCGACGTTCGTTAAAGAATTATTCAAATCAATTGCACCTAACGAGCTTGTTAATACCTATAGTAATTAGTTATATACTTTCTATACAACAAAATAAAATTCGAAATTTAAATTCTAAGTGTCAACATATTTTAAAATTTTCTCCCCTCTAAATAATAATTAAATAATAAATTTTAGTGATTATAGTGCAATTCTATAGTCTGGATTAACTCGCGGTTAACACGGGACGCGTCCCGAAGGATCTGATCGGTCTGAGCTGTTCACTTTAAATATTCGACCAGCGTGTCTATGGAAAAGTCGACCATCGAAAACAAGCGAGCTGTAGTTACTGGCTGAAGGCAGATCGACTTTGCTGAAGATACATCGGAGGACTTACTGAAGGTGGTGGTGGATTTGATTGACCAGCCACCTTTCGAAGACTATATGCAAAGACTCTCAGAAGGAGGTTACCGCAAGGTATAAGGACGATCAATTGTGCGCTGGCAGCTTAGAAGGATTACGAGACTCTTGTGGAGGCGATAGTGGTGGACCTCTGCAAGTGGCGATAGCTGACAACCAATGCCTTTTCAACATAATCACCGTTACCAGTATTGGAAAGAGCCCTTGCGGAAGTGCCAAGGGACCTGGCATATACACTGCCGTGAAGAGTCATGTGAAATAAATGGCGTTTTAGGAGTATGTCTACCGGCGAAAAATTGTCCAAAAACTGAGGGGGATTTGCCAAAAGGGAAACTATCACAATTTTGTATAATGTCGGAACAAGAGACTGTATGCTGTATTCAACACAGCCCCATGAGCAACAACACGAGATCATCAGTAAACCAGGATAAATCCAATAATGCATCTTCTATATCACCGCCTACTACAACAACTACCAATAAGTCACCGGTCATCTCTACAATAGCTCCAGAAAAAACTCAAACATCACCACAAGCCATAACTACCAATTTCATAAATGACAGTGTGAAAAACGAACTAAATCCGAAAAAATAGCTCTGCAATATTGAGTAAAAATTTAACAATGACAGTCATTGCTGCGTTAGCGATTAATTGATTTATTTTATTTTATCTGCATCCAAACTTTTCTCTGGTCGTAACGGTCTCCGTTCCATCGGGTTCAGAAGAGGGAGGAAGAGAGAGTGCACCCGTGGTCGCGCGCCCACCTGTGCACTATAATATAGCCTGCGCACTTGACTGCTTCCGAACAGTGGACTCTGAGAAGACTAAAGAAGTCACTAGAATCTACAATGCAGTCGCTGTGGCCGAACACGGCTAGAAGGATATATATACAACATATCAGTAGCTACCACAAATATTTATAAATACCTATAAACATCAATAAATATCTGTATTTATATATCCACTATACGACCTATCTATATCTTTATTTATATATATATACATATACACATACCATCGTCTAACTCCTTCTTCCTAATCACTTCCAATTCCCTACCTCTCCCATCGGTTTTCTATATATTTTTTTAATTTAATATGAACTTTGTTTATTTTATAATTAATTTTAAAGTGTAATATGCTGAAATCCAAATGTGTAATAAACGATTATAGGCGTAATGTTTTTCTTTTTTTTCTACATTTATGCACACGTATGTATATTGTATGCGCTGTATTTTTCCAGAAATAAAATAAAAAATAAATAAATAAAAAGAAATTATATATGGACCTGTCCTTGAACTTGAACGTACCAGTGATGTTTGATGCTGATTTCAAGTTTTCCATCTTTCTGTTTCCAAAATGTCACTTTTCTTTTTCTTGTCGCTTCCGTTAACCAGATTCTATGCGCTGTAATGGGAAATTTGACTTCAAAAATATAATCATCAGATATTCCATCTGGAGAAGCTCCCAAAAATGGAAATTTAGGGTCAATGAATAATCCACATTGCTGAATTTCCACTTTTTCTAGACATATTTTTCATTCTAGTGCAGTTGTTTCATTTTCTTTTCCATGGCAAATTGATGCTACGTTGCTCAAATCCCATTTTCAGTCATGGATTTAACTAAATTGGCGCATTTTGTGTGTTGTTAACTATTGACAATTTTGCCAAAGTTAGACGCAGTTACCATTTTTCTTCGTAATTCCAACCACTCGCTGCTTTCACCTTGAATAACCGTAAGTTTTTCAATTCGCAATCGATCATTTTTCTATTTTCCAATTCTTGAAATAACAGAGCTTTGTTTTTTTCGAATATTTCTGATGGAACATCGGGTTGGTTGCAATGTTCTCCATAATGCGAATTATTGTTTTTTTTTCAAAAAAACTTTCTGCTTTTATTTCTTTTATAAAGAATGGATTTACTTAAATGCCTCTGTCTTCTTTATTCCACTTTTGATATCCTGCCAGAGGGACTTTTGCCTATATATTTTTTATGTAATCTTGAGAGTGGCTGTTTTGTATTAAATGATATAACTGCCGCATTACATCGCGCTTGGTAAGACTGCTTTTGGATGTAATTTGTCCTCTTACCACCAATAAATTTTGCAATGATGCCGTTAAACCTTTCGAGAACATTACTATCTACATCATGAATTAGGCTTCTTGCATGTATTGCTACCTACGTTTTAAGTTATGTAACGTATTCTTTCCCAAATAATGTCACCCATCAAACAACTCATTGCATCCAGTGTTTCATTTTCCGACAAACAATTTTAAAAACTTCTACATTTATCATGGTTTCCAAATGCATCTATCGGGGCGTTCAAAATGTCATTATACAGGCAATCAATTTTCTCATCAATTGAAAAGTTTTGACATTTATTATAAGCTACGCTGATGTAATATTTCTTCGCATTTTTAGTTTTTTTTTTCACAGACATTACAAGTTGAATAAAAGCTTTTAAAAAGTAGATACCTACGTTTTGTTTTTTAAATTACAATTCTGCCTATCTGACGGTTTTCTATATTAGAACGGTCAGAATCGTAGCCTAATAGTATATTATATTTATACATGGTGTATAGCTCTGTCATATGGCTCTAACGCAAATGTATTGGCATTATTTACTGTCCCCTTATATATGACACATTTTGACTCGCGGGAAGCAAGCTGAAGTGGCGCACTTGTTTTAAACTCGCATAAGATCACACCGGTCGTAGGTTCAAAACCTACCGATATGTATATTTTTTTTTTGTTTTTATACATAAAGAAACATTGTTATCAAATAAATGAACACTTTTTATTAAAAAAAAGTAATATTGTAAATTTAAAAAAAAAATTAATAAATATTAAATATTATTTTACTTATTATTGTTTCTATTTTTCAACATATGATTTATCATGTTTTTAAACCTCTTTCATTTACACGGTGAAATAGCCATCTAAAACCGATATTTTTTTACTTCACATCTCCGATCCATCGAAATGTCAATTTGGTAATAATAAGTCATGAAACAGAGCGTCGCGAACGCAACCGCATATGTCGGCCTTCGAAGCCGAAATGAACCACGTTTCTAAGAGCCAATAACATTTCATTATAAAAGGTTGGCTGTTATGCCATTTGAATCAGTAATTGATCCCCACATAAGAACCATATTGACCCAATGTCGCTTGCGGCATTTTGAATGCCAGCGCGTCGTCGCGAGAAGAGCGCGCTCATCTCATTGTATGACAAAAATAATATAAACGGGCTCTGCAAAATATTATTTTTAAAATATACTGATATTTTATTTGAAAAAAATAATCGTCAGTACTACAAGTTTATTGTACATAGTTTATGTAAAAAAAAACAAACTTGAAAAAAACACACAGTAATAAGTAATATTTAACAGTGAATATGGATGAAAGTTACACTTTTTATATAAATTTTTTTAACAAGAAAAACTTATTTTTTTAAATTTATGCGAAAGCATTCCTCTTTACAACTATTGTTAAAATGCCGTAGTATTTTTTTTGAGTTTCTTGATCGTGCAGTTTAGTGTGAGGCACGTTTCAAAAAATGCTCTAAAATGAAAATTTCCTGTATAGCTCCCAGATTTAATTATTTTCCTCAATTTTCCAATACTTAAAAAAAAATCTGAAATAGCTATCTACTTAAGAAAGGTACTGTGAGTTACGATAATTTTTTTTTGTTGGCTAACATCATCAGTTATTTCAGTATGACTGTTCAAAAATTGCCAAAAAATGTAATTTTCGAAATTTACCTACATCGTCGCCTTAAAAGTGCTGGGCGGGCGGCTTTTCGCCCCTCGTTGCAGTGGCCAAGGTTTCACTTCACTCCAAATCAAACAATGCGCCCGCCGTAAAATGAATCGTCGCTGATCCGTCCGCAGACTACATTAAGGAGGGGGGGCACTCTAATCGTCACATCGCATAATCAAAATAAAAGGCATAATTACAAATGTTTTAACACGTTGACTGCTAACTGCGAGATAACTTATAGTTGGCTTTACAATTACGAGATCACTCGGAATTAATTTATTGAAATATCACATTATTTATAAGTTTCAACGTTTGGTTATTATGGTTGGGTTATTATTCAAAAAAAGGTAAACAATCGTTGGGTTTTTTCATTAGATTTCTTAATAACAATATTTGTTTACAATATACCAGACATTTTTTTTACAAACTAGACCAATTTATTACCCTCTTTGTATTTAGAATGGTAGGAACAATCGTTGGTTTTTTTTATTAGATTTCTTAATAACAATGTTGGTTTACAATATACCAGACAATTTTCATTACACAATAGGCCAATTTATTACCTTCTTTGTGTATTTAAAATCGCTTATTGCTAAAATCGCTTACTCCCCCGATTGTCTACATATGTATATATGCCACGGATCATTGCATGTATGTAATTGGTGCACGCGCCTTTTGATAGGTAGGTAGAAATATATTTACCTACCATACATACCTGCAAAAATAACCATTTTATTGAAAATTCATTAGGAGGTATATTCTATTTTCAGCGGAATCGGAAAGTATCTACTGAAACACGCCATAAGAAAGTATCTACTGATACCATAAGGTCTATTTACTTACATATCTATTTTTTTATATTTATGGAAGGTTTTTTGAGGAAACCCTCATTAATCACAACGAACTTACAATATTACATGTTATATTACAAGTTATTTAATCTTATTTTAACATTATTTTACTACATTTTTAACACCAGGGATCTAATCAGCTCGTTATAAACGGACCTGAAGTTTCTAGTTAAATAAAGGTATAAATATTTTAGTTAATATTCTTCTTTATCTTATGAGAAATATATTTTATATATTTTTATATATTTTTTTTTAAATAACAGATCCCAGTCTCTGTTTATTAGACAAAAAGATGACCTCTTAATGGAATGGAAATCCTTTGTAATTTTGTTTTATCGACAAAATTTTGCAAAATACATATATTACAACGCCGGAAAAATAAACCATGTGATTAGTTGCCGAATTCTAGTAAAATATAGAAAACTTCCAAGGTTTCCAATTTATTTAGAGTCTTTTTCAAATATTCGAAAATAAAATGAAAGATTTTTCATGTTATATCTGTATAGCGACTATATGATCCTTATGGGAAAAGCCTTTTTTGAGCTTTTCTGGATACATCGAACATATTGTGGTATAATGTTTCTTTCCATCCTACTTTGGGTCTTTGGTTTTCCATATAACGGGTGAGTTTTTATTAGTGACAATCTTGTAATCAGCAGAAATAGAAGCAAATAAGCAACTTTTGATAAATAAAAAAAAGGTTATTTTAAAAAAAAAACTAATGTTTTTTTAAGTATAAAAAGTCTTAAGCGCGCTGCGCCATCTTATCCATCCGGTTAGTAAAATATCGCGAATAAAAAATATTGTGTAGGTATTATCGCTTGCCAAACTTTTCAGGTTTTTCAAAATTACAATATATATATATATATATATATATATAATCTTTTTTTAAAGAATTCGTTTAAAGGATGACACTTTGATGAAAAAATAAAAATAATAAAAGCCACTTACATAGCTGGAAGGTTTTCCCGGACTGGACTGGGAAATGCTTATTGTTTTTAAACGAGATGTATTCTTGGATGAGTACCACTTTCGACGGTACACTGTAGGTTTAATGGGATCCCTTTATCGCTAGCGAACGATCACCCTTCATCCACATCTCAAAAACAAAGCGTATCCTTTTGCAAACCAAAATAAAATGTCTTTATTAAAGACAAATTTAAGCAAAAACAATGAAAAAAATCACAATCAATCGTCTCTTAAATGCGGAATGACATTTCGAAAATTCGATTTGAAATTCGAATATATCCACTCTTTAAAGGGACGATATACGATTGCTGGGCTCGCTATCAGCCAGCTATTAAATGAAAATAAAAATAAAATACTTCATTTGCTCGTTCCCATGAAATAAGATATAAATCGTAATTTCTGGTCGAGAAGTTTATACTTAAGGCTATATGATATTTACAAGAGTTCAAAACATAAGATAAAATTGTATAATATTGTTAATATTTGATTGGTTTTTTGTAAAATCTTTTTTTAAAGAATTCGTTTAAAGGATGACACTTTGATGAAAAAATAAAAATAATAAAAGCCACTTACATAGCTGGAAGGTTTTCCCGGACTGGACTGGGAAATGCTTATTGTTTTTAAACGAGATGTATTCTTGGATGAGTACCACTTTCGACGGTACACTGTAGGTTTAATGGGATCCCTTTATCGCTAGCGAACGATCACCCTTCATCCACATCTCAAAAACAAAGCGTATCCTTTTGCAAACCAAAATAAAATGTCTTTATTAAAGACAAATTTAAGCAAAAACAATGAAAAAAATCACAATCAATCGTCTCTTAAATGCGGAATGACATTTCGAAAATTCGATTTGAAATTCGAATATATCCACTCTTTAAAGGGACGATATACGATTGCTGGGCTCGCTATCAGCCAGCTATTAAATGAAAATAAAAATAAAATACTTCATTTGCTCGTTCCCATGAAATAAGATATAAATCGTAATTTCTGGTCGAGAAGTTTATACTTAAGGCTATATGATATTTACAAGAGTTCAAAACATAAGATAAAATTGTATAATATTGTTAATATTTGATTGGTTTTTTGTAAAATCTTTTTTTAAAGAATTCGTTTAAAGGATGACACTTTGATGAAAAAATAAAAATAATAAAAGCCACTTACATAGCTGGAAGGTTTTCCCGGACTGGACTGGGAAATGCTTATTGTTTTTAAACGAGATGTATTCTTGGATGAGTACCACTTTCGACGGTACACTGTAGGTTTAATGGGATCCCTTTATCGCTAGCGAACGATCACCCTTCATCCACATCTCAAAAACAAAGCGTATCCTTTTGCAAACCAAAATAAAATGTCTTTATTAAAGACAAATTTAAGCAAAAACAATGAAAAAAATCACAATCAATCGTCTCTTAAATGCGGAATGACATTTCGAAAATTCGATTTGAAATTCGAATATATCCACTCTTTAAAGGATATATTCGAATTTCAAATCGAATTTTCGAAATGTCATTCCGCATTTAAGAGACGATTGATTGTGATTTTTTTCATTGTTTTTGCTTAAATTTGTCTTTAATAAAGACATTTTATTTTGGTTTGCAAAAGGATACGCTTTGTTTTTGAGATGTGGATGAAGGGTGATCGTTCGCTAGCGATAAAGGGATCCCATTAAACCTACAGTGTACCGTCGAAAGTGGTACTCATCCAAGAATACATCTCGTTTAAAAACAATAAGCATTTCCCAGTCCAGTCCGGGAAAACCTTCCAGCTATGTAAGTGGCTTTTATTATTTTTATTTTTTCATCAAAGTGTCATCCTTTAAACGAATTCTTTAAAAAAAGATTTTACAAAAAACCAATCAAATATTAACAATATTATACAATTTTATCTTATGTTTTGAACTCTTGTAAATATCATATAGCCTTAAGTATAAACTTCTCGACCAGAAATTACGATTTATATCTTATTTCATGGGAACGAGCAAATGAAGTATTTTATTTTTATTTTCATTTAATAGCTGGCTGATAGCGAGCCCAGCAATCGTATATCGTCCCTTTAAAGAGTGGATATATTCGAATTTCAAATCGAATTTTCGAAATGTCATTCCGCATTTAAGAGACGATTGATTGTGATTTTTTTCATTGTTTTTGCTTAAATTTGTCTTTAATAAAGACATTTTATTTTGGTTTGCAAAAGGATACGCTTTGTTTTTGAGATGTGGATGAAGGGTGATCGTTCGCTAGCGATAAAGGGATCCCATTAAACCTACAGTGTACCGTCGAAAGTGGTACTCATCCAAGAATACATCTCGTTTAAAAACAATAAGCATTTCCCAGTCCAGTCCGGGAAAACCTTCCAGCTATGTAAGTGGCTTTTATTATTTTTATTTTTTCATCAAAGTGTCATCCTTTAAACGAATTCTTTAAAAAAAGATTTTACAAAAAACCAATCAAATATTAACAATATTATACAATTTTATCTTATGTTTTGAACTCTTGTAAATATCATATAGCCTTAAGTATAAACTTCTCGACCAGAAATTACGATTTATATCTTATTTCATGGGAACGAGCAAATGAAGTATTTTATTTTTATTTTCATTTAATAGCTGGCTGATAGCGAGCCCAGCAATCGTATATCGTCCCTTTAAAGAGTGGATATATTCGAATTTCAAATCGAATTTTCGAAATGTCATTCCGCATTTAAGAGACGATTGATTGTGATTTTTTTCATTGTTTTTGCTTAAATTTGTCTTTAATAAAGACATTTTATTTTGGTTTGCAAAAGGATACGCTTTGTTTTTGAGATGTGGATGAAGGGTGATCGTTCGCTAGCGATAAAGGGATCCCATTAAACCTACAGTGTACCGTCGAAAGTGGTACTCATCCAAGAATACATCTCGTTTAAAAACAATAAGCATTTCCCAGTCCAGTCCGGGAAAACCTTCCAGCTATGTAAGTGGCTTTTATTATTTTTATTTTTTCATCAAAGTGTCATCCTTTAAACGAATTCTTTAAAAAAAGATTTTACAAAAAACCAATCAAATATTAACAATATATATATATATATATATATATATATATATATATATATATATATATATATATATATATATATATATATATATATATATATATATATATATATATATATATATATATATATATATATATATATATATATATATATATATATATATATATATAATAAGAGTTGTATATTTGCTCGTATTGATTCACCCACTACAAGAATGTCACTAATAAAATACTCACGGTGTATAATTTATAGTAGAATCGTTGGTCGGTATGCTATTTATCGGTGCTCCTTAATTTTTGGATATGGAAGAGATACGTTACCGCTCATGCCGACTTCCGCTGTGACACCGTATGAAAACAATCTAAACACACAATTTATAATTTGTTGTATCTGTTATGTAATATTATGAGTAAACACGCTTGTGTTTATTTTATGAGCGTTCCCACTAATACGCGGCGCTGCCTGTTTCCAAGTCAACAGTAACATATTTGGGCTTGTACGCAAAACTGCGATGCGACGTCGCATCGTAAAAATCTGCGAGCTCGCGCGACACATCGCAAGAACTTGCGAATTGATTCGCATAGCGCATTTCTGCCATGTTACCTGTCTTTTTCTTGTATCTTCTTAGCAATAAGAAGTGAGCACTTCTTTTTACGATCCATGTCACAACCTAGTTTACAAAATATGTTCAGTAAGATTGACGGTCGTCAAAGAAATGGTCACCCGAATCGTGGAAGAGAGATAGATGCCTTGCCGCACGAAATCGTGTCGCAGTTTTCTGCTTTGCGAATTCGCATCTGGCCGATTCGCAGTTTTGTGTACAAACCCTTAAATATTTAAAACATAAGTATATATTGTACTTTATATGTATATATTGTAATGTTTTGAAACCTATATACACCATGAGTTTTATGTTTATATTATATATCGACATCCTCGAAGTGGGTGAATCAGTACGAGCAAATAAACAACTTTAGATAAAAATAATGTGGTGAAATAAAAAAATGTATTTTTTAGTTGTAAATTTGAACAACCTAACTTGTTAATAAAAGTTTAAAAAGCGTTGAGCGCGCTGCACCATCCAGCAGTGGGTAAAATATCGCGAATAAACAATATTCGCGTTGTTTTACTTACTGTTATATGGCGCAGCGCATTCAGCGCGTTTTATGCGTTTTTTTTTTAGAAAAAAGTAAAAAAAAAACAATTGTTTTTTTTTTTTTTTAAATACATTCACTCTTCAAGGATGCCGCTAATAAAAAACTCACGGTGTATATATGTAAAGGTTGTTCAAAATTTAGATGAAATACCTTCTACAGATTAATCTGCACAAAATAGAATATGTTCAAAATCAGTATGATCAATACTGATTACCTAATGTCGGGTACCTAACAACAGCATTCTAATTTTAAATAGCTCATCTAGATACATCCCTTAATTTGTCTGGTTGACAAGCTTCATTGTACGGTAATGTACGGCAGCGATCTGTCGATATGTTGGCGGCATCCAAATATCGCCGCATCCAGATTTGCCGGAAGGCGATTTTGACATATGATTGACGTTTCCAGATTTGCCGCTTCCAGTTTTAGCACATCAATTTTCCACAGCGTCCAGATTTGCCGCATGGAAATTCTCATCATTCAGAATCTTCTTCTCCGTCGTTCCCTCATTACTGAGGATCGTGTTCACTGATCGGTTATCAAAGAAGTGGTGACTAAGCTACCACGAGAATTCAGCTCGAATATATGGTTAAATTATTTGTCCTTTGTACTTACTTATTCGTAAACAAAAGCGCGGTCCCAAACGCACTTTTTTATCATATAACGTAACCAGGGATTCGCTGATTGTTATTACAACATTAAATCGATCAAAGAATTTCGCCAGTAAGCATTTCTAAAATATCTGGTCATCATAATCCCAAATACTCGCCAGAATAAAAAGCATTGCTTTGTGAAAACGGCGATTAATCAACAATTTGCTTTGTGGCAAGACCAAAATTAGGTTTGACATTTCCATATATAGAATAGAATAAAAATAGTTTATTGTGCTATAAATAGCATATTTTTTTACATACATAATAAATATTACACTGCTTAAAAATAAATATTACAAAAACTGCTTCATAATAAATATTACACTGCACAATACATAATTAAATATTACACATTACATAATAAATATTACACTGCTTAAAAAAACTATTTATCCACAAATGGCGAAATCTTACAGTCGACCATTTGATAAACTAATTTTTAACTGTCATCGTACAGTAAACATAGAGGCGATTAAGTTAAATTTAAAGTAAACATGTATAAATATTTTCCAGTAAGTTAAGTTAGGGTTACAATAAACAATTTTTTACTAGGTTTTCCCAGGGAAGGATAAAGGAGAGGATAAGACGGGGTATTTGTATAGTAGCTGTGTGAAAGCAAATGTTCCTTCAATAGCTTATTGAAAGTGAGCAACGAAGGTGCATGCCTGTAAGAATGTGACAGCTGATTCCATAAACTGATTACATGTAGCGGCAAATCTTGGGTAGTCGGCAATTGGAAGCGGCAAATTTAGATGCGGCAAGATTCATTTTTCGACGAAAATGGATGCGCCGAAATTGGAAACGGCAAATTTCGATGCGGCAAATCCGTAGGGATCCGATTATAGAGGAAGGTTCAGAGCGTGACGCATTGTCGCTTGCCGTTGCGTTCAATATTTCGATTAATGCGATTCGTATTTCGATTAATTTGATTCGTATTTCGATGAATTCGATTCCACACGGTACGATAAATGTATTTTGAGAAATACTCCGTATTTAGATTCTATGTCATCAAAACCGATACTGAAGAATAAATCATTTAGCACTTGTACAGATGGCTTTATACCTAGCAAGATGTGTCGGTTTCTCGGAGTTGTTTCTGTGTTTGTTTCTCTAACTTGTATGGAATAATCAGTCGCAACAGTATGTAATAAGTACCTACTTCAAAATAAATTTTAATGCCAAGCGATATGCGCCGTAACGAAGCAATTAGGGGTGTTATTTTGGACGCCGACCGCCGCGACGCGTCGAAGATATTTATTTAACAAGTCACACTGTTGATTTTGGCGGGAAAACGAAATCCACGCCTTCACTAAAGCCGGATTTACGGCACGCGATTGTCTCTGGATCGTTTTATTTATTTACCTAGGCAACTGGCGGATTTGGTTGGGAGCTACCAAAATTATACGCGTAATTGGTCGCGGGAATCAAAATACAAAGCACGCGGGGGGGAGTGTGAGTTTGAAGAGAGAGCGAGAGAGCGAGAGAGCGAGAGAGCGAGAGAGCGAGAGAGCGAGAGAGCGAGAGAGCGAGAGAGAGAGAGAGAGAGAGAGAGAGAGAGAGAGAGAGAGAGAGAGAGAGAGAGAGAGAGAGAGAGAGAGAGAGAGAGAGAGAGCGAGAGAGGTACACGATAATTTTGCAGCAGAGAATGTAAGGTAGGCAAAATGTCTATATTCAAAAACAAAAACATACGTCTCAGTTTACCGCTAGTTTTGTATTCCATAGCATAAACATGGGAGTACAAAATGAAATTAGGGCTTCAGTTGGCGGCATCTTCGAGTTGCATATTTCTTTTTTCGCTTATATTGATTGCAATTAGAAGGTTTTCTTAAATATGTGTTTTCATTATAAATCTTTGAAATTAGAAATGCAAGCGCCGACTTCCGTAGATATTTCTAAAGGAAGGGACGAAACGTTTCTCATAGTGGATCTGCCTGGTACTGTATATATGCTGCAACAATTGTTTGAAGCCGTCATTGTTTAAAAATAATATAATTATTCAATGCACATAGAAGAAGTGCAGGGGTAAAATCTCACAATAATAAAAGTAGCCTATTTTGTTCATTTTCAAGCGTTTATTAATATTCTTCGGAACCATCAGTTTTAATACCCTGTACAGTGAAACTTTGTCAAGAAAGGTCTTATATTTTTCACACGGGTTAACCACTATATATCCATAAGTGGTTAACCCGTGTGAAATTACGGAATCAGCCTATGCAAACTAGAGTATTCTGAGTTTTCATATCGTAATCTATGTTTCAAATGAGAAAATTCGGCTAAGCCTAATTTTCTTACATTTATTTCCGGTATGAACATCCCAATTGAATCGCCTGTCTGTAGTGAATCGAACTTATCTTTCAGCGTAGGTAGTCATTGTTTACCTTGGAACATTTTTTTCATTTAAAATAGTTTTGAATTATTTTTATCTGCTTTTTTAATACAATAAAAATCTGTTGATTGGTAAATAGTCAAAAGTATTCTTATTCTGAGTAACACCAAACGAAGAAAAAATATTACAAAATAAGTTAATAAAAATAAATATTTAAAAAGTATTCCAAGGCGCAACTGTCTTTCCTAATCACCTATATATCTTAGGAAATAAAAAAAGGGTAAAATCATAACAGGGAGTAATAAATGAAGGTTTTATTTTTTCAGCACTTTCTAGCGCTTGAACTTGTTTAGACATAGTGGAGGCGCCTACCTGTTTGCTTGAAGGGGGTTATCTCTGCTGGAGAAATAGATTGATGATTTTGTGGATAAGGATTTGGCCAACCCTTATAACGGATATATTTTATATTGTTCACAGGTTGCATTTTCCCGCACAAGTGGACGGGCAAATGGTTCCAATCCGGCGTCATCCAGTCGATCGTAATTGAGGGTGATCGATTGTCCAGCAAGGGAAAGTGCCTTTCCTCCGAGGGAGACAAATTCTTGCTGGTCGATGAGTGAGTATACCTACCCCGTAACTAGAGGGCCGCCCGCGCCCAGCCGACGATTGATTGCCCCTCGCCGCTTATTTGCAGAGCCTAACCGATTACCCGAATACGTGAAAACCCCCCCTCGCCTTTCCATTCGCCTGATAAAATTGATCGAGATAGCAAAGGGTTCCTATACGTCTGTCCTCTTTTGACCGGATCAATCCTCTTTTATAACATATATGACCAGAGACGTGTACTTTCGAGGTCGGTAGAGGCTTATGCTCTCGTTGATTATATTGTAAGTAGGGCAATGTGGCGTATACCCGAGGCAGCGGCACATACGCGAAAACACAGCACACCTGCGAAGTGACATCATTTTGACGTTATGCCTGCGTAAACAGTCTAAATTCACAGGAAATGACATCAATCGATGTCAAAATCAGTCGCATTCGTACCCATCTACCTCGGGAATAATGCTCCATGTCTATCACAAAACTGTCAGTCGAAAACTTTCTGAAAAATAAATGAAATACAAAGAATTATGACTTGTGGTATACTTTATTCTTCAGTATTTCCTCCCTTAAGTTTGTCCGTCGATTCTCCAATTCATGCAATGCAGGATTTACGTATAAGCTACACAAGCTATAGCTTAGGGCACCCACTTTCTCAGTGGCCCCCAAAAAAAATCTTCGAGTGAGCAATTGTCATTAATAACTCAATATATTGCAGCAATAGCTCAAATAGCTTAGGGCCTTATCAAGTCTAAAACCGGCACTAAATACATGTAGTCCATTTTTCAGATGACTTTCCTTAAGAACTTCAAAATATCCCTGTACTGCTGGTATGGCCTCTTCATTCGATGATACGCTTTCCTAGCAGATTTGTTATAGGTTTGAGAACAAGAAAGTCAGAGGGAGCCAGAGCCAGATCCAGCCAGACTTACTCACCAGTACGGTGGAGATTTCAATGATTCGTACTTCAATTCGACCAGTTTCGCAATTCCCTCTTCACTTCTGTGTGCAGGTGCATTGTCATGATGAAAATGTTTTTTTTCTACAGACCGAATCTCTTCTCGTGAATGTTCTCTTTCAACTGATCCAAAAGGTTGCAATAATATTGTCCTTTTATTGTTTTGCCGTTTGAATATAAAATATCAGCAAGATTCCTTTGGCGTCCCAAAAAACTGATGCCATAAACTTTTTGGTCGACCGTTCTCTCTTCGGATGCTTTGGAACTGAACAACCAGGCTCAGTCTACTGTATTAGTTCGTAGTGGTAAATCCATGTCTCATCCATAGTTACAAATTGGTGCAAAAAATCAGTTCTTTTAAAAACGAATCAAATTCCTTTAAAAACGAATCAAATGTTGTCGAGAAAGTCGCATCGAGTGCGTTTTTCTTCCATCGATAGCAAATGCGACACCCATCTTGCGAACAGCTTTGTCATACTCAAAACCCTAGATAAAACTAATATGCACTGATCCATGTGAGATACCTATGACGTAAGCTAAATTGTCTTCAGTCAATCGACGGTCACCATTACCATATCGTGTTCTACTTGTACAATTATTTCTGGTGTCGTAGCACTTTTTGGGCGTCGTTCGCGTGGATCATCTTCAAGGCTTGTTCGACGAACTATTCCAATAGAAGGTGCAGAGTCCTTATAAATTTTCACTAGCTTTTCATGAACTGCATTATGTTTAAACTATCCGAAACAAGAAACTTAATCACTTCACGATATTCGATTCAATCCATTTTTAAACAATACTGTGACACGTCTCCTTTGAATAGCTGTAAATACGCATATGAAGTGAGAGAATGACGTGGTATTTTTTATATGCTCTTGTGACAGTACTACCACTTTTTAAAAGAACAGAAAATCGGCACACTGCCATGTAGTGGCAGCTTTCAGAAACTTTTTGACTGACCTAGTATAAGCCCGAAAGAAAGTGTCATCGAATGTTTGGGTCTTCGAAAATGAGGTTTGATCTACAAAAGTTATCCGTTTTCGCATAGGAATTTAATAAAACTATGTCTGCATTATTCTCAAAATCAATACATGATGCCATAATTCTTTTACAAGAACGGTGAACGGTTACCGCAGATTATTAGTATAAAGGATGTGTTTGCACAAGCGATAGCATTGTGCCAAAACAAAATGAAATGCTAAAAAACTACTTATTAAAAACATAACTAGTTATCAATGATAGTTGTCATGGCAGTAATATTACTGCCATGACATAAGTTTAGTTCTATAAGTTTAGTTCTCAGGGCTTGAAATGCCATGCTTTAATATTACCAATGACAAGAGTTTTTTGGTTGTGAATTTGCAACTATTAATTGTAAGAAAAAGGTGTAATTTATGTCGTCTATAATAAAATGATCTTAAAGCCAAATTGTGTCTTAACTATACATCATTGATATTTTTTTAAAGATGACCGATTTTATTGAGGTACGCCTTATTTGTATCCAGTACCTTATTTTATAAAAAAGAACGTTACGCTCCTGTATTTAAAGAGTCTACAATGCGTTGTAGATCATTGTCAAAGTTTGCTTATGTAATCTAACTAAGCTTATATAAGTAGACTAGCTGACCCGTGCCCACTTCGTTGGGGGGTAAAACTTTTTACTTGTGATGAAATTATGAATGTGGTTTGGTTAGTACTGAGTACTATGATTTATTTCCTGACTGCCAAAAGAAGGGTTATATTTTTACTGCATATGTATGTATGTATTTGCATGCCAATTTGACTATATTACCGTTATTTGTGGGTGTCTTCTTGTGAGTGTCTTATTTGTGAGTGTCTCATCTCTTTAACCATGCAGTAAAAGTGAAATTATATGCAATACAAAGGAAAAGTCTTTTTTAAACACTTGAGACGATAAATTTACTTATTTTGATAATAATTCATAATTGTTGATAATATGACTAATAAACATGACCTCACGATTTAAATTATTTTTTTAATATAAAATACTACTTTTTGCTACTTAAATATAAAAGTTAGACATACGCTGTCGCTGACTTTTTTGTAGGCATTATCAAGCTCTACAACTTTTCTCTAGCAAGCTCTACAACTTAATCATATTCTCTCATCGTTAAGGCAGCGTTCGTTAGAAACGTTTTCGTTCGACCTTTTTTTCCGACTTACTTTGGAAATCCGACTACCACGAAAAAGTCTTTTCATTTTTCATATTAATATATAGCCTATGACACTCACAAATAACGTGGCTTTCTATTGGTAAAAGAATTTTCAAAATCGGTTCATTAGATCCAGAGATTACTTCCTACAACGTCACAAACATTACCTCTTCATAATATTAGTATAGATAGTATAGATTAAGAAGCAACACCTGATCGGTTAGGCTCTGTAAGCATGCACAGTAGAGATATATTGCTCCTTGGCGTCGACTCCCGAGCCCCGCGGTTGACTTGTGACACTTCTCTTTCATCCACAGAAAGGGCTGCTACCGCTGCGTCGTCATTCACGAGAAACACATCAACGTGCTGCAGTACAAAGAGAGTGAGTAATCGACACATTTTCACTTAACACAAATCGACACCTTTTTGATTCAGCAAAATATGGTGGTTTTGCGAGATGGGTTGGGCTATGTCATGTGTATCTGAGAAAAAAAATGTGTACTATTCCAAGAGCCAGCGACAAAAAAGTGCTAGAGTTTGGGAAACATCGATACTTTCAGATCAGACAGTATTTCGGCTATAGAATTCCGGGGTACAGTCAGCAGGCCAGATTCCGGGAAACCTGGCGCTAGCGTACTAGGAAAGGTGTAATTTTAATTAGTACCCCAAAAGTGTTTTGGAAAACCTGAGAATTCATCAGTAGACAGTGGATGCTGATACGAATACGTGGCTCCTTTAAATAACGATTTCCCTAACTGTAAAAATTGCCAAACAAGGTCACGATTTCGTAAAGACGCTACAGCATGCTTGATAATGTAGAAGCATTGTCGGCGTGTCAAACGTCGTTGCCGAATTTGCGTTCCTGGCAGTGTTATACGCACTACAAGTCTTGGCCAAAACGCCAAAAGCCGTCAGTTGTCTTGCTAGAATGTAGCCGTGTCCTTACCAATGATATTATGCGTCATTATCCATCATTAGGGGAGAGGCGTGCACGATGGATATAATAAGAACAAACTGATGTAAATATAACCAATCATTACATTAATCTTAAACATTTAATCTAAAACAACAGTTTACTTAGTAACGTATCATTGGCAACGTAGAAATCAGGTAATATTAAAAAAGAAAATTATTGATTTTAAAGAATAATAATAAAGTAAAAACTATCCATCTTGCCCACCCTGGGAATGAGATGGATCACGAAGTCGGGTAAGATGGATAATATTCATTTTAGTCATCACACTGGTCGCAAAAGTATGAGCCACAGCCCAGATATGAGGAGCATGTCTTGGCCAAAACGCCAAAGCCGTCAGTTGTCTTGCTAGAATGTAGCCGTGTCCTTGCCAATGATATTATGCGTCATTATCCATCATTAGGGGAGGGGCGTGCAAGATGGATATAATAAGAACTAACTGATGTAAATATAACCAATCATTACATTAATCTTAAACACAATCTAAAACAATAGTTTACACATAGTAACGTATCACCGGCAACATATAAATCAGGTAATATTACAAACAAAATGATTGATTTTAATGAATAATAAAAAAGTAAAAACTACCATCTTGCCCACCCTGGGGGTAAGATGGATCACGAAGTCGGGTAAGATGGATAATATTCATTTTAGTCATCACACTGGTCGCAAAAGTTTGAGCCACAGCCCAGATAGGAGGAGCAGAGTTCATGTGTTAAATTCTTGCACCCCGAACATTCTATCCAGTCTTCTATTAAGGGTTTTTGGTAGGGTTCTTCACAGACTGCATGTATAAGTGGGCTGGTTAGAGTTTTTTCGGGCGAAGTTTTTTGGCTGTTTTGGCGACGTTTTTTGCAGTTTTCTTCGTATTCTCGCAAGACTACAAAGGATCTGCAAAGGCTCTTATTTTATTTTATTTTATTTTATTTTATTTTATATATAGCATAAACAGCATGATCCATCTTACCCGCACGCATACGGTGAGATAAAAAATATTATCAAATAAAATAAAACCAATGAACGATATAATCCATTCAAAGCAAGCTGTTCAATACTGAACAAATTGAAAAATATAAAAAAAACATTTAAATTTACTATAAAACAAAAGAAATATTCACTCTCACTTACTTTTAAAAAATCGAAAGTTCGGAACACAAAACGTCATCTCTCTTTTAGGATGTGTGTCGCGCGCGGGAGGGCGGCGGGGTACTCAGCGGGGAAGTCGGACGGCGTGTAGGAAACAATAATAATTTGTGGGGAATTTGAGCTCGCGCAGCATTCTCATATTATTTCGTGTATCCGTCTTGCCCGCTCTATCCATCTTGACCGCCCTCCCCTATATAAGTATATACCATCTGGACTATCCGTGTCATTTCGACGTATTGAAAGCGCGTAAGATATAACAATCTTGTATGGACGATCCAAATATTTCACTATACTGTGGCATTGTTATTACAGGCGTTTCCACATCACAATGCTGTGGGATCCAGTACAATGGTGTTACTGTTGAACACTACTTTTTTTATTTATTTTTTATATTAAGTAATTCAAAAATAATTTAAAACAATTTTATCTTAGGAACTATGCACAGAAATATTTTAAACATTGAATAAATAGCAGAAAATGAATACATTGCATAGTCCAGTGACAACGTCACCTAACTAGGCCGAGACCTGTTCGAAGGTGAACGTTTAATTTTGTGCGTGCTTGTTCAATACTGTGATTATTACAAAAATAAAATTAAAATATGTTTGTAACAAAAAATAAAAAAATAAATAATGGCGTTACGTCTGATCGACGTTACATGGCTTTCTTACGTAAACGTGACGCAATATACAGATTTACGAGTGAAACACATTCGATCTAGCAATTTCCTTTTCACAATTACGACGTGTAAAATTGTTTTTCTCAGTGCATTACGTGTCCGGCCGAATTTTCCGCAGGGTAGTTACCCTGTGGAAGGTAGTTTACCCAGGGTAGTATGCAAAAGTTTTTCCGCAGGACGCATACTTTCGGAGATATGGAGTAAAATCCGAAACAAGTGCAAAAAATTAACTCTTTTTTGGGCATTGAGCAGCTTGCACAGGTCTTTCGAAACCGCAAGCTTTGTCTTATTCCTAATCATAAATTAATGAACATTTTGAGCAAAAGTTTCCTCGAAAGCGAGAATAGTTCAGTGTTTCCCAATTAATGGTACGCTTACCCCCAGGGGTACGCGTGGCAATATATTGACTAAAATAATTTCATCTGTAAAAAAACATTACAAAAACAACAATTGCTGACATTATGTTTTGCACGACTTACCTTTACGAAAGCGGATTTTCGGACATGACAAACTTAAAAACTAAACTTCGTCATAGATTTCAACTCGAAAACGAGTTAAGACTGAAGCTGACCATAAAGCAACCAGATTTTTCAGAATTGTGGAAAGAAGAACTTACATATTTGTCACATTTAACCGATTTTCACCGTCATTAGAACTGTATTTTGATGGTAATAAATGTAAAAAAAATGATTTCATTTTTATTTGGCATTCCTGCAATAAGGGGTAGGTACGCGAGTTTGAAGTTTTTCAAGTGGTACGCAGGAAAAACTAATTGAGAACCACTGCAATAGTTCATAGCTAATTTCTTATTAATCATAGATTTATATACATACTAGCTGCGCCCAGCGGTTTCACCCGCGTGGTGATGGAAAACTGTGATAACGATGATAGAAAACCATATATCTTTATAAATTATAGCCTATGTGTTATTCTGATGTGTAAGCTATATTATTGTAAAGTTTCATCGAAATCAATTCAGTAGTTTTTGCGTGAAAGAGTAACAAACATCCATACATACATACAAACTTTCGCGTTTATAATATTAGGATTCTACATACAATATGTTTCTTCTTCTTCTTCATCAGCGCGCATTCGCCCACCGTTGGGCATACGCCTCTCCAATCACTCTCCATCCGGATCGGTTGTCCGTTTCCCTCATCCAGACATGTCCAGCTGTCTCCTTGGTGTCATAAGGTTGTACTGTTCATCATGATTGGAGGTATTTAGCCCGATACCCGCCACGTCGGCCACACGTCTTGGCGAGCTCCACACTTTCAGGAAAATATTTCCATTTCCTAGGCTTGTGGCAACCTGGTCGGGTTACTCAACCGCCGAATTACACTATATTCACTAAATTTATTATTAATTAATATTTATTGTTGAGAAAACTTCAAAATATATGTTGACGCTTAGAATTTAAATTTCGTATTTTGAAAACAAATGACCCGTAAACAATATGTTTACGGGTCGCCTATTTATGATGACCTGCCTAGATGGGTCCGCTAACGTGGACCCCTATTTACATCTCGTGCACCCCGATTTTTTCTCGCTGACATGGACCCCCTGCAATTCGAAACTGACCCCTTGGTGATGTTATGTTACTACTCTTTGTAGTGAAATTTCGCAGTGGGCGGGTTTATTATCCTTCCACGATATCTGTGTTCGGGTAATATGTGTGCATTCGGTCGACAGAATTCAAATGCCATTCCGTTAATTTCATCCCAACGAAAAATGTTGAACCACAGCCGGTGATCACTCGGGACCTAACAATGTAAGATCAGGCGACCTAACCACTATGCCACCGTGTGACTGCATACGACTGAACGATAGTGTTAAAATAGTGAATTGCTCTCGTTCGGTGAGGTGCCACGTCACTATGAGTGGTAGTCATTCGTACCGTACCCCGCCATTCCACGCCCGGAAAGTTGGTGAGTAGCGTGAAGATACTCGTTAGGCGGCTCGTTGGAAACTTTGTCGCCGTTCCTTCCTCCCTTTCTCCTCACCGTTCACTTGAGACAGTCGCGCGCTTCAGAATGCGACGAATTTCGACTTTGCAGCGCGCGCGGGGCGACCATCGCCCGGGCGTGAATTTCACCAACACTGCAATTTGGGGAATTCAACTGTGAACCCTTTGTTTCATGCACCTATCGCTAGAGAGCAGTGGCGCATTCGTAAAACCTCGTGAAACAGACTGCAATCTTTATTATTTACTGGTGACTATCTAACTATTATTTTTCTTTTTTATATATTACTAGCTGACCCGGCGGACTTCGTACCGCCTAACAGTCAATGAATGTCGTGTTACAGATTAGCTGAACTTAATTTATGATTTTATGAAAGTAATACAATTAATACAAAATAAATAATAAGTTCACTACTTTATTAAAATAATAACACAAAAAGAAATATAAAAGTACAAAAATTAAGTATATCAATTGCGTGTCAGCAAGACATGATTGAATTAAACTATTTACATATTGTGCAGCATGGGATGCACTCGGTTTAATTCTCTTCATTGAAGCACCTTGTGATATACGACATTTTTTGATTTTTATCCGGCGCAAGAACAAATAAAGCGGATGATTTGCCGACACGTGAACATGCCACGTATAACTGACCATGAGAAAAACAATTGTAAATTGTATACCTTGGAACAGGCGGCAGCCTAGTTAGGTTAAGACTTTTGTATATTGAATCTACTCATAATTTGAAATCAATAAATAATTTGTAATTTGTAATAATACCGCTCAACCGATCGCCATGAAATTTCGTTGACATAGACATTTGAGTACGCATAATATTTTCGCGCTTTTCACTTTGTTGCAACTCGCTACTAGGTTGCGCTGCAGCTCATTAACTTATATACCGTTCAACCGATCGCCATGAAAATTGGTATACATAGGTATTTGAACAAGGATATAATACGGGCAACGCCGGGTAATACCACTAATAGTATAATACAATATAACTGTCTATCTATACAGATAAACGAACTATTCAAAACAAAGTTTTGGTGTAGCCAATCATTATAATCAATAATAATAATAATAGTTTTTATTTGTTACAACAATGTGAACTTGCAACAATATCCTTCACCAAACCTATGTTTCAGTGAAACGATGTAGGCCATATGATAATGATAAAATTAACCTAAGCCTACATACACGCTAATCTAAAGACTAAATTATGGGGGAGGGGGTCGGTTTAGAAGGCGAAAAAACATGTTTGTCATGTTTTTTTTTAACCTCAAGTTGAAATCTGACCATGAATCTTTTATATTAGTTTGATTAACATTGGAAAAATAAAAATATTTTCTGCAATAGTAAAATGAAATATTTTTGGGATATTGAATTACAAATGCTTCTACCGCTGCAGAAATGTCGGTGTCTGTTTGCGCCGATAATAGCGAGCGTAATTTTGCCTGAAACAAAAACAAACTAAGTTATTTATTTTTACATGTTTATTTTGCAGATGAACTAAAAAAAACAACTAAAAGTTATCATTTTTATATATTTTTTCTTCATTTTTGTGACATGTATGGAGTAATGCTGACGCCACGCATTCTATTGTTAAGCAGTCTGATCATTTGTTTCGATTGCTGTGTCTGTAGTGCATCCACTGTCTACTGATAAATTTTCAGCTTTTCCAAAACGATTTTGGGGCACTAATTAAAATTACACATTTCCTAGTACGCCAGCGCCAGGTGCCTGGCCTGCTGACTACGAAAAACAAGTTAACTTATATATTAATTTTCACGTGTGTATTTTCTATATGAACTAAAAAAAGTAACTCCAAAGGTATTATTTTTATAATTTTTCAAGGATTTAAAGAAATGCAATCGACTTTCGCCCCAAAACGTTGTGTTTAACAAGTTAAAAAAATATATATAAAAATTTGTTCTATTTTTTTAGTTCATATAAAATAGAATTTAATAATCTTTTTTTTTTTTTTTTGAACAACTCGATCCGTCAAGTAGTTTATTTTTATCATCGGTGCAATACTGAAAAATATGGTGGTGAGAAAAACGCGTTTCTAAAGTTTTCTTTACAGAAAAGTAGTAAGTTTTTTACAGTTACAGCAATCTAAGACTTTGAGCTATAAATATCATGAAAAAACATGTTTTTTGGCCGTCTAAACCCAGCCCCCCCCCCCCCCCTTCGGCTACGTAACGACCAAATTTGGTTGCACATCAGAACACCGTTGACTACGTAACGACCAATATTGGCGGAGCTCCACAGTAATATTATTTTCTAATTCGAACGCATCCTAAAATCCATACCAAATATATCATTATTACCATAGATACATAGACAGCCGCTAGAATTATTTCGCGCATCATTTCGCGGATATTTCTGGTAAAATTCCATTGTCAAACATCATTTTTTTTTTTTTTTTCGAGAAATCATCAAAAAAAAATATTGGTTTTTATGAGCTAATATCTAAATATTTTTGTATGTAAATAAGCAAAACGAAATATTAATTTCTATAGTCAATCTAATAAAGATCACGATAGTTTTTACAATTTCTAAATAGGGTTCCGCATTTTTCCGTAAGACAAGTACAAGTACAAAAAACTTTTTTTGTACTTGTACTTGTACCAAAAAGAGTTTTTTTTCACTTTTTGGACTTTCTCATCTTTATTCATAATTATCTAATTGTTTTACATAATGAGATTTCAATATTCTATATACAAAATTTCAATGCGATCACTGCACAGTTATTCTTTTTATGATTGCTATAGTAGTTCCATAGTTATAGTACTTTTTGTCGAGCGCGGCGATTTTGCAAGAAATTCCAATAAATTGCCGCGGTCTGCCATGAAATTATGCAGCTACTCGAAGGGTTAATTAAGCCCGATGGAAGGAGGAAATACTAAAAGGACGGTAATGGATTTCGGATGTTGGAGATATAAAATTACGTTTTAGGCGAGCCTTGAACATGGCACCTGAATAAAATTGACGAACGGTCAGCCGTAGCTCATTCCATAGTATCTACCGCATAAGAATATTTGAAGATCTTGGATCGGTGTAGGTACTAAAATCGCCAGGCTACCATTTTCTTCCGATCTCAGAGGAAGGCCGTGAAATAATAGCAAACTGAATTCTTTAAGGTGTACGACGGTTGCCGAACGGTTGCCGGACGGTTGCCGGACGGTTGCCGAACGGTTGCCGGACGGTTGCTGAACGGTTGCCGGACGGTTGTCTTTGGAATATCGCGTAAGACTGATAAGGGGTGTGCCTCTTTTTTCTTGCATATATGAAACCACTTCAATGTCACAAGTTACTTCAATAAAGTTAAAAAACAATTGCAATTACAAAAGTGAACTAAACAGTTCAAAACAAGTTGTATTACTTAAGACGGGCCAGACGTTGGAGAAATATTTCACTCAACCGATGTCAAGTAAAATATTGATGTCAAAGTCAGCGTCAAAGTCAAATATTGGTGTCAAAGTCAATGCGACATTGATCCAAAGGAGGAAAGGTAATTCTCATCCCAACTACCTATCTACGTACACGTTTTGTAATGTATCTTTTATTGGTATGAATTTTTGCTGCAGTCGGGAACAGGTTTGTTTATAAAACATATTTTTAAAAGTCCTGTCACATCTTCTGTCCTTCTGGACATCTTCGCCACTGCTTCTGCACGACAATGTACGACCACACACTCAAGGCGACTACCTGTGTGGGTCACCGTTTTCACAGTTTTTAGAGTCTATTATATTATATATTATGTTAATTAAAAATGTGATTTTGAATCTTCAAAACCTTGCCGAGTTACATACCGAGCCAGTTTTCGATATTTTCTTTTCGTTATTACACAAACAAATATAAACTAAAGTCTGCATTTATCCTTTCAGTCGATTCTACTCGGAAACAGCATTCCTTACTTAGACAACACAATATAGAAACAGTGAATATTTCTTCCACGATGTTTTATTAGGAAAATGATTTTAGATATTTTCCCGTCAAAAAAAACAAACATGGACATGTTCTGGCATTAGCTCGGGGCGCGTGCAACCAGGATTCCTCTGTTACGCCACTGGGCGAAGATAGATGGAAAACATTGACAACGGTAATACCACCGATCAGTGGTTTTTCTGTTGCGACAACTTGCGGGCGGCCGATCTCCGTATTTATGCAATTAATTGTATAAAAATATATATGCGAAAAAAGTCGCCTTCATTGAATTAGTATGCGTGCACTTCCTACAAAGAAATTTTCCAGGGTTGAAAACATGCCATCGTGAGTTTCATTTCCACTGATAGCTTTCTTAGGGTTAACCGCAAACAGTAGAAAGTTGCAGGAGTTGCGACTGGAGTTGAACGACGACTGGAGTTGCGACTTTGTTACCCTCCGCTTTGACTAGACCTAGCTACAACAGACTTCCACATTCTCACAGGGGCAAAAAATTTACACCCCGAAGAGGCAGTGAAAAACGCCTTCAAAGCATTCATTGCTAACACAACTTGGTCCAACTTTCCCATATATGCGTTCCGAAAACGGAAAATACAAGAAAAATTGCAAATTATGGGGAGGGAAACAAATCTCGCTAAAATTATACTGCCATCATACACGTTTTAAATTCGTAAAAGGACTGGCGTCATTAGCCTTATAAAAAAAAGGCTGGATATTTTTACAAATTGTCATGCACACAAATGCATATTATGAAAGATAAGAAAATAAAGGTCTATGTATTTTTGTCATATCGTTTTTGAGCTCTGCGCAAAATTAAAAAAAGTAATGATACCTATAGCCTGATATTGCATTTACATGGGAAAACCCTCTCTTTCGTTCCAATGTTAATTTCCTAATTTAATTTCAGGTATATATTTTTTAAGCTATTGCATAGCTTTTATCGCGGGCCTAGGCCAGTGCGGCGACCGAATGAAGAAATTTCTTAACGAAAATTAATGATTTTAAACTGATAATTACGTCTAAACGATTACTGCTTACGATTCGAAAAAAATATATGTTAAACAAGAACATTGTCCTAATATTCTTAGCTTTGAATATTTTAGATTTTGTTTATATTACATAGTGTAATTAATTTGTGAAATTAGGTCTAACCGAACACAAAAACGACTACTACGCAAATACTATCTGGCGTATTATTATGAAACCTGCACCATTTTAAAGATAATTTAATTATCTATCTTTTTATCTACGAACTTTTTCGAATAATCCGTTTTTTTGCTTTATCGAATAAAAAATTCGTGCGCGGCGCTCTATCGGAAGACGTTTAAATTATTCCGAATCATTTGCTTCCGCAGCCGCAAATGATTCGAAATAATTTCAACGTTTTCCGATAGAGCGCAGTTATCTGATATTAGAAAAAATAAAATAAATAAATAATTATAATTGCATAAGTTGTTAAAAATGCTATGCAATAGCTTTACCGCGGCAGTCCCTGAGTGCCACACGTATTTGTTTTATGTCAACGTTTATGTTGATGTATATTTTCGTGATTTATGCGAGTTTTGAATTAGTTCCATTGAAATTCAACATATGGTTGTGTATTTAAAATACCTTGTTCAAAAGGATATAACTTATACAGGTCGAGTTTTAATAACCCGGCATCCTTCAAGGTGGTGAAACGGTAGGTACGAGCTGGTGAGATACTTTTCAAGTTTTTTTAAAACATTAAAAAAAGTATTTTGAAAATGTTTTTGTTTTTTTATATTATTTGAAAATTTGAAGAACCTAACTGATAAATAACTGTTGATAACTGTTAACTGATTGACAGGCGTTTGAGCCCGCTGCGCCATTAAGCGGTAGGTAAAAAGCGACAAAACTAGCGACATTTTACCTACCTCTGGATGATGCATTGTGGTCATCGCTTTTTATAGTATTTTTCAGAAAAAAAAAATTCAAATTTAAAAAAAAACATTTTTTTTTTACTATTTCTCACAATTTTTTATCAAAAGTTGCTTATTTGCTCGTACTGATTCACCTCCTCAAGGATGCAAGTTAATTATAACTAACCCTGTACTAACCCTGATTATAATAGCTATACTTCGACATACCTCTTATACTTGTACATGGTTATTTTTTAAGGACCAGGAATGTTTTGGATTCCGCTAATCCTTTTATAAATGTAGCTATCCTAGACTCCTTTATTTTTGAATTATTTTTAAACATATTGTCGTTGATATTGCAATGCCAAAAAAACTGTTTTCTCTTTATATGCATTTGTATTCATTTAACTCATCTTTACAACATCTACTTGTCAATAGATTACATCAACGAGCATTGTGAAAGTAGCTATAGATTACATTGCAATTCGTCTTGTATTTCCATTAAACATATCTCCGCCTTGGATATTTCTATGACATGTGGCATATTTCCCTGAAAGTTTTTATTTTATATTGTTATTAATTAGTCTATATATTTTCGGTTATCCCAGATAAGAAGCCGTCCACATATTACGTAGTTACCGAGGGGGGAAGGGGTGGTTGGAGCTGAGGCTTACGCTTGATTACGTGGGGGGGGGGGGGGGAGGGAGGGTGTGCCCGTCCTGCAATTTTTTTGGTCTAAACCTGCACAGAAATACCGCAGTGCCGCGCGAAGATACCCCGCACGCGCGATGTGCGTAGATACAGCCTCTGCGGTCTAAATATTAGGATCTGTAAAATAAACCAACATACATTTTTAAAAGCATTTCAAAGTACATTTTTAAACGAATTAATAAAGTACATTTTTAAAACCATTTTAAAATGGTTTTTTTCACTTATCGTCTTCAAATACTTTACAAACGCTGGGTTTAAGATTCTTCACATTTTACTCAAATTCGGTTGATTGCGTAATCTTGGGGGGTGGGGGGGCAGGCCGCTTATTACGTCTGTTGACATAGGGGAGGGGTCGAAAATCACGAAAACGTGATTACGTAATATGTCTATTACTAAGATATATCGATTACTAAGATATATCGAGAAAAAAAATGAATTGTGTGAAGATAACATTTTATTAAAAAATAATATCGACAACTATATAAAAAAACATATTTCAACATTTGCATTGTATTTATACTAAACTAAATGCCATTTTTCACAAACTCAATTGAATAAAAACAAAATCATATCGATAATATACTTTAAAAAATATATTTTTTATTTTCAGCTTTCTGCCATCGGAAGGAAGCGCTGCCGAACCTATGTTCCCTGATAACCGGAGATGCCCTTCTTTACTCTATGTTCAGAGAGAATGCCACTCCTGAACCATGTCCATTGGAGGCACCCTTTTCATTTACATATAATAGGTGAGGATATTTTTTTTACATTTAAATATTCTTTTCTGAAAATAATTAGATACTTACTTAGAGAAACCAGACTGTCAGATAAAAAAGGGAGTTAGAGACAGCAAATGCTGTTGACTCAGGGCCGGTTTTTCAATCGTCAGATAAACAGTCGGATAGGACTTATTCATTAGATAGTACAAAATTTAATTTTTCAATAGTCAGTTAACAGTTATCAAAGGAATAAAATATTATTCGCTGAATAAAGTTATACGCTGCTCCGAGGGTCCGAGGGTCAGATAACGAGTTATTCGTCCAATAAATTGATCCGTCAAACTCATTTTGACAGTGAGAGGTTAGGTTGTGTTGTGATAATTTCTGGTGATCTTTTGCGTTGAGAAATGGATTTATTCGCTGTGTTAGATGACGTTGCTATTGAAGAAGAAGCAGAAATTATAATTACTTAAATCCGGTTCTGAGAAAACAAAGAGTAGTGAGAAACAGACCGGATAATTTTGTACAATGGGATGATGTGGAATTTAAGCGAAGATTCAGACTACAAAAAGAAACTGTCCAGTATCTGCTGACATTGATTGAAGACCTAAGCTGTGTTCGCGGGCGACGGAACAGCTGCTCAGAGCTGCTCAGAGCAGTTAGCGCAAGAGGGAACGGAGTAGAACGGATATGACGTATTTCACTGCTTCCGTTACAAGGCACGCGAACGCGTTTGCTGTCAGATCCGCGAACTGTCAGATCGTCGGCGTCGGTTAAAATAAATAAAAAGAAAGGTAAATAGTAAAAATAACATAAAATACTTTTGTCCGGACTATAATTAATGGTACTACTTAAAATACAGAGAATAAAGCCGAATAATAGATCGAGAAACAAATAAAAGACATCAAGTGAGGCATTTCGCCCTACACAGCTACGTAACAAGAACCAAAACGACGAAAAAAATCGACACGGCGACGCGGCGGACAAAACTTGACACTCAAAATTCAATAAATTGTCGCGCAAACGACTTCCCGACGACAGCTGTCAGTTCTTCTTCATCTTTGCTCCGTCCGGTTCCACCTTTGAAAGGTGGGGCAGTTAGCTGTTCCGGAACAGTTGTTCTACTCCTTTTTTTTGGCTCCGCGAACGCGTTTTCACGGAACGGAGTGGGGCAGAACAGTGCACGCGAACGCGTTACAGCTGCTCTGAGCGGCTCTGAGCAGGTGTTCCGTCGCCCGCGAACACAGCTCAAATTAAACACAATACATAAGGGTTAGTTCATGCTTATGATGATGCATCAAACCACCTATGATGCAATTACTTGTCGTGAAACTAACAATCTATCTCGTTTTATTATTAAACTTTCCATTTTTAAACGACAAACTCGCTAATTCACGAAAGAAGCACACGACAAACAGACAAAGCGCGCAATTCGAGGTTATGTTGAAAGCAAATGTCAAATAAATATTGTTTAGGAGCTTCTCCCTCTATCATATAGAGTGGTTCAATCATTCTGTCTCGCTTTTCGTGTATTGTCTGAAGTTAGTGCTGCCAACATAGCGAAAAATCTTCCAATAACTATTTGACAGTTATTTGATGATTGAAAAACTCACCAATGTTATTCGATGAATAAATCAACAGATAAAATAATTCCTTGGATACTTATTAGACAGTTTATCTGACGATTGAAAAATCGGCCCTCAGCAAATTATAGATGACTACAAATTATGATCTACAGTAAAGACCATCTAGGTACTCAATAATTCAGCTTTTGTACTCTATCTATTTGAAGGCTATAATTTAAATATTTATATAATAAAGTTTTTAATATTTATTTTGATATAGACTCGGGACCAATGAATCCTGGTCAGCAAACTTAACCTTCATATCTCGGAAACTAAAGGCTTCATCAAGCGTACCTAGCGCCGAAATAAGCTTTACTAGCGTCGCGTTTTAACGTCGCGTACTTTGATGTCACACTGAAATCGACTAGGCAATACCAGAACGCAAGGTATAATACCAGAGCGTACCGCAGATCGATAACAGTATGAAGAAGTCATATTTCTTAAGCAATCCCCTATTTATTATTAGTACTATTTTTATATCTATATATTTTTACTTAAATATAAGTAAAAAATAATTTTAAAATAGGATAAAAAACACACGGTCATATTAAAAATAAGATAAAAAACGATGGGTGCTACAAAATTCACGCAGTAAATTCGTTTTTTATCTTATTTATACTATTTAACTAGTTTTGAATTTCTTATGAAATTTTAGGTTGTTATTAATTTATTTTCAGGGGTCACGGTGAATGCAAAAACCCAGTCTCCTCAATCGAAAGCTGTACAGAAGAATCTAGGTTACTTTTAAATTACCAAGCGTGTCCGGATGTACATGGGTCAGAAAGCACAGGTTAGTATACATACATATGTTGAAAATAGACAGGATTGTCTGTCAGGATTTTGCCATAGTGGTGAGCCATTTCTTCGCTGACTTGTCATCAATTAAAGTCGCATGATGCACCCAGTCGCATAATTGCCTGTAACCAGTCGATATCGATCATAAAATCGATCACAATATCGACCACAATATCGATCCTGTAACCAGTCAGCAGATAGGAGGTATCCTGAAGGTTAATTCCAGACGGAGATATCCTTTTAAACTGGTAGTCAGGGGGCGAGGCTGCCCGCTGTTACCTTTCCCGGTGCCTCGCCGTAAGGCGTTGGCCTCTGACGGGCAGGTGGCGGAGCTTGACGGTGGACTGTTTTGTCCTAAGTCTTCTGCGCTCACCTCACGGGAGACGGAACGATACATTTTGTTAAAACTTCCTGAGGTGACGGGTTCGCCCGTTGTAGTTGACAGCTCTAATAGCCTTAAAGTATGTTTTGTTTTTTAAGTGATAATGTGTCTCATTATTTATTATCAAATACCTCTGCAGGCAATAGCTGCTAAGTAAGTTTCAGAGACCGCAGTTAGAAAATGTATTTATTTTGTTACTATTCCCTTATAAAGCAAACAATTCAGTTGTTTAAAACAATCTCGGTGTCGCCCACTTGTGGGCTGCACAGTCCTCTGAAACGATGTCGCTGCCGCCCCCCGACGCGAGGCTCAACTTTTTAAGAGAATACCCTTTATTATAATAAATATTCTTTTACAGTTGAAGAATTGGAATGCTTGGCTACTTGGAAGGAAGGTAGCTTGAAGTACTTTGTTGGAAAGCTTCATCACAATCATGCGACGAGCAACGAAGACCGATACAGATGTTTCGTTTTCGAGAAGTCGAATGGAATAGGTAAGATTGTGGAATAGATATAAATTTTGGAATAGATAATACGGAGCAAACGGAGACGGTGGCATCTGGTATTTATTTCAATTTGAATAAAGAATTTTCGTATCCCCGCCTGAAAAAAGATCCGGTTTATGGTTGACCGATTTGAAAAATTCTTACCAGTTGAGGTATAGAAGTTATAAATTTGTTGAGTGCCATATTTATTATTTATACTATTATTGTGTAAACAAAATGATATATGTAGAGATCATTTCAGTAAACATATGCTAAGTTACTTTATTTTAACCCCTAGAGCCCCAATTGGCCGATATCGGCCACAACACGATTCAGCGTGACGGCCCCGTTTTAATTTTATTTTAATTTAATTTGTTTCATTTTGTTATGTTTTATTTTAATTATGGGTACAGAGTTTTGGCAGTAATTAATGTTTTGGTGAGACAGTGTCATAATTCAATTTTTTTACTAATTTTTACAAAAATTTTTTGGGACATCAACTTGTCAATCGGCTGAGGGGCCGAGGCCTGAAGGGTTTAATACAACTTCATACAAATGTTACACGTTATTTAAAATGATTACTCGCTTTTAAACGATTTAAGCATTTGTAAATTCCACGCCTCAATTGGTTTTGGTTGTCAGCGGCGGAAAATAATTGTGCATCCATCTTAAAAAACATTTATACATTTCGACTGATAACTGTTTTTTTTATATAAATTTTAGGCAGTCATACCGTCCATAAAGATGGAGACGGTGTAGAATACAGGGTGGCCCAATCAGGCGATGCCACTTGTAACGGGCTATTCAGTGCTACCGAAGGATCCAGAACGATGGCGTTAAAAAGTGGTATGCAGGTCTTAATAATAACACTAATATTGAAAGGAATCAATAGAAATGTCGAATTCTTCAATTTGTTTTTAAAATTTCAGTTCCAACGCCATGGAAATGTCGCTTTCCGTCATGGATGACGTTCCCGGGGCACTGGCATACACTGGACTACTCCAGTACTTACTCATTTCACCAGAGAAACGCCACCTTGCGTATCACCAATGAAACAGGCAGCGATGTTAAAGTGCACTGCGTCAGCGTTAAAGCATCCTCGCCCAGCGGCAACTCTGTTGCTTTGATCGTCCATTGGCAACACCATTGGTAATAATTATTATATTATATGGACTTTTTCTAAAAAAAAGAGAGTGGGCGAGCCTGCAAAAATAATGAAACACTGGTACTGGGAGTTAATGGGCTCTTGCTGAGTTAGCCACGAAGACCCATTCTGTCCAGGGTTGGTCACACTCACGGATCAACACCTATCCGACGGCCTCCACGCATGAAGTGCGAGCCTGGGTAGGATTCTGGCCTTATGGTTAGTTTCCTCTGGGAATCAACCTTCTGGCGGCGCTCCTGAACGGTCTGTGCACCGTGCGGCATAAGCCTATCGATTGCGCACTCTGACTAACAGTCGGGGGACTCTGGAAGCAGTGCTGTTTCCTATAGAGCGGGGGTGGTTGCGGACCTTACGGCGACTGCTCTTGAAACGACCATCGGCTACCCGATCCTGGGTGAACAGCCGGGCATAGGATGCCGTGGTCCACGATAGATTCGGTATACACCGTTTCACCGCTTCGTAAGGGAGAGGACCGCGTAAGCGACCTCGAACTTGTAACCAATCGAGAGACTGGAGTAATCTGGTCACAATTGGCGCGACTAATCGTTAAAACTTCCTGAAGTGACGGGCTCGCCCGCTGTAGTCGAAAACCCTAGTTGGCCTGGCTAGAAGAACTACATGTATGTCAAACAAGCATCATCTATCTGTGACGATCCCTGGTCAGTGACTGAAAAATATGTATATGTTCTGGGGTTCAATTAGGCAGTTTTCCTGGGCACTCCATCTTCTTATACTCACTGTCCAACTGCAATCATAACTAAAAAGGACACCTGGCAAAAAGTCAAAATAGAGAAATCTTAAAATCGTGGTATTTGCAAAATCATGCTACACCAACATTTAAAAAAAAAACGTACAGGTATTTCAATTAGATATGTGATATTTTATCAAGACCATTTATATTTTTTACTCTGTTTTTTTCATTAATAAATTCTTTTGATATATCCTTTTCATAAATATTAAATGATTCATTGTAAAGATGTAATTTCCAAATTACTCCCTTTCATTTTAGGGTTTTATATGACTACATATTATACTACTAACATATTTTGTACTAACATCAAGTAGCATCGAATATAAAAATCGAATACTAAAATGAAAGATGTAAATGTAGTATTAGCTGCAATTGAAATATCAACACGAATTGGGTTTGGAGTATTTAGGCTTAAAATTGTATTATACCTTTTTTGAAAAATATGCAAAATTGAGTAATTAAATAATTTTACGTTAGGTAACATTTGAAATCATTTTTATTGTAGCCTTTTTTGATTAATATATCTGGAAATAACGCTCATACAAAAATAATAAAAATGCAGACAGATGCTACTTTTTTTTTGCTGATTCCAATTTTGATTCCCTTTTTTATAATGACCGGCATATCAGGCTGATATAACGGCTTTCAGGTGAAGCCTTCCAATAGATTATAAATGTGCTTCTTATTAACCCCTCCTATGGCGGGGTAAAATTTCTGCCCGGGATAGTTTTGCGCATAACTTTTAAACTACTATACGGGATCGTAAAAAGAATATCTGCAAAATGATCACATTGAAATTTTTAATATTATAAGGTTACAACATTATCTCGTAAAACAATTAAGATAATAATGAATAAATATTACAGTTAGCACAGCGCGGAAAGCGTCTAACCTAAAATGGTTAGCTTACATAGGAAGAGAGTCTATTATACATAATTAAATATAAGAAATGGAGCGGTTTTCAGACTCAGTCCACGCGACTGCTTGCGACTTTTTGCAGTGTGACTACTGCAGGGTTAACTTTTATTTTCGCAATAACAATAAAAAGTATCGTAAAATTATAAGTTTTATCTTTTAGGTACAACTTTTATGTTATTACCATTAAATATGTAGTCGCAATATGTTCTCCGTCCATTAGCGGAGGAGTTTCTTCAGATAACTCATGCAGTACTATACCTATGAAAATACTAGAGGGCCTATTTATTTTGTGTTTGAAAATATATTCATTACTATATTACTTTATATATTTTAATTCAGTACCCGTTCTTTCTATCAAAAAATGAAAGACATTTTTGTAGAGGATTAAACAGTTTTTAGATATTTTCTAGGGTTTCAGCACAACTTTTAAAAAACTGTGAAAAGTGACATATTTAAGTAAGGAGGGGGGGGAGTTGTATCATTTTGCATGGGTTTTAAATCCATATAAATTTGGTTAGTTTTTAAAGACATTAAAATCTAGAATGAATAAATCAATTACCACAATACAAATTTTGTAAGTTTAAAATTTTGCTCTATTTTTTGTAGTGTTGGGCGATTCGTTTGCATGGTGATGTTCAAGAGAGATAGCAGTGTGGCAGAACTACAAAGAGGAACGGCCGCTTTACGGCCTGACGACGCATGTGCTACTCACCATTTTAATCCATCGTCGCCTTATGTCACCCTAGTCAGTAAGTCGCAGCAAAAGTACAATTATTTGATTTAATTTCGTTTTAAGTTTTTGAACAATTGCGGCAATTGCGTCAAGAAGCAATTGCGCTTCGTTAATATTATAAATAAGACTAAAACAGACTTTACCATGTGAAGTTTGCAACACACGACGTTTCAGCGATGCTACAACTGCCATTGTCCAAGATAGACCAAAATGCTGCTGCTGTTCTGTCTGCAGATATATGATATCTTCTTCTCCGTCGTTCCCTCATTACTGAGGATCGTGGCATATCGCTGTTGACAACAGTTTGCCTATGAGGCTCCTCCACTTCGACCTGTCTTCTGCATGGCGGGTCGCAGATTGTATTGACCCCTTTGTAACTTCTTTGATGAGGTCGTTCCATCTGGCAGGTGATCTGCCTCTGCTTCTTCTTCCCTCCACTTGACCCCCGGGAAGCATTTTCTCTAGATTCTCTGGGTTTCTCCTGGCAACATGACCGAAGAACTGCAGGACCCTTCTCATGCATATTCTTCCAGGACAGATTTGTTGGTGCGGCGTGCTGTCCTTGGGATTCCTAGCATTTTACACCTAGCATTTTATATCTGATATACTGCTTCTGTTATCACGCAGATTATATCGGTGGAGAGGCAGCTTGTGCGAATTTTTATATTTTGAAATCTGCACAACTTTCACGTTATCACGTTTTGCATCTTTGCACTCGCCATTGAGAACATTCAAAAAAGAGGGTTCTACGTAGAGTTGGAAACCTTCATCTTTATAAATGTTCTGGGAACTCTCAAATGTATTGCTCTGTCTTGTTCGCATGAAGTTGTTTCCAATTTTAGTTCATCAAGGAAAGCAATCGGGCCAATTTTACAAAGATAATTTTTGTTGTTTTTGTTGTCAGTGATCGAGCATTGGACTCAACATTCCCACCAAATGACCAGCTATAGTCCTTTATGATCATTTTTATAAGCAATGCTGAATAAATGAAACACTGTTTTTTTTGTATTTCAGCTAGCAACCCAGAGGCTAGGCAGTGCCCAAACTCTGGAAAATTCACCATAACCGATTTAAAAGTACATCAAAGGATAACCAGATCCGTTTCACCGGCGACGCCTACCAGCGTGGATCACATTACTCAAACGCCGAAACACCACAAAAAGCCCCACAGAAAACACAATTCAAAAACAGAAATCGAGCGAAAGAAGGAAAAATATGAAAATTCCCTTCGCAGGATATTCGCGAAAGAAGCGCGGAAGCGGGATTCGAAACTGCTCCATCGGAAGCATCATCACAATTCGACGTCGCCTCGATTGAATAGCAATTCCACCGAGGAGTTAGTTAAGAGTGCGAATTTGTCTCTGAGTGATTTTCTGAGAAGGGCGAAGAGATCAACCGACAGATTCGATAATTCACCTTGCCACTCGAATGACTTTAATTTTCTTGAGGTCGGGTGTAATATGGGAGAGAATATGGAGTTTTTCTCAAAATGTAACAATAAGGAGATGACTACAGGTAAATACATTTTGTGAATTTAAATATCTAAGGGGCTCTCTAGACTATCAAGCATCGCGTCGCGGGCTGGGAAAGGATCGTAAACCGCAGGAAATATGCAAATATATATTTTTAATATTTACCAAAAATGCCTAATTTTGTAGTTTATACCAGGGAATCACGTCATTTATCAATCAATTATTTTCATAACTCGGGCAATCAAAAGAAGAAGAAGAATAAGAAACACCTTGAACACCTCGCAAGTCTAATTAACCAGCTTCTTAAATGGCAGCCATCACAACTCTGAACTTGTTTGCTTTGGCATTATCTTGGTAAAACAAAACTTTAGCGAATAGGCCTCTTTCTTTTTAACGTATTTCGTTTTGCAAACTTTTTATTTAATCAACATTTACAGCCCCCATTATAGTAGCTCTATTATCAAGGTGTTCAATCATCACCACTCCTTGACTGTCCCAGAAAGAGAGTCCATTATCTTACCAGAGGATGGTATGGCCTTGAATTTCTTAGGAGTTAGAGATGATGGCCGTTTCCATGTCACGTTTCGTCGATAGTTATGAATCGAGATAAAAAATTGTCAGGATCCACCACCCAGACTAGAAAACAACTCGAGCAGCAAAGTCACTGCAATGTAACTCTTCCTTAGCGCAGGTGTTAACTAGTCAGGATTGTTCAAAATTTGCAGCTCATCTAAATTACTGTTCAGCAATAAATAAATGAAATACAAACGGAGCTGCTATGGAATTCACCGACGAGTCGGGCCTATCATAATACTTTTATTACACGTCTGAGGGGTCAGCGGTGGATTCGGGACTAACGACCGGCTGTGGTAGGTTTAGGACAGCTGTTTTACCACATGTGAGCGTTTACCTTACGACCCATTCACTCCCCCTTCGAAGCCATAGAATTTGAAATGCGGAAATTGCGGTTTTAGATATTTTTTCTAGGAAAGAGTTGATTAATGTATCTTATCTAAATTACCGTTCATTAACAAATACATATCTCCTACACGGCTTGACTGCACATCATGCGAAGTGACCGATTGTGTAGTGTTGCAATAACGCAATGCAACAAGTATTTGCAGGAATCCGAGCTGGAGATTGTGTCGCATGTTAAGAGGGGATTCGCGCAAAAGAGGAGATTCGCGCTTGTAGATTTTATTCTGCGTTTTAGACAATTGTTTAAAATAAAAAACTAAAAAAATAACAAAATTTAAAAAAAAAATAAAATAATAATATTATTAATAATTATAAATTAAAATAGAAATAATTAAGAAATATATATTTTAGATCTTTCCTTGACACAACCGTGGCACTCTAGTGTGACTCCCGAAGTGAGCTCGCCTTAACACAAGGGTGCCTAGCAAGGCGGGCTCGGCTGCTCTTTACTTAGCATAATAGAAAGATTATCATTTTCGTTTAATGTATGCGCTATGTAACCTGGGCTCATGATGATGTATCATGTGTATATAACTTTAAAAGCATACGACGGCATTGTCTAAATTGTCATTTCATTTTCTGTTGTGCTCATGAATTTGAATGTATATGTATATGTATATAAATAAATAAATAAAGACTTTGCAGTCGCTGTTAAAAATAATAGGTTGGGCAGGCAGGCGGGCAGAGGGGGTCATGGTTTTTTTACCACAGTTACACATTGCCAGTGTTGCATATGTATACTGCCGTCGTAAATGAAAACACAGTAACTTGAAAAAACACGTTTTGAGAAAAACGCGGTCAAAGTTCAGTTGTTAAATATTTGTTTTCATGAACAAAGTAATCAATGTAGATTATTTCTTTTAATCTTTAATGTTAAAAAATAGTTAGAACTTCAATTATGCATACAAATATATATTAAATTAAAATTGTTTAATTAATTAAATTAGATATTGTGTTTTAAATTAGGAAAATAACTTGATAAATTTTATATTTTTAAGCTATAACACCGTAACTGAGTGGTTACTGTGTTATAGGTAAATTTTACCCGTTACTGTGTTCTAACCATGTAAAATAAATAAATATATATTTTAATAAATTTAAAACTGCAGGCACCTTAAACACAGTAATTGAGATGCTGTGATTATTTCGTGTATTAATAAATTAACTTTTAACAAAATTTTACCTAAAACCACAGTATCTGAAGAAACCATGTTGTAACCAAACAAAAATATTTCTTAAATGCTTATAAGTATTAAAAAAGATCACAGTAAATAATAGGTTACTGTATTTTAACTTAAAAAATTATACATACTATGTTTTTTAATAAAAATATTCAGATTTTTTAAAATATACTGTGTTTTTATCTAAGGTATCTCGGTAACTATCCATCGACAGACAAACCGAAAATTTTGCCTTATAGTACTCCAACTCTTGATTTTAAAGAACCAAACTTGTATAAACACAGTAAATGAAGTTACTTTGTTTTCATTTACGGCGGCAGTATATATAGAGATCACATATTTTGGCTTCAAGCACTGGAGAGATGCAGACAGACATCTAAATTAATAAAAAAATGCCATGAGGCACTTGCAAAGATATGACATCGATACAAAATATATCTCACACCGGCTAAGGGACTCTGGAGCGAGAGGTAATGAAGAAAGCAGATAGACTTAAAAAGCAGAGATCGTTCCATCCACCACATCCAGCTAGGTATATGATGACCGTGTTGCGTAACAGAACCAAGGATTACTCCACTGATTAAGGATAACTCCACTCATAGAGAGGAACAATTCTGGTAGACAGGAACAATCCTGAGGAAAGCAAAAAGAGCCATTAAAGGAACCCACACTAAGATTACCAAGTTTCTGTCAAGTCTCCAGGAATAACGTGGAGAAAAGATTAGACCTGCCAATTTAACAAACACACACAGACACACACTAGGGGTAGTCGACGACCCTGTTTGTAGGGGTCGCAGAATAGAGATAAGTCGGCCGAGCTGAGTTTGTATTTTTCTGTGAGAAGAGAGAAAACAATGGATACATACGAGGCTGCTATGGCTGATGGATATGGCTCCAGTCCATTATGGATTCTGCAACTGGTCTCCTAGGTGAGCCGGCTGCAGGATCTTTAGTATAGACTTGTGGCTAATAGATATATAAGTGAGAATAAGCCACAATGGCCAATCGGTTTCTGTAATAGTTTCATCATCAATCGAGCATCATCCAATAAACCCATATCTCAAAGATATCTATATAACGTTTCTTTTATTTACAGCTTACTCTTGTCACGGTGGCTGGTTTGAAAATGGCACATCATTTCTAATAACGACGCCGCTGACGCGGGATTCGATCGGCGCCAAGCGATACTGTTTCTTATACAGGGAGTCGGAAAGTGGAATTTTGCATTTCACGCGACTCTCCGTCGACTGCGATAGAAGCGTCAGACCGGGCATTGACGGCCCATTAGTTTTTAACGCATCCGCTACAGGTGAGTCATTTTTACAATAGTTGTAAATCAGCTGACCACTTTCGTTATTCGTTGAAATGTAATTTTTCATTTTCTGCAGGCGAATGTATGGAGACTTCGGGCACGCGGACCCTATCATTAGCACTCCGGAACACGGTTGTGATCGCGATCGCCGCTTTTTATATACAAGCTGCAATCGTGAGATGATTTGTTTGAGAGGTGTTTGTTGGTTGTTATCAGAATGTTATAAAGGTGTTACTTTGTTGCCGCTGTAAAAATCTGGAACTAACAATGATATTTTATTTATTTCCTTTACTACGCATTTTTTAAATATTTAAATATAATCTGTAATCAATACTATGTGATATGCATTTTAGTGTAGTAAGCATTTAGATATAATAAGGAAAATCATTCGTGCTAAGCTCTTTGCACGGCATAATCATATTTTTTCATTGAATCGTATAACATTTCGTTTCTCTTCATACGACTGATATTAAAACTTTACATACTTATTCTTATTCAATTTAGGAAATAATTAAATCAAACGTTTATTAGATTAACATTCATCATTCTAATGCACCATGTCTTTCTAAAGTCATAACCACTTCTAGACAAATACAAAAATATATAACTTTCAATTCAGCAATAACGATATGATCGCTTGCACATAACCAACGTGTGCTAATAACGAAAACGTATTTTAAAAATGTACAGAGTTATTTATTAGGTAAATACAAAAAGCTGACGTAATTACTATGGCTTTAATAATAACAAAACAAGAAACTATGTTCTAGATAGCTGAATAAGATATATAAACGTAAATGCATAAACACAGGCTTTCGTTCACGTAATTGCAAATGAGACAACGAAAACATTGTAACAAAAAATTTCATTATATATTTTATAAAGCGGACGAGAGAACTTTTGTACCATATCTCGATTGTATATGTAGCTCAGATTGTCTTGTGATATCGTAGCTGTAGTTACACACACAAAGTGGTTCATTACGTTTGTTCGATCTCAGATATGCCATATTCATTAAGAGCAATACTAAATTATAGAATTTAGCTTATAATTGAAAAAAACTGAAAACGTAAGCAATAACAGTAACATGTATATTATTATTATTATTAAAGCATAGAATATTTACAATGAATGCACAATTTATTTATCTGCGTAGCGTTCTTTCATAATCACTATGAAATATTAGGAAAATTAATTAGTAAAGCACTTTATTTTTGTCGCATCTCAGAATGATTACTGTAATGTTTAAATTAAGGAAATTGTGCGAAATTGTTGATTTTGTTTCTTGAGATTATACAAAAAATATAAAGACAGGTACGTTTACGCTTTGAAAAGAGAGAACAGTAGTTACTATTACGCATTTTCATAATATACCTACGTTAATAATCTGCAAATACAATCTTGATATTTGTAAAGAATACTAAAGTAAAATATGACAGCAACTACAATAGTTAAGGAGCCAGCGACAAAAAAGTGCAAGAGTTTTGGAAAAGCTGATATTTTCAGATCAGACAATATTTTGGCCATAGAATGCCGGGGTACAGTTAGCAGGCCAGCTTCCGGGACACCTGGCACTGTCGTACTAGGAAAGGTGTAAATTTAATTAGTATCCCCAAAGTATTTTGAAATAGCTAAAAACTCATCAGTAGACAGTGGATGCAATAAAAAACTGGAAACATATAGTCAGACTGCTTCATAATAGAACGCATGGCGTTAGCATCTCCATACCATTATATTGCACCATTGCGACCATTATATTGCGGGGCACAGTAGACCAATGCGTCACACGTATGGAGACTGCTGACTACTCCAGCATTCTATCGTCAAAATACTGTCTGATCTGAAAGTATCAGATTTTCCAAAACTTGCACTTTTTTATCACTGGCTCTTGACTACAATTGTCACTGTTAGTGCCATCTTGTGCGTTCATTGATCTTAAGTAGATAAACTTAAATTCATAGTCACATTAGACAGTTTTCAATTTTAAATAATTTAGACAATCCAGCTTAATTGCAATAACTGTATATTGTTTGTGCATTATTTGGACAGTGGAGACCTGTGCCTTGATTTATTGATAATGTACGGAGAGTGAATCTTGTGTATATTTATTTTAGGAAGTTTAATTAACTAAACAAAGGTTTATTGTAGATTTTGAGTTTTTAAGAGTCACGCTTTTCTGGAAATGGGTCAAACAGACAGGAAGTCAGGTAAATGGAGAGATTCACTGCCATTTTTTCCGCTAGAGGGCGACTGTCCTTGAAAGGTATGAAGTGAATGACGCACTGCCCGAGTGAGCATCCATACGAAGCTCAGTGTGCGAGGAGTAAGGGAGAATATAGATAAGTTATAATAATCATATATACCTGAGGGAGAAGAAAGAAAACATAAAACATGGAGAAGAAAGATGACAGACTATGGTCAAAACTCCATAATATTTAATATTAATTATTCCATGAAAAGATTTAGGACATTGGTATTTTTTCGGGTCTTTTAACCCTTAGAGAGCCAGCCATGGGAATACACTCTTGATGACATGTTTTCAACCCTTGAGAATTTGTTTGTTGGGGGTGTTAGTGCACGCTTACTAATACAACTATATAAGGGTGGCTTATTCAATGAAAGTGACTTTTACCACATTTAATTGCATAATTGCCTGCGAATTGTCACAACAGTAAAACCACCGATCGATTGTATTGGCATTCCAGTGGTTAATAGTATTTATGTAGACAATTCCCCAGCCATCTGGCAACTCTACCCGTCCATCAAACCGCTATGTTTTCTTTTTTATCCTTTACATAAAATAATTTATCGATATTCTTCATTACTCGTTTTAGACCCAGCTTTTGATGGATGCTCGCTCAGGCAGTGCGTCGTTCACTTCACACTTTTGAGGAAATCGCCGCTGGCGCTACCTAAAAGACGTCTTTCACATACATCCCTATTTTCCATTCATCCATTTTTTTTTTGTTTTTATTCAATAATTTTGGTTGACTCCGTCCTGTCGACATCGAAAATGTATTAACACTAAATTGATTAGTGTTCATCTTCTCTAGTGAAGTACTTAAAATGCGGTCCATCGCTTCTCAATTCCGGAAAACCGTGGCTCTAGTTGCACATAGTTAGCTAAATTAATGATTAACAGTTTTGTATTTATTGTGTAGCCCTCTTTTTTGTATTTGTCATAAATTTGATAATCCTCATTTGTAGATCGAGGTCAAATATAGCGTAGACGAATTTATCCCATAAGAGAAAAAGTGAATTTGATTCTTCATTCGAAATCTAGCAAATAAACATCTATAATGATAAGTATGAAATAATGTGATCAATGTCATTTGGTTAGTGAAAAAGAAATATTGTACATATTGCGTGTAATAATTAATTATTTATGAAGAATTAAAAGTTCACCGATACACGACTTTCGAGCTTTTATTTTGACCTAGCCATTGGTAGATATTCCCAGAGTTTAAATAACGTGGACGAAAAAAAAAGAAACATCCTCTTTATTTTATTATTTGTCTATTTATGATCATTTTTACCTTTGTTTTTCCCGTCTCGACAGGATGAAAGAAGAAATAAAGTCAGTTACAAGCAGAAGAAATATGTTTTAATGCGATGTTTGGACAGTACATTGAAAAGGAAAAGCTGCAATAATGACAGGGGTCTGTGCATAATCTCTATCGATTTCTTGAACGGTTAACGCTACTTATGGACAGCCATAGAACTTGCTTGTCTCGTGCATCAGTAAAAATATTTTTACTGATATAAAAAATATATCAGTAGGGTTGTGTATGTAAAATTAGGGCTTATTTCGCTGATTTCAAATCACTACATAATTAGATTTTGTTTTAGAAGTCATAAGCGTATGAGAAAAGTAATAATAATAACAATAAAAATTCTTTATTTGTAAGAAAAGGCGAGCATATTGCCTGCAAAAAGTAGTTTGGTCCAAACCCTTGTATTTTGCGTTTTTTTTTCTCTTTTTTAATAGATATCAGGGCGTTTAAATATTACAGGAAAAATACAACGAATTGGTTACATCACATGACTCATAGTTTTTGAGAAAATGAGGTGCCATAAAATGGAATGAGTAGCTACAATCCTCAATTTCAAGGCACTGGTTGTGTACTTGGATTACCTAGGGTGTACATTCAGATTGCTTGGGGGGTGTAGTCAGAGTGCCTAGTATATAATATAAATAATAATAAATACAAACAAAGCCGCCATGGAATTCACCGATAGGCCCATTATTATATTACTATTACACTTCTGGGGGTGGTGAGTAGTGGTGGAGTCTGTCTGTGGTAAGTTTAGGACAACTGTCTTACCACATGTTGCCTGCAAGAAAAGTAGTTTTCAATTTCAATTTCAATTTATTTCCAAAAAATCTTAACAGATTGTAGAAACTTAATATTTAGGTACATTTAAATTACAGTATATTAGTTCGTTTTTACAATATTTAAATTTATCACCACGTACATACAGTTACTTCATTATTGCTTTTAGGGCATCCAAATCATTTTTAAGATTTATTTACTAAAACCACAAATTAAAATAATTGATAAAAATAATCAAGAAATTAAAATCAGAAAAAGTCAGAATAATTAAAAAATGCTACTTAAAATTGTCAAAAAAATGACCAAAAAATTTGAAAAATTATTTAAAATTAACAAACTCATCGATCGAGTAAAAAGCTTTGTCTAATAAGAATTCTTTAGGTAACTTTTTGAATAAGCTTTCCACTTGAATAGTTTTTAAACTTTCTGGTAGCCTGTTAAAATAATATGGCCCTGAGTATTTTGTGTCTTGCCTTGCTGTGTTTAGTTTAATACATGGTATAAACATGTTTAATTTATTTCTCGTATTTTTAGTATGTGTATCTGAAAACTTTTTATAATGTGTTTCTTTATTCTTAAAAAACTCAGTTAGTAACTTAAAGAGATAGAGTGAGGTTAAGGTGAGGATTCTTAGCCTTTTAAAAATGGGTCTACACGACTCATCCCTTTTCACCTTTGCAATTATTCGCACTGCTCTCTTTTGGAGTATAAATATGGGTTCCCTATGACAAGCATAACAATTTCCCCAGATCGTAATGGCATAACTTAGGATAGCTTCAATATAGCTGAAATAAACATTTCTTGTTTGCAATTCATCCAACGACCTTCTTATTTGGTTCCAACCCTTGTATTCTGCGAATTTTATCGTCTTTAATAGATATCAAAGCGTTTAAATATTACAGGAATAAATTAATAGTTTAAAAAAAACACTAAAAACACGCTTTTGGGCTATGATACGATATCCACATACACACTGCTATGATACGATATTCCATCATGGAATGCCAGTGCCTATCTTCCGGCTTCATCATCAGACCTTGAAACATAATCGTGGTCAAAGTTCATTCCAAGACTTTTCTAACAAGTCCAAACACAGCTATGATACGATGTTATGTAGTACATCAAATGTCATGATAACACAACTTACGAGGAAAATTTAGAATTTGAGCTTTCACCAGACCTCAACGTTTTGAGATACTAGGAATCTAATAAATTAATAGTTTTAAAAAAACACTAAAAACACGCTTTTGTAAATGCAAGTAAAAACCACACCATCAGACCTTGAAACATAATCGTGGTCAAAGTTCATTCCAAGACTTTTCTAACAAGTCCAAACACAGCTATAATACGATGTTCCATCATGAAGTTCCAGTTCATATCTTCCGACTCCATCATCAGATCAGTTCGACAGTATCATATTATTGTATTGTCATCAGAACTACATACAGCTGCCAATTTTCATGACGCTACGATCCCTGGAAGATGGTTAAATTAGTTACCTTAGATTCCATTACATAGTTAGTTACATACAGGTCGACCTAATAAAAGCGTTTTAAAAATACACAAATTAGCTTCATTACATGACTATCATAGTTTTTGAGAAAATGAGTTGCCGTAAAATGGAATGAGTAGCTACAATCCTTAATTCCAAGGCACTCTTGGCTGTGTCTTCGGATTACCTAGGGTGTGTATTCAGATTACCTAGGGTGTGTCCTCGGATTGCCTACTATATGAGTATAATATAAATAATAATAAATACAAATAGAGCCGCCATGGAATTCACTGACGGGCCCATTATTATATTACTATTACACTTATAGGGGGTGAGTAGTGGTGGTCTCTGCCTGTGGTAGGTTTAGGACAACTGTCTTACCACATGTGAGTATTCACCACCCATTTACCCCCTTCCCCCTTCTTTTAAGCCATAATATGCTAAAATCGCGGATATAGATATTTTTTTATGAAGGAATTGAATGCTTTCCTATAGAGACCAACATATTTAAAGAGGCGAAACAGAGACTTGACACGCAAGTAACGAACATTAACTTCCACCTCTTAAAGATGAACAGTGAAGTTGTTCCAGGTGACGATGACATTTGCAAGATCATTGTATTTATTTAGTTTGTGGATATGGGGATATTTGATTGGGGATATGGAGGTATTTGACGTATGGTCTTTGGGGATATTTGATTCACATGGAAAAGTAGATTCTACAATAAGGGCCGGGCCATCTTTAAAAATAGAAGTAACGAGTAATATTTGAACAGAGAGCTTTGCAACCGAGACTTTTAGGTAATTACTACTACTGACACAGCGAATCGGACTCATTAATCAAATCTGAAGTTTTGTTGATTATTGAGAAAGATTGGGGGCTTGGAGGGTATGTCAGACCGTTGTTGGCACAATCCACTGAGTTGCTAATTACCTCTGGAATAACAGCAAATACGTTGTCTGTCCAATTGCTGTAGCAGTTGAGAAAGCTGCTTGGGGCTCCTGGTGATGAATATTAGGTTCAGTGGTTAGGTCGTTGGCCAAAGCGAGGTGAACCGACCGTTTGTTTTAAAACAGTAGACCTACTTCTTGTCCAACTAGTGATGTCCTGAGATTTACTTCACGTGTACTAGGATCTATAGTCCGAAAACAAAATTGTTAGTATCTATTTTAGCAATTGGAATGAACGTAGCTGACCTGATGACCTAGTTAACCTGATTGTGATAAATGGTTTTATTATTGAGACCATTTTTATACTTCCTCAAAAAATCAACATTCAAGCTATTGAACACGGTTTAGAGCTTAAAATACAATAACTGTTTAAAAATTGATAAAAAATAAAATACGATGCATGTGTTTTTTAGGCGCTCAAAACACAGCGTCATTGATTTTGATAAGATTTATTTATTTTAGATTTACTTATTTTTTTGGTTTCATTATTTGTGGCCTGAGTAGTGAAAACAGAACTTTTTCACTAAAGTTACTTTTGGTGCCATGACAAAAATGACATTAACTATCTGCATTAGATGAAGAGATATCATCTACTATTGTCATAAACAGTCTTGACTACCCACCCCATCGAAATTCTTAATACAACAAAGAATAGAAAATTGTATAATTTTTTTTCTTTGTGTTGAAATAGACATTCAGGAAATTGTTGCTAATTACCATTCTCTGATCCATTTCGTGATCATCATATTTATTTATCTACCTATTCATTCATTCACTTTTTTTATTGATATTTTGACACCGACAAATAAAATGCCCGCTAGACCCCAGTAGAATATTGAAAACACATAAAATTTAATGAATCGTTTATTTCAGAAACCACCTAAGGGACAACATATCAAAAAATGTGTTTTTGGTGGTACTGTACAATTTAAAGGTCAATACATCTTTTCGTGCAGAAATAACCTATATTTCATATCAGCAATTCTATTTGGCAGCCTTGAAAATAATCTGTTTATTTCAGAAAGAACCCAAGCGCCGTCGCTTAGGTTCTTTCTGCGGTAAATTTCACTCGTGGCGGTTGGCGGACGGACTGGTCTAAAAAATAAAGTGAAGTATAGTTTCTACAACCAATACTATAAAGAGAACTTTGCTTATTGTTTTGGAAGACCACAAATTGATGTGTGTTCAACTTGCAAAAGACTTTCGGCCAAACTGAAAGACAAGGGTTTAAGTGACAATGCTAAAAGAAATGTAGCTGCTGAGAAAATGATACACTCAAGGCGAGCAAAAAAGTTTTACAAAGCTATGGATGAGGTAAGCAAAAACAAAGATGACAACACGGTCGCACTAGCCTTCGACTATATGCAAAACTTACCCTTGCCGCACATACCTGTACAGGGGGTTTTTTAAATGAGGCAGCTCTGGGTAAATGTGTTTTCGTTACACGATTTAAAAACTAATTCTTCCAAACTGTATGTCTATCATGAGGGAGAAGCAAACAAAGGCCCAGACGAAGTATGTTCAATGCTACTGAACTATTTCAATGACATTCCAGGTAATGTGAAGCATCTCATACTGTTTTGTGATGGGCCATCAGGCCAAAATAAGAATCATACAGTTGTGCGTTTTTTACTAAACCTCTGTGACTCAGGTCGGTTTGAAACAATAACTTACACCTTCCCTGTACGTGGCCACTCATTTTCCCCATGTGACAGAGATTTTGGAAGCATAAAGCGTCTCTTGAGAAAGAAGGACAGGATTTTACACTCCTGATGAATATGCAGAGCTTATGCTAAAAGCTAGTAAATCTGGCTGATTTACTGTATATCACCTTACATTAGACGATGTTCTCAGTTTCAAAAAGTGGCGGCCCAAATCATATAAGAAAATGCCAAATTCGGACGAAACATCAGGCAGGAATGTACCCAAAGAAAATAAGCAGCCATTCCAAGTGTCCAAGTACAAGCAGTTTCTCTAAAACAAGGATACTCCGGGAAAAGTGGTCGCAAGCGAATTCATTGGAGGAATAACATCATCTACCTTCACATTGCTAAAAAGTGCCAGCCCTCCGGATTTACCAACAGGGAAAGCTTATCCTCTGGGGAAGGTATGTTTACTTTTATTTTACCAAGGTTATTTTAAACGTTTTTATTTTACTTTTAGCTAAACATTTTTGTAGGCTATAACAAATTTTTAAATTTATCGGGTTTTGCACAGTAGATTTTTGGTTTTAGGTCCCAATCAACAAAAAAAGATAGATGATATAAAAAAAATGATGGAATACACTGTTGGATATGAAGCCTTCTACAACACTATCATCCAATGGCCAACAACTGACAGGGAGCTGCCAGAAGACTTGCCAGAAGCTGAATAAGTGAATAAGGACAGATCTTTGTATATTAGCCAGTCTACTTGTATTTTTCGATTTAGGTCTAATAAAAACATTATTTTTTATACTTGAGTGTGAAGTGTGTCTGTTACTTACCTTTGATACCAAAACAGGTAAAAATTAATGGGTTGACTTAATTTCAATAATCATTTTTTAAAAAATCACTTGAGATACACTCATTTATTGCAAAAACCACCTAAGTGCAATTTTTTCAAAAATGTTCAACTCAAAAACTTAAAGGAAAAAAAATAGATTATCCCAATACCATGCTTTTGATTTGGTTATTGTGGAGACTATTGGAAGTGTGAAATATTGGAAGGAGACTAGACCTATACTTAAGCTGCAAAACAGTTTTTTTTGTTTTCCGAAAGTTTGAAAAAGCGCACTTAGGTGGTTCTGAAATAAGCGATTCAAATATTGAAACGCAAATTCTCTTATTTTACCCTCGTTTACCACTCTCACTTATTGTGATGTTTTTAATCTGTAATGTATAATACTTAGTATATAATGTATAATGTATAATCTGTTATGTATAATACTATTTACTTTCATTTCTATTATGTAAAATCTGCAGAATACAGTTTTGTTTCCTTCGTCCCCTTCGTTGATGGTGCACCTCATGTTACAGTACCTACCCTAAGGTACGGAAGCTCTTTTCTTAGATTGTTAAAAATTATTATAATTTATTTAGTACGATTTCACCGAAATAGCATACGATTGTCTCGCGGCACCGGAGGGTTGCCACCCTGATTTGACAGAAGCGGGCGCGTTCGCTTCGCCGCATTGCACAGCTGTCAGTTGGACTGTTGTTTTCGGGTGAACGTGACGCGGCGCTGTTTCGGCGCGAAGTGTGAAATTCGAAATTTAAACGCATTCGAAATAAAGGAAAATCGTGACATTTTAACAAACATGTTGTTTTTTTGGCGTTTCGGATAAAACTGAGTATTGGTGAGTGTTTTTAATTATTTTTGTTAAACTTGTACTATTTTTATCGCGAATAAATAAATTTAGGTAATTGATCAGCTAATGAATACTGTTAAGTGCATATTTGCCCTAGATTATGTTGAATATTTTACTCGTTTTTGGTAGTAGGTACCTACTGACTTTTGATGTTTATGTTGATCGCTTTATAAAGAATGGTAGTTTATACAAACTTTTTTGCTTTAAAAACTATATTTTTACGACGATTGAGTACGTCAATTATTATTCAAAAACAGTGCTACTCGTTCTAACCGTATATCCACGGTATATATTTTAACTTGACCACTTTAGCTGGTAGCTGGTGACATGAAATCGCCTCTGCCCAAGAAGTCTTTAGCATGGCGGCCTGCATGAGAAATAGGGAGACATACTATTTTATAAAATATATCAAGAAGATATAGCGATACCGATATAGTAGGTACATCTGTTTTATAGGTTCTGCCAGTCTCTCCGCTTAATTTTCCATAGACAAACGTCAATCGAAAATTGATTCGTATTCTCATCGATATGTACCGAAACTAACTTAAATTACATTCAAGTAAACAATATAAACCTACCGGAAACTTTGCTGGGCTCCAATTTCTGGCATTTTTTATTAAAAAAAAACTTCGCTTACTACCAAAATACGCATGGTAAAATTCTTAAAAAAATTGAGCAAACTATAGAAGAGGGACTTCATGATTAATAACAGTCATTATGTCGAAGAAACTTTGGCAATATTTATCAGTTTGCTGATTTTTCTTCAGAAGTGTATTGTATTACTTTACTTTATAGTATTACTACTAACTTCGAGATGAAGACGGATATTTACATGTTGACCCCCCCCCCCCCCAAACGCTTCATCCGATTGGGCTGAAATTTGGCATGCAGGCATCATTCGGTCATAGCAAGAGTTTGAAGGATTGTAGTTGAAATCGGTCCACGAGAGGGCGCGCTAGTCATACTTCAATCTCGAAATATTGCAGTTAGAGACTTAAAATTCGTTACACAGATGCCCTGCTAGACCCATTGATTATGAAGTATAATCAATGCTAGAACGAAATCACATTGTGAAATATCTCGTTTGGTTGGAATATATCGTTTACAAGCGACGCAAATAATATTTAAAGTCCGCCATATTTAAGAAAGTAATACATTATTTTTGAAAAAAGAAACAATTTTAATACCACAGAAAATACTACGAATTAGCGCGCGGGTGGAGGTTGATTTGACGCGGGAGAGAGGGGGAGGAGGATTGTCTACTTGGCAGTAAAATCTTGGGGTGACAGAACCGTTTTTTTAATATGTAAAATCTTTTTTAAATAACGAGGCCTCAGAAAAAGATTTATTCGCAAGCTCTCTTGGCCTTATGGGATACGATGACCATTTGGTCGTATTTTTTATCATTTCACATTATTAAAAAAAATCACACCACGAAATTTACATATCTTCTATCCTACCCAACCTATTCGTGTCAATATAATTCACATTTAGTCATCATTTATCATTACCGATCTATAGAAATATATTTGTTTACGTGTAGGTTTAGTTAGTATATTGGTTGTTTCATCGTGACCTTCCTGCGTTTAAGGTGCAACGACATGCATTGTTCGCGGTATATTTTTAGCTAAGTACCGATGCTGTAGGTACCTACTACTTCTCGCTGCATAATTACTTCAAGAAATAAATAGACCAAGAAAATTGTGCTGCGATGGTCCAGCGTAGTCCGGATATCTTTAGTAAGGAGCGCATTTGGAGATGTCGACTACAACGGGCTAACCCGTCACCCCAGGAACTTTTAACGATAATGATCGTTCTGAGGTGAGCGTAGAAGACTTGGGACGAAAATAGTCCACTGTCTAGCTATGTCACTCGCCCGTAAGAAGTCAACTCCTTACCGCTAGAAACTGGATTTTCGCCCTGTCGCCGACACTCGCGCCCCTACTTTCAGTTACAGCCAGATTTCTCCGGCCTCCCGACAGGTTACGGGTTCGAGGTCGCTTGCGCGGTCCTCTCCCTTGCCTAGCGGTGATTCGGTTTCTACCGAATCTATCGCGGACCACGGCGTCCTTTGCCCGGCTGTTCCCCCGGTATCGGGTAGTCGAATGGTCGTTTCAAGAGCGGATGCCACAAGGTAAACAACCGCCCCCGCTCTATAGAAAACAAAGCCGTTTCCAGACCCCCGGCTATCTGTCGGAATGCACAGTCGATTTGCTGACGCCGCACGGTTTGCAAACCGTCCAGGAGCGCCCGAACTACGATTCCCAGGGGAACTGGCCCGCAGACACAGAGTCCTACCCGGGCTCGTACTTTTGCTTGGAGGCTGCCGGATGGGTGTTGATCGGTTCGGCCATAATGGTTCAACTGTACTGGGCCCATTAGCAAGGAGGACAATCCCCAATCTCGAAATAAGGGTATTTATTGGTCAGCGCTTTGGCGGACACGATGTACTTGTCGTCTTCGATGAACTGCAGCAGCAGCTGGACACATTGCAATAATGGTTAACTACCATTTCTATAACAACTACCTATTTTGTATGAGAAAAAAATATTTGTCTGAAAATTCAGCCGTCGCTTCTGGCATCGTCTAAATATTCCTAAAATATAGACACGGGCCCGGTGGCATACTGGTTAGCTCGCCTAATCTTACATTGTAAACATATTTGTCACAGTCAGTACAGTACATTCTAATAGTAGATTACATCACAAGGGAGCTAAATAATATTTTTACGGCGAGGGCGCTTTTTTGAATCTACAGCGAAGTGAGGGATTCTAGTAAAGTTTTAGTAGAATTTAGTAGAATTTTGAACGTAGCAAGGGATTCAAAAAAGCGCCCGAGCCAAAAATATTTTGCGCCCGAGTGATACACTTTACTTTTCATCACCCCATGAGAAAATAAAAGGCGCCTCATATTTTATTGTAATATTATTATTTAATAAAACATAGAGTATCAACTAAATTGAAATGAAATACTATGTAATAATAAAACAACTAAACACTTATATTTACATTTGAGACATTTTCGCAATTATGAATATTTATTGTTACAGTTTTATTAGGAATTGAGATTGTTGTAGATTTAGCCAGTCTTTATTCAAACAATATTTGCGATCGATTTCTTCGGCGCAAAAGACTAAGATGTTCCAAAGCAAAGATAAATTGCGGCGCACTTATTCAAAAAGTGAGCCGCAAAGATAATTGCGGCGCACTTATAAAGTTTCTTATAGGAAACACCACTTTTGGGCGCACTTAAAGGCGAACCAAGTTGTCCTTTTCGAATAGATGGGATGAAAACATATTATTATCCCTGTTAACATAACATGTTTTTCCTTTGAAAGCGTTTCTTAGTGCTTTTAAATACTTCCGAAATATTATGTGTTATAAAATAAAAACTTAAAAATATTGTGTTGCGAGCGATAAATAAGCAAAATGCGAAGAGACCTGATACAGCCCTCCCTCACGACTACCCTGGACTCCGGACATACGTAATCTGATCAGTGCTTCGATCAAGTAGTTGTGATTAGCACGATAATTTGGAAGCTGGGGACCATACACCAAAAGAATATTTTCGCTGACAACTTTTCAAATACATGCTTTTTTCACATTTTTACCTAGTTCCGAGTTAGGGAACGGGTTGCAATTTCGATTTTAGATATTCACTTAACCGCTGGAATGCTGATACCACCGATCGGTGGTATTTTTTCGTTGCGACAACTCGCGGACGGCCGATCTCCGTATTTATTCAATTATGTAATTATATGCGAAAAAAGTCGTACTCTTTGAATAAGACATCATTATACAGTAGTATGCGTGCACTAACACCCCGTACAAAAAAAATCGAGGGTTGAAAACATGCTTTCACTCCCATGGCTCGCTTTCTAAGGGTTAACCTAATATATAGTGGTGGTCAAACAGTTAAAATGTAATTAATCTTGGTTGTAATATTCCAAAGTAAAAGATAGGAATGTCGTGAGGCAGCCAGCATGTTGGCGCTGAATACTTGACTGGAAGGCTGACAATGAAAGTTGTACAGAAACTTTATTAACTTTATTACTTCTGTGTATATTATACGCTGAAAATTAGGAATTAATTTATCAAATGGTTAACTGTACGATATCGCTATAGCGGTAAGTCCGCCATTTGTACATTGTCTTTTTATTTAAAAAGAACCAGTGAAATATTCATTAAGTAATGATTTTATAGCACAATAAAGTTATTCTATTCTATCCTATTCTAAGAAACATCGTGTAGCTTTCGAAATAAAACAGCTGTTATATTCAGCTTTCTGGTCTGGATTAAATCACATAGCACGATGAGTCAGATTGCGAATCTTATCATTTTGAAATCGCCGACGATCGAGCTTAAAAATGACCCAAATAACAGTTACCATTTTTTTATGAATGAGATTTCAAAATCAGCTGCATTAAAATAAGCATCAATGAATTAAATATCAATGGATACTCTTGTTACTGCTCTTATGGAAAACCACTTGAGTAGAGATTGTGAAGTCGCGGTATGCGAAGCTCAATGATTTTAAAATACCAATCTCAACTTATTTCATCATACTATGAGTTTACATTTTTTTCCTGACTTTTCTTTCCCGGCCCACCAACCAATCAGAAAGGAAAGTATTGGGAACGGGCATTTTTTTTTTCGAGAAGATTTCCAGACAACAGTCTGTCTATATGTCAGTACTTGGCTACTTGCCGGAAACATCTTGGGGGGACTCAACCGATTTTTTACTCACCCGGCCCATCAACCGACGAGGAGGGAAAGTATTGTGAGCGCGCTAAAAAAAATTCTTGGTAATGGCGGAAATATCAATTTTGAGGCCTCCTGAGGTTAAGACCACGATTAAGACCATTTCCAGATTGAAGTATCTATGTCTGTGTGTGTATTGTGTGTGTGTGTGTGTGTGTGAGTGTGTGTGAGGGTGAGGGTAAGTATGTGTGTGTGTGTATTCCTCCACGATAGCGACCAAACGCTTAATCCGATTGAGCTGAAATTTGGCATACAGGCATCATTTGGTAATCGCAAGAGTTGAAAAGGTTGTGGTTGAATTCGGTTAATCAGCGGTCGCAATACTCATGTTTTAATCTTAAAAAAAACGGATTTAGAGATTTTAAATTTGGTATACATATGTCTTGTTGGGCCGAAATCACATTGTAAAATTTTCGTTGGAATATCTGATATATACAAGCTACACTAATATTATTTAATTTCAGCCATACATTTAATCAACTAGTAACGCTTCGGGCGGCGCGGTTTGTTTCCCGGCTAAGGGCCAACAGATGAAACTGAACACATCCCGGTTCGTCCGCCGACCAGAGGGCGTTATTTATGTAATTAATATTTAGATAAAATCAGCCCTTGGCTACTTGCCGGGAAAAGTCTTAGGGTGACACAACCGGTTTTTTCATCGAGCCGTTAATTTTTGGGATAATATGTACTTATCTAACTAAAACTTCTAGTTCTATAATCAATCACCTAGAGACAGTCTTCGCCTAGTTGGGTGTAATTTATGGAGGTGCTGCAATGGTTTAGACAAGGCATCTGTGTATCGAATTTCCAGTCTCTAAAACCAATATTTCGAGATTGATATATGATTAGTGCGAGAATGATATATGATATATGGTAGACCGAGTTCAATCACAACCTTTTTAACACTTGCCATGACCAAATAATGCCTGCATGCCAAAGTCGGATGAAGTGTTTGGGTGTTATCGTGAAGGAATACACAAACAGACAGACACACATACAGACTTCAATCTGGAAATGGTTTTAATTGTCTCAGGGAGGCTGAAAATAAATATCTCAATTTTTTTTACAGCGTTTACGATAATTTCACTCCTCGACGGTTGGTGGACTGGGGAAGTAAAATAAGTATATAGTAAATATGAATGTGTTTACTTATTAAAAACATAGAATTGACAATGAATTTTTACGTAATTTAATTGTTTTTGGCCACTACAATGTCCGATGGTCATTTTGACTTGTCATTTAATTCAATTTTTATGGATTAGTGTAAAAACTATTCGAGACTTTTAATCATTTTCGTTGTTCAAAAGGAGTATGGAAATAGAGTTAAATTCAATTCCTAAACATATTTCAATTTTAGTTTCAAATTTACTTTAAATGTCCAAGCGAGTCACTTTACCTATTGGACACGCCTGGTCTATCCCTAAATCATTAATTCTCCCATGTTTCATCCCTTCCATGTCCCACAAAAACAATATATGTGGTCGAAAATTTAGTCGGTATTGCGTGCGTGTTCGCAACACACAGTCATATCTCGCTTTGTCTGTAACAAAGAAAATGTAATAAAGTCTTACTCTCGATTGTCGCGTACTTCGGGAATCATCATCGGGATTTGCACTAGCGTCTGGAGTAGCTACTCATCAGTAGAGCAGCCAAGGAAAACCAGGAAGAAGCGGTCTTTTCTAATTCCTGGCTGTATCCACACTATTCTGATTAGCTCTTACCAGCCCTAGCTAAAATTTACAGTGGGCTTGCCTTCGCAATTTTTCGAGATATCCCACTATCCATATATAACTCAAAACGGCTTGGCGGCATAGTGGTTAGGTCACCTGATCTTACTTACAGGCGTTACAGGTCTCGGGCTCGATTCCCGGCTGGGTTACCATTTTCCGTTGGTATAAAATGAACGGAATGACATTTCAATTCTGTCGATCGAATGCAATAACAAGACACACACTTACACGCATATTTCATGCACACATACATATAAACACTTCCTAGTAGGGTTGGTTGGAAAACATTGTCGTATGACAATAAACCCGCCCATCGTGAATTTTCACAATAAAGGGTATAAACAAGCAGACAAACTATCGCTTTGTAATTGCGATGTGTATTTATGCTGTTCATAGCGCCCAGCTGAAAGATATAGCATTTATCCTGGACTGTTGGTACCCTCTTTGTTGTTTTGATGCAGTATATAGCTGGGTCGCAACAACGTTTGAGAGTGGAGCGAAGAGTGAGAGTGAGCAAGCTCGCAAATGTGGTTATGTGGCCATAATCCCCCCAGTAATTAAGGGTTAAATCTGTTTGCATCTCGCAGACGGCTCAAGTATCTCTGCGCAAGTGTTGCGATGGCGTCTGCATTCGTATGTTTTAATTAGGAATAGCTGAACGCGTTTGTTTCTTTTGCTCGTAGTCAGAGCGGAGAGAATGGAGCGGAGAGACGCCGCCATGTCGGCCCGAGTCGGCGCGGCGGGCGGACGCGCCAAAAGCACCCATATTTCACAAGTATAACTGCCACTCAGTGGCGTGCAATTAGTTTAGGGCTTTACTCAGAGTTAATGGGCCCTTGCTGGGTTGGCCACGAAGACCCATTCTGTTTAGGGTTGGTCACACTCACGGGTCAACACTTATCCGACGGCCTCCACGCATGAAGTGCGAGCCTGGGTAGGACTCTGGCCTTGGTCAGTTTCCCCTGGGAATCAAACTTCTGGCGCTCCTAAACGGTCTGCGCACCGTGCAGAGTCTGGAAGCAGTACTGTTTCCTATAGAGCGGGGGTGGTTGCGGACCTTACGGCGACTGCTCTTGAAACAACCATCGGCCATCCGATCCTGGGTGAACAGCCGGGCAAAGGACGCTGTGGTCCGCGATAGATTCGGTATACACCGTTTCACCGCTTCGTAAGGGAGAGGACCGCGCAAGCGACCTCGAACTCGGAACCAATCGAGAGACCGGAGTAATCTGGTCATAATTGGAAGTAAGGGCGCGAGTGTCGGCCCGCCAGGTAACATCCCTGGCTATCTCGCGGTTAAGGCGTTGTCCTCTTACGGGCTTGTGACGTAGCTAGATGGTGGACTGTTTTTGTCCCAAGTCTTCTACGTTCACTCCAGGGAGATAGAACGACTAATCGTTAACACTTCCTGTGGTGACGGGCTCGCCCGTTGTAGTCGACAACCCAAGTTGCATACAACGGCTGTCAGGTGTTTGTGACGATATTAATCATTCTTCTGCGGATTTTTAAACATATACTAAATATTCTTATTTGAATTATATTTATAGACTGTCGAAAATTCAAAATATCCACAATGAACTTAGATTTATTAGAGTTTTAGTTTCAATTTATGTGGAAAAACAGTAACCATTTTATAGATTTAAGAACCACTTAACCCCTCAAATGAATGGCGATTAGCTCGGGTTGCCTACGGCAAAATGTTTATAAATTTATATTTACATTTACATTTACATTTACATAGAGCGGGGTTTACTATAGAGCTATAGCATTACTATAGAGCGGATTACTATAAAGCGGCGCACATATACATTTATATTTACATTTATATAAATTTATATACATTTTGTATACATTTTGCCAAGGCATCCCTTAAGGGACGCCTCACATTTGAGGGGTTAAAATGCGTCAGTTCGCGCGACAAGAAAGAACGCTTAACATACAGCTCAGCCATATTAAAGGTCTAGTTGATTGTGCGATTTCGCCTCACCTTGGGTATGATCGTATAAATATATGGATAGAGCTGTATTTTTCACTTATTAATATTTGTTTATAACTATGTTGTTATCAATCTGAAACTATTATCAACAATCTGAATGTTCAGCTCTTTTTTTTCTACGTCACTTAATAAAATATAATAATAAAATTTTAAAAAGTCAATTTCGTTTTCCTAAAAAGAATTATGGTTTCAATTTCAAATATCTCAATTTTTTTCAATAAATATTAATATTCGTCTCACTATAAGCCAACATATCCTTCAAATAAACATATGAGTTTAACCGCCCTACCTACACGAACGTACGTGATACATCCGATATATTATCGCCCGAAGGCAACAACCCGTATCCCTTATGTTCAAGTACAAAGAAAAAGCAGACAAAAACCGAGACCCACAAAACGTACGTGACACGTCAAAATGTTCGTCGAACCTACGATTCTAACTACAAAGAAGGGTTATAAATGGGTATATTACGTCAAAGACCTTTCTGGTATATTGTAAACAAGTATTGTTATTAATAAATCTAATGAAAATATCCAACGATTTTTTACCTACCTTTTGAGTAATAACCCAAAGGGGCCCTCCCTTTGGGTTATTATTTTGGGTTTAAAAATATCCGGAGAACACTGAACAAGGTTTGCAAGTAGTTTTTGCTTTTGAGACTTGGCCGTGACGATAGTTTATTTCAGAATTTTAGAATTGGTATTTTCTGTGTAAACGAAGTTTTAAGTAAAAATGACGGAATCCCCATTGGGCTCCAAGGACTGTTTGTTGGCTCCTTGGGCCCCAAGAACTCCTTGGACTCGCGGATAAGGAAGGGTTTAAGGTAAGCATCTACTCTATGTCGCCCTAATATTTTGACCTGGGCATAAGAAGGTGTACCTTCCCATAGGGAGTTCCCAAAAGCGGATTTTGAAAAAAATAAGTTGTTAGATATCTTTTTTTGTTGACTTTTTGATTTTTTTTTTTTCTGAACTGTTGAAGATTTTGTAACAAAGTTATAAATATCGACAGAATTAAATCGTGTAGTTACAGTTCGTTTTCTCACAATAGACAATAATTTATAATTACTAATAGAGTACAGGGAGGGCTTTTTATTTAACTTATATTTTATATTTTCAAAGATAGCGGTGTATTTTGAGTAGGTACTATCGACAGAATTTATCCATGTTGCTTCACACTTCAGTCACTCCTGCAAGTATGACGGTAGCTTTTTCGGTCGTTTCTCCGTTCATTGATGATTTAAAATTTAAAGACGAAGGCATATTTCCGCATGAATGGAAGACGGCCCACATCACTCCGGTTTACAAATCCGGTCCTAAACATGACATTGAAAACTATCGGCCTATCTCCAAACTGTGCATCTTCAGTAAAATTCTAGAGAAATTGGTATATGCTCAGTTACATGCAGCAGTGAAAACATATATCAGCGACTCCCAACACGGCTTCCAATCAGGACGATCAACCACTTCCAACCTGATTCTGTTCACTGAGACCTTGCTGACAAATATGGATAAACGTTACCAGACAGACGCCATCTACACAGACTTTAGTAAGGCCTTCGATAAAGTAAACCATCCTACTCTAATATCGAAATTATTAAAGATAGGTATACATGGCGACTTACTGAGGTGGTTGAAATCATATATCAGTAAAAGAAGTCAAATTGTAGTGACAGCAGGCTTCAAGTCAAATAGAGAATTAGTAACCTCTGGTGTGCCGCAAGGTAGTATTCTTGGGCCTTTATTATACACATTATATATAAATGATATCGACGAATGTTTTAAGCATTCTAAAATCCTTCTATTCGCGGACGATATGAAAGCCTTTATGCGTATTAGCTCGATACACGATTGTTTAAACTTCCAAGAAGACCTCAATCGCTTTTCTACCTATTGCAAACTAAACCACCTACAGCTCAACGTACACAAATGCCACTTGGTTCGATTTACCAGGAAAAGAGATATGATTAAACACCAATACCAACTCTTTAATATTGACATCCATTCTAAATCCGTAACCAAAGACCTAGGCATTCTATTGGACGACAAACTGCAGTTTATTGATCATATCGACACAATAACTAATAAAGCATTTGGAATGTTGGGTTTCATTCTAAGGACTTCTAAATCACTCTTTAATATACACACTATTAAAACGCTTTACTATGCCTACGTCCGCCCGCATCTTGAATACTGCTCGCAAGTGTGGAACCCCTCATATGCCATCCATAATAACAGAATCGAGCGCATCCAGACTAAATTCTTGAAATACTTAAACTATAGATTTTACTTCACACTTGACAATTCTTACGGCATCAACGTTCACCACTCGTACAACTTTACTTCTTTGGCTGATCGTAGGATGTACCATGATCTAGTCTTCCTACATAAAATCTTAAACAACAAATTAAACTGCATGGACTTGGTCCAACTAATACATTTCCGGACCCCATCAAGAACGACAAGACAGTCCTCATTGTTTCACATTAGCCGTTGCAATAACAACTACCGTAAGAACTCTTTCTTAAACCGTGTGTGTAGGGTTTACGATGATCGATACGCATCAATAGATATCTTCGCTGAATCGAACATTGGATTCAGAAATTTGTTAAAGCGGGCGATATTTAACACTTAATATTTAAAATTTAATAATAATTATTATTTAAAATTTATTACTTATTATCTACTGTTTGCACTTGTACCTATTCATACCAACGTACCTGTCTCAACTTCAAATATCGTACGGGTAAATTTGTTAAATACGTGGACACCCATCAACATAATGTATTTTTCTTCCTATGTTCCTCCTTCCCTTCCTGGTCCCTCCCTTCCTATCCTCCTTCTTTTCTCGTTTTTTTTTCTGTCTCTTATCATTTAGATAATCTTGATGTTAACATTTAGTGGAAAATTGTCTCTGGTGTAATTTTTATATCTATCTTGTTTGGCTACTTACTTTTATACACTGTTATTTTTCTGAATAAAAGAAAATTAAAAAAAATAAACTGTGCTTTAATTTATTTTACCTTTAATAATTAGATGTGAAACAACTCATACAAAACTGCAATCTCAAGATTTATGTCATTTTTCATAAAACAAAAGCTACCTTTCGAGGTCTTTGTCCAATAACATTTTCTGGGTCCTCGATAACATTTTCCGTGCCTACTTCAATTTCCAATAATACAATAGTATGTTATTATAATATGTTACAATATGTAAATTTATCACAATATTTAAATTAAATATGTTGAATAGATACATACATAATTGCCATATTGATCACAGTTTTAATGTTTACACTAATTACCAATTTATTTCAATAAAATTTTACCAAAATATGTTTTGTTTTGCCATGGGGGGGGGGGTGGCTTTACCACCCAAAGCACCCCCCTTGGGTGCGCCACTGGCGGAAACAGGATCTGCATTGATATGATACTGCTCGTCTCGACTTTGTTTATTCGACGAGTTGATATGAGCCAACTCGTGGATTAGCGCCGCTATTTAAACCGGGCATATTCAACAACAAAATAAAGCCAGGCACGTAGCCAAAGGCTACTTCATGGTATTTAAGAGCTTTTTATCATTACACAAAGCCCTTATTTCATCCACCTGGAGACGTAGATGATCTATCATCTACGTCTCCATCTATGGTAGGTGGTACCGTGGAGTGGAATGAGATTGTTTGATTTGGATATTCAACATGATATTACATTTGAACTATCTCAAAGTTTTTATTTTCTGAAAATGAGAAATACTGCATAACAGACAAAATAGATTTCAAAAAATGTCTTTTAATTTCGAAAATTTGGGAAAAAAACTATTATACGATTTGCAGTAAGATTGTATATAGCGATTTTAATGTATAGCCAAACAGTAATTCAGTCCCTGATTTGATCAATACCCCCCGGATTATTTTGGATCGCGGAGAGATTGATCACGGTGGTCGAATTTATTAGGGGGGACAGATCCCCAAGATACGAATATACACAAAAAAAAAAACATTTTTATTAAAAAATGCCAATTCCCTTGACAATCCAGTAATGTAAGTAAACTTTCATATTTGTGAAATTGTGAATAGTGATATTCCTGAAAATTGGAAGGGCTCGGGTGGTTAGGGCATGTAGAAAAGGAGGAAGGACAATGAATTGTACCGTTAATAATGATGATAGCTATTCAACAGTGCACGGAAAAAGACCGAGGAAGAAGAATATCAATCCAAAATCTCACGATTTAACCAAAGATACGATTATATTGTTAGGCCAACATAAGTATCATATACGTATATTATTTAAATCACCCATCAATCAGGGTAAGGTAATATTAATATTAATAAGGTAATATAATTCTAACCTACGTCCGAAAAATGCTACCGATACCGATAACTTAAGAGCGTGCAAAATTTTTATCAACGGCAAAGATGGATTACGATCGAATACGGTTAGGACACGTCATAATCTATATTTTCACATTTATTATAGGATTTCAAATAACTTCTTGTTGTAGGAATTCTTGTAAGAGGTAATTCATTTTTATGACTTTAGTTAGAATGAGGAGAAAGAAAGTCTCCTTGCTTGCTTACAAAGTCGGCTAAAGTACCCGCCGAAAAAAGAAAGGAGAAAAAAAAACCTTTGACGTCACTTACAATTCCCAAAATAACTTGGTTTCGTGCGGGTACGGTCGCCACAAGTTTGGGACAATACTGAAGCATAGTTTGTTTGGTGACAGATTTTTGTCATGGAACTGAAACTTTTTATTGTTTTATTCATTTCTTTTTCTTCTTCAGAAGCCTTTTCCGCCAGGAAGGTTATCGATTACATATTTTTGCCACCTGTTTCAATCTTGAAATCGAAGACTATCGCGGCTGTTTGGAGATATAAAACAAGATATATACAATTGTATCAAAAAAGGCTATATTGCTGGATTTGACCATCAATTTAAAAATTGTCATTTTAAGTATACGATTATCTATTTTCATGACTATCAAATTATTACTATGATAGTTATGGTTATTGACATTGTTCTTTTTATTTAATCAGCAATTTTCGTTGTTACATTATATTGTAATTATTGATGATTCTCATACCGATTGTAAATCACTTAAATTAATTTATATAGTCACCACTATCACGATAGTAAAATGTCCATAATTAATTACATTATTAATGATAATCTCAATGAAGAATCCAAGTGTAGGAATACCTACCTACCGGAGTAGAATGAAATTGCATTGTATTGTATGTAAACGGAATTAACGCGTGACATTTGTTGCACCCGAGGTTTCGGCGATATTGCAGCCACCGTTGTCCAGCAGGATGCAGGATCTTCTGATCTTGAAGCTTTGTCAGTTTTTCGTGTAAAATAATTCGCTGTAATTTAAAATCTAATAAAAATAATAATAAACTGTTTATTTGCACTTAAAAATTAAAACACAGAAGATCGTGACATCCGAGACTCGCGTGAATTTTGTAGCACCGTCGGGTGCTACAAAATTTACTCATACCGATTGCTACAAAATTTACTCATACCGATTGTAAATCACTTAAATTAATTTATATAGTCACCACTATCACGATAGTAAAATGTCCATAATTAATTACATTATTAATGATAATCTCAATGAAGAATCCAAGTGTAGGAATACCTACCTACCGGAGTAGAATGAAATTGCATTGTATTGTATGTAAACGGAATTAACGCGTGACATTTGTTGCACCCGAGGTTTCGGCGATATTGCAGCCACCGTTGTCCAGCAGGATGCAGGATCTTCTGATCTTGAAGCTTTGTCAGTTTTTCGTGTAAAATAATTCGCTGTAATTTAAAATCTAATAAAAATAATAATAAACTGTTTATTTGCACTTAAAAATTAAAACACAAAAGATCGTGACATCCGAGACTCGCGTGAATTTTGTAGCACCGTCGGGTGCTACAAAATTTACGCGGTAAACTCGGTTTTTATCTTATTTACATAAAGATAGGCTTATTCTTATATTTTTTTCTGTATCTTCTCTGTCTTATTTTAAGAGTTTATTCTATATCTTCTCTGTCAACTGCTTCACCTTCAACTAACAATAAAGGTATTCTCGCTGTCGCCGCAGGACCTTCTGAAGTTAAAGCGTTGTCAGTTTTTCGTGTAAAAATAACCCGCTGTAATTGAAAAACTAATAGTAGTAGTAGTAATAATATACTCTTTATTTGCACTTAAAAATTATAACACAACAAGCCGGGCTTATTCTTATTATTTATTCTATATCTTCTCTGTCTTATTCTGTATGTCGCGAGTTTATCTTCTCTGTCATCTGCTTCACTTTCTGATTCAACTAACAATACAATGCAGGATCTTCTGAAGTTGAAGCGTTGTCAGGTTTTCGTGTAAAATAAACCGCTGTAATTGAAAATCTAATAATAATAATAAACTATTTATTTGCACTAATAAAACACAAAGAGGCCTGCTAATTCTTATAATTTATTATATATCTTCGCTGTCTTATTCTATACATCGTGAGTTTATTCTATATCTTCTCTGTCATCTGCTTTACCTTCTGATTCAACTAACAATACAGGTATTCTAGCTGTCGATGCAGGATCTTCTGAAGTTGAAGCGTTATCCGTTTTTCGTGTAAAATAATCCGCTGATATTGAAAATCTAATAATAATAACAGTAATATTAATAAAGAACTGTTTATTTGCACTTTAACAAAAAAAATAGAACACTAAAAAGCAATGTCTTGCAACAAAATCTCCTAATATGTAATTTAAAAAAATAGGAAAAAAGTTTAAAAAAAAAACATTGCTTCTTGATTATTTATGGGTACATGAGTCTATTGTTGTGTTATGCCTGATGATCTTTTATATGTGATGTCTCTCACCTGCTAGCTGTCTGCTATGGTCGTCGGATCGCATGGTGACCCTAATTATGTGCAAAGGCATTCGCCTGCTCCGCGTCTTTCTCCTCGTCGCCGAGCGCAATTAGTAATGCATTAATTAACGCCACCAACAAAAGATACGACAAGATTAACGTCCGCCTCTTTCGTCGTCGATGGAAATCAACATCTGCTTAATTTTCAGTAGCCCATGAAATAGAAAACCCCCGCGATCCCAAGCCGCTCGCCTGTCGTGCGCCCAATTTATTCCACAAAAAAATAAAGTCCGTAATTAGAACGACAAATACGACTGTCAAATAAAGGTACAGTGCTTCATCGCGTCTGTGTTTTTGTATACAAAGGTTAGTATTTGTACATAATTAAGAAACAAAAATAATAATGTTAGCAAGTTATCACTTTAAATAAATACTGTCCTGATTCCAAATAGTAAAAACAAGTAACATATGGATATTAACTTAATAAAATATAGTCATCAACGGTACAATGTCTTTATAAATGGAATTATATGTATAAAATATAATATTAAAATCATAATTATTGAGGACAACAATTATAGATTATATTTAATTATAATAGCGGGCTTTATTCAACGGAACCGAGCATTCACCACGGTAAAAGCCGAAGGCAATAGCCGTTAAAATAGCTATTGAATATTAATTAATCAATTGTTGGAACTATGAGGCGAGGCTGCCCTCTGGGTATAGTTTCGGTGCCTCGCCGTATCTGACGGGCATGCTGGCATAGACAGTAGATTTGTATCGTCTCTAAGTCTTCTCCGCTCATCCCACGGCTGAAAGAACGATCACATATCGCTATACCAGCCTGGGATGACAGGTTCGCCGTTGTAGTCGACACCGCCCCACTGTTGGAACTATCAGCTGCGTTTCGTTGCGCTTCGTAGTAAAACCCTAGCTGCTAAATCGTAGTACGGAACTGAGCTATCTAATACTCTAGATTTGGCCTAGATAATCAATGGTACGGCTATCAAACAGATTTTGAAAGAGCTGACAATGATCTAGGTCTGGAAAAAATCAATACGACGCCAACTAAACCGCCCTGCCTATACGAACGTACTTGGTACGTCCGCTATATTATCATATAGAAAAAAATATATACATAATACAAATTTATATAATACCTCTAAATAAAAACCACTTATATAAACCGCTATATATTTTGTTTGGTATATTTTAAACAAGTATTGTTATTGGGAAATCTAATTAAAAAAAAACAAGGATTTACTTAGTTTTGAATAATAACCCAAAGGTAGGGCGGTTAATCAATTGTTGATACAATGAGCTGCGTTTTGTTGCGTTCTACACGTTTGTTTTCTTATTAAAACCCTAGCTGCTAAACCGTAGTACGGAACATAGCTATCTAATATCCTAGACAATAAATGGTACGGCTATCAAACAGATTTTGAAACAGCTGACAATGGTCTAGGCCTGGATAAAAATCAATACGACGCCAACTTAAAAACAATGTTTTTAAACTGGACGATGAGTTATCATTCGAACGGACTTAATTTAGGAAATAATTTAAAAACAGTTAGGTAATGTCTTCATCAGTGATGGGTGTTCTACCGCTGAGACATAAACGGGGCGGAGGTAATTCTGTATGTCTTGCGGGAGGCCATTATCGCCGTAACGCCATTCCGGAATCGAGAGGGTGATCTGGACAAATCGCGCCGCTGACAGGTTAACTGCTGGGCACGAGACCGCATATCTCGCACGCCCAACATCTGTCTTGGCGCCGAATTAGATATTTCACTTTTTACGAATGCCGCCGTAATATATTACGATCGCCAAATTCACTGGGGGCATTATTGACGCCTCCGCTGCTTTGTGTTTCCTTGCAATAACTTTCTTGTGTATCTAGAAATTGCAAGAATACTTCTAACAAGCAGCCATTTGACAAATTAGCGAGCAAATTGTGCAGCTCTACTTACTCAATGAAAAAACGCTGTGCCACCCAAAGACTTTTCGGCAATTAGCTAAGGACGTCATCTTATTCAATTTAAAAATAGAATCGCAAGCGCGCGTTACCGTAAAATTCGCCGTTACACTCTCGAATTTCTCACGAGCGACACAATCGTGCGTTTGATATCGCGTCGCGCGACATCAAACGCACCACGCGACGCCGCAAATTAAAATATTTGATCCCTTCATACATTTGTGAGGCTGACTTTAAATATTATTTGTGTCGCTTGTATATGAGATATTTCAACCAAAATTTTACGCAATATGATTTCGGCCCAACAAGGCATCTGTGTACCGAATTTGAAGTCTTTAAGTCCAATATTTCGAGATTGAAGTATGACTAGCGCGCCCCCTGGTGGACCGATTTCAACCACAACCTTTCCAACTGCCTGCCTGCATGCCAAATTTTAGCTCAATGGTATGAAGCGTTTGGGCGCTATCGTGGAGGAATACACACACACACACAGACATACACACAGACACACAGACACACAGACGCACAAACAGACTTCAGTCTCGAAATTATCTTAATCGTCTGGGGGGAGGGGGGGTGGGTTAAATTGTATATATCCGTCTTCATCTGGAAAAAATGCGCGTTCACAATACCTTTCCTCGGCCGGGAAAGTAATAGAAAACTCTCTGCTTACGCAGCGGCGAAATGAGTATATTTTGCCAACTTTTAACTCCCTGGTGATATATGGACTTCAATTTTGGAAGAATGCTGCAACTAGCAGACGAGTATTTATTGTTGCAAAGGAGAGCCTGTGTCAATCGACAATATATCGCCTATAGCGAACGTCTATATCAAGTAGCATATATGCAGTAGAGTACTACTTTCCTAGGAAGTTTCCTATCGGTAAATAATAGTTTGTCCACTAATAAAGAATGATCTTTCGACATACATACTTCAATGCCTTATGTATGCTTGACGTCATCTGACAGATACCTCTTAGTAAATGTACTAAATTCCACAACACTCGTAGTCGCTTCCAATTATGTATCCCCGTGTCAGATTACACAAGGTTCGGATGATTTATTTATTCCTCAGCAATAAATACTACGATCTCCTTCCTAGCGGTATACCAATATTATATAAATTACATATTTATTTCAAAACAATGAACGAGATGTTGATAATGAACCCTGTTGATAAGCAACCCTTTTTTAACCTGAGCGAATTTGAGGAGTACGTTTTACAGTAGTAGCTACTTGTGTTTTTGTTAACATTGCTACAAATAGGCGCTTATCGATTTTTTATTTAGGTATTTGTGTTTTTTCAAGGATTATTTATTTTGCACCAGTTGATTTTGACTATAACTTAATTTAGGTTGACTATTGATTAGAGTAATAATAAAGTTGTTAGGGATGATTTTCATTAGATATTTTATCTTCTTCATCTTAAGGTGCCATCTCATATCGGAGGTCGGCGGTCATTATGGCCACTTGGGCCCGTGATGTTGCAGCGCGGAACAACTCGGTGGGGCATGAGTTGATCCATACATGCTTAGAGCATTCCGTGTCGCAATCGTAATGGCTAACTCCCCGGGGATTCTCCGCACCCTTTGACCGTCTAAGGTCTGCCGGGGATTGAGAGCCATGGTTTTATTGTAATCAGCGATAATGATTTTCCTGGGAAGGGGTTATGCGGTGGTTTTTTCTTTGCCTTCCGCATCGCTGTTTGTTACCGAGGTAACAGTTGTGACCCTAGACTGTACTGGTCTCCTTGACCTCCATACTTGGGTCTACTTCTTGCGCAGCTTCCCACTGCAGGGATGGATGTGCTTATTTACTGGCGGCACATATTCGCCATGACACACGGTACTTATTGAACTTGTGTAGCATTTTTTAGGTAAGTCCTTTTCACCAGACTTCCCACAACGTTCTCGTAACCTTTCCGCTGTATGGTTGGGGGCTGTTTATTCAGTATATTCACAGCTGACCATCATATCTGATGGCCGTTCACTATCTGCCACCTGTGACCCCGATGGTAGCCTACAGCTCAGACCGATAAGACCCTTCTGGACGAGTCCCGTGTTAACCGCGAGTGCATCCAGACTGTAGAATTGCACTATATTCACTAAATTTATTATTGAATTATTATTTTAATTTTGAGAAAATTTCAAAATATGTTTACACTTATAAATAGATATATATTTTTATGACTATTTTTAATTATTATGTTCCCCACTTTTATATTATTATTATTTGTATTTTAAAGGTTTTTTCTTTCTTTGACTATTTCACTCCTCTAATAAAAATGAGTTATCGCTGAGATATTTAAAAAATATAAAAATATGAAAAGTTTGTTTGGGGACATTTACCGTTACCTAGCAGGTTGTTTTCGAAACAAATCTAGGGGTCCATCAATATTGACCATCAATATTGATCAAAATGAATATTCCAAACGGAATAAACATATAAATATAAGAGGGCTGACACCTAGAAGTTGAGAAAACTCAATAATTTATGGAACAAATCAAAATAGAAAAAAAACAGGTTCCCACCTAGTGGTAGGTAAAATGACAAAAAGGCAATGAAGCAGATTACAGTTGCTTGTTGTCGGTAGTTAAAAGCTCATTCTGTATAATAATGTAAATGTTAGTTTGTAGCCACGAACACGTAGGAAATACTGAAATACCTCGTTTATTTCAGAAAATCAATCCCGTCACCCGAATTCGACATGAAGTTATGGAGATCGCTAAAGACCTCAATGGGCACTAAATCACAAAGTGAACCCCGACAGCGAAACGTCACCATTGATTTTGGAGACTGGAGCGAGACGCAGATCTATACTTATGAGCTCGATGGTAAGTAATGTTTGATATTTTATTTCCACAAAATAAAGAAGGACGCCTGTCGGCGGTTAGTGAATGTCTTTGTAGTACAGGGTAGACAAGGACGTATCTAGGGGGGGGGGGGGCACATCTAGGGAAGCCCCCCCCCCCCCCATTGATATTTTTTGAGTAAAAAATTAAGAGAAAATATTATATATCTTGTCAGACTTATATACCTTGTCAGACACGCATCCGGGGAGCGAGGGGGGGGGGGTTGATTTTAACCCCCCCCCCCAAATTTGGCGTATTTTTGTTTCATTGTACGGGCAAATTCAAGTTTGGTGGGTGGCACGCGCGTTGTTTTAATGAATGTTCCCCCCCGAAACTAAAGTCTGGATACGTGCCTGGGGGTAGAGCAAATAATTCACGAAACCCAAAGTTCTAAATGGGTAGCAAAAAATATAAAAAATAAATAGTTAGGGAATTCGGAATCGCGCAAGTGGCAACACTAATCCCTCTTTTTCGATATGAACGTGGGCGGAACTCGCCACTGCACGCGGTTTGTTTTCTGTGCCCGTTTATGTGTTGAAAGTTCAAAGTTTAAAATACTCAAAGTTCATAGAATTTTAATCGTTCGTGCTTATTTTCGCATAAACTCTTGCCCCAAAATTTAAAATAAATTTCAAACTGGATTTCCAAGGGTACCGGTGCTAAACAAATCAACAATATTGCGTCTGGTGTATATATTTAAAGAAGTAGGGAATGTGTACGAAATATGGCTAATCGTACGGAGCGCTGTCGCCTAAAGAGAAAGGAGCATTTTTAACATTTATTGTAACTTTTGATGTTGTTTATGTATATGCTTCGAGCCAAATATTTTTTTTCGATTTAGGTTTGAATTTTGACGTACTGCGTTGCGCGACTTATTGTTGTACTTAGTAGTACAGACGGTTAGTGAATGTCTGTGACTTTGTACGAGTAGGCAACTTTCGCCGTAGCAAGCTACTTTCACCGTCGTTGGTTGTCGTCCTTCGTCTATTCAATTATAATTGTAAAATTTTGTACAATTAGATCTGCCATCGAAGATCTGCCATTTAGCGAAAGCGTAATAGAGAAGAGGGGTGTCCTGAAAATCAGGTTTACAGGTCTAAGGGCAACCCCATTTGCAATATTTGTGCATTTTATTACGTAGACTTGGCCAAGTTCGTCATTTATTTTTTAAAGTAAAAATTATCTAATATACACAGTGAAACAAAATAAATAAGTAAATAAAATAAAAATATTACGCATTTCATCTTCTTTACTTTCATATATTTCATAACTTTGCGGTGAAGATACAGACGAAATTTAATTTGTATTTGAAATCGAAAATAACATCTTCGGTATATTTTCATTAATGAATATCTATTATTAGCCAATACCCTTATTGCTCGCTAAAGATGTCTCATGTTCAGAAGTAAATCCCCTCAAATCAAATCAAATCAAATTACTCAAGTTTATTGTCTTCAAAACCTAATAAAGTACATAGTTTGTTACACATTATTAGGTACATAATACTTTGTATACATGATATTAAATAATTTTACTATAAAAGCCAAAGAAAAAAACCAGTGATTACGGAATCGATTAAATGTTTTGGTAGATAGCCGCTTAAGATAAAAATAATTCGAAAAATTGATACTAAAGGTTTCTCAAGAGTCTGACCAGAATATTTATAATAATCGCGTTAGATACTTAAACCTACAAAATCAATCAGATATTTTTTTGACATTATTAATGAGATATCAAAGTGCTAACTTAATTTAGAACAATTAACTTAATTAATTAACCCTCATAGCATAATTGCCCCAGTTACAGCATTTTTGGTTGAAATTCCTAGAACGGAAGCGATTCGTCGGATGGAAATAAACGCCCCCATGTTTACCCGGAAAATTTCTTTTAAATTTTGGTAATGATGGCACTATGCCACGGCAATAAAGTGAATGACATATTCCGCCATTGCGTCGCCTCGCACCTAATAAAAGAGAAAGGAAAAATAAAGACAAACATTATAAAAAAAACCGCAGGCGCCCCGGCGATGTTTGTTTAGTGTATTAGAGAGTGTTTTCATCTTTGTTTAATAGTTTGTTGATTGAATGAAGGTGGTTAGTCGTAGGATAGAGAAGGAGGAATTAATTTCTTCTTGCTAAATGCCATAACAATTCTGGTGACAATTCTGAACTAAGTCTATAGAAAATCCCCACGTAGTTCGTAGATTGCAACCTATGCAATCTACTGAGCATTTTTTACTGAACGCATTTTAGTAGTTCAGCATTGCAATTTTCATTCTTTTATATTTGTTAGTAGTTACGCTGAGCAGTTAAAATATTTTTTTATTTAAATAACATCTCTTCGGACTGGTTTATGCACTTCGGGAGTTAATGGGCCCTTGCTGAGTTGGCCACGAAGACCCATTCTGTTCATGGTTGGCCACACTCACGGGTCAACACCTATCCGACGGCCTCCACGCATGAAGTGCGAGCCTGGGTAGGACTCTGGCCTTATGGTTAGTTTCCCCTGGGAATCAACCTTCTGGCGCTCCTGGACGGTCTGCGCAACGTGCGGCGTAAGCCAATCGACTGTGCACTCTGACTAACAACAACTTGCGGTGTCAACTACAACGGGCGAGCCCGTCACCACAGGACGTTTTAACGATTTTCTCGTTCTGTCGCCCTGCAGTGAACGTAGAAGACTTTGGACAGAACAATCCAACGTCCAGCTACGTCACAACCCGCAAGAAGCCAACGCCTTACCGCGAGATAGCCAGTATGTTAACTGGCGGGCCGACCCTCGCGCCTTTGCTTCCAATTGTGACCAGATTTCTCCGGTCTCTCGATTGGTTCCGAGTTCGAGGTCGCTTGCGCGGTCCTCTCCCTTACGAAGCGGTGAAACGGTGTGCACCGAATCTATCGCGGACCAAGGCGTCCTTTGCCCGACTCTGAACCGGGATCGGATGGCCAATGGTCAGTTCAAGAGTAGTCGCCGTAAGGTAGGCAACCACCCCCGCTCTATAGGAAACAATACAGTTCCCAGACTCCCCCGACTGTTAGTCGGAGAGCACAATCGATTGGCTTGCGCCGCTCGGTGCGCAGACCGTCCAGGAGCGCCAGAGGTTTGATTCCCAGGGGAGACTGGTTGACCCAGTGTCCTACCCAGGATTCGCACCCCATGCGTGGAAGCCATCGGATGGGTGTTGACCCGTGAGTGTGACCGACCCTGAACACATGGGTCATCATGGCCACCTCATCATGGGCCCGTTAGCACCCATGATGAGGTGGCCACTCTGACTAACAACTTGCGGTGTCAACTACAACGGGCGAGCCCGTCACCACAGGACGTTTTAACGATTTTCTCGTTCTATCGCCCTGCAGTGAACGTAGAAGACTTTGGACAGAACAAATCCAACGTCTAGCTACGTCACAACCCGCAAGAAGCCAACGCCTTACCGCGAGATAGCCAGAGTTACCTGGCGGGCCGACTCTCGCGCCCTTGCTACCAATTGTGACCAGATTTCTCCGGTCTCTCGATTGGTTCCGAGTTCGAGGTCGCTTGCGCGGTCCTCTCCCTTACGAAGCGGTGAAACGGTGATAACCGAATCTATCGCGGACCAAGGCGTCCTTTGCCCGACTCTGAATCGGGATCGGATGGCCAATGGTCATTTCAAGAGCAGTCGCCGTAAGGTAGACAACCACCCCCGCTCTATAGGAAACAATACAGTTCCCAGACTCCCCCGATTGTTAGTCGGAGAGCACAATCGATTGGCTTGCGCCGCTCGGTGCGCAGACCGTCCAGGAGCGCCAGAGGTTTGATTCCCAGGGGAGACTGGTTGACCCAGTGTCCTACCCAGGCTCGCACCCCATGCGTGGAGGGCATCGGATGGGTGTTGACGTGAGTATGACCGACCCTGAACACATGGGTCATCGTGGCCACCTCATCATGGGCCCGTTAGCTCCCACTCTGACTAACAGTTGGGGAAGTCTGGAAGCAGTACTGTTTCCTATAGAGCGGGGGTGGTTGCGGACCTTACGGCGACTGCTCTTGAAACGACCATCGGCCACCCAATCCTGGGTGAACAGCCGGGCAAAGGACGCTGTGGTCCGCGATAGATTCGGTAAACACCGTTTCACCGCTTCGTAAGGGAGAGGACCGCGCAAGCGACCTCAAACTCGTAACCAATCGAGAGACTGGAGTAATCTGGTCACAATTGGAAGTAAGGGCGTGAGTGTAGGCCCGCCGGGTAACACTCCTGGCTATCTCGCGGTTAAGGCGTTGGCCTCTTACGGGCTTGTGGCGTAGCTAGATGGTGGACTGTTTTGTCCTCAAGTCTTCTGCGCTCACTCCAGGGAGATAGAACGACTAATCGTTAAAACTTCCTGAGGTGACGGGCTCGCCCGCTGTAGTCGACAACCCTAGTTGGTTTATGCGCTGTCCTCTCATTTAACTCCTTAGAAAATACAATACGATACAATACAATGAACTACTCCAGTAGATAGACATTCCTATACTTGTATGCGTCCTATCATGACTGTAATAATTTATTCAATATTACCTACCCACAAATAATCAAAATATAGTCATATGATTTAATAGATTAATAGATTAAAATAGAAATGCAACGTCTATGTAAAATTATCAAGATAAAAATATGTTAATTTTCAATCCAGCAATGTAGTCTTCGTGATTTTTAAAATTATAAATAATTGTAGAATAAATTAGATGATAATAAGAATGTCAGCTATCATAAAACTAGTATGTTTAAAATTTTACCTATCACCAGCATGGACAATAAAATTAGAATTGTCAAACTCTCTTATGCCTTAAATTGGATTACTTACCAAATTAAGCATACGAACTGTTCAAAAATATTTAGTCGCATTTTTACAAATTTGTATGCAAGTGTTTAACATATTTGAATTATATTGTAAATTATTTAAATAAAATTCAGATATAAATAGAATAGTTATATATAATACCTACATGCAATTAAAACGTAAAAATAGAAAACACTAATCCCCAAATAATATTGCACTTGCATTGTTGTTTCTTGGGCCTCTCATTAGCTCATTTTTTTATCCAAGCTTTCACAAATAAGCAGAACAGCACGAACTTGGTTGATTCCGCAGTTAAGCCTCATGCCAAACTAGTAGTATACATCTATCAAACATAAGGCGCCTCTTCTTCCAGAATCAGACACATCTAGATGACATGGTATGCAGTTTGATGAACCATTCCATAAGAACACCGTGGGTTTCGACGAGTCATAGTTCGGCAATTTTGCCTTTCTATATCTCCGTGACCTCCAACAAGTTGTGTAATATGTGATCAAAATGCAGGAAATGTCTTTCTGTCATTCACTCCGAAGGCACCGAGAAGAAATGGTGCATTCAAGTCTCTCCGCGGTCCCAGCGTTTTTGCCAAAACGCGAAGTTTCTTATCTGATGGCCCTGCAGCATTACCGATAAGAGCTTGGTTTAATAAGGTGTCGCAAATGAGATAAATATACTCAAGTTCTTTTCCCTTAAGAAACTAGGTCTTAGCCTGGTGTTAAAGGACTTCCAAATCGACTATGAGTACTCCTGCTATCACAGGTGCTACCAAGCCTAATGTTTTATGGGCGCCAAAAAGGACAGCTTGTTTCGCAATAGAGGTGTTACATTATCGGTTCATTAAATTACTGTAAACCTTTTAGGCGCTTTTAATTGAGGCGCGATTACTGTAGGGTTAATTGGAAAAGCGGCCACTGATTCCCCACCCGCCGCCATGCATCCCCAACCACGGTAACCTACCCGGCTATCGCGCGACGCGCTGCGATTGGTCGGAGCGCTGCAGGCCCCCAAACGAGCGGTTATAGCCAACCTTTGGCTGTCGCATTTCGACTGAAGACAACCTTTGGTTTTTTAGCGGCTTTATTCCTTTGCTACGTTTATTTTCTATGTTGCCCCCCTATTCTTATCGGTGATGGGTCTGATTTTTCTTTATTTCCCGCTGGAACAATTGCCTGGTTTTCATCACCGATAAGTCGTTGAACCTTCTTCATCGTAATCTTTCTTGTCACCGTTAGTGCAATCCCAGGTTCATTCATAAATTCAACGGCGTACACCTGGTATTTTCGCCGAAAGCGTTAAACATATAGTGAGCATGTTAACTGGCCGGTTTAGCGGGGCTATATTGCGCCATCACTTTGGCGTAACTGCTTGTCAGGCGGCTTAATTTGAAACGGGTCTGAAAGGCGCGGCGGGGCGGCCCATGAAAGCGCGGCGCGCCGCCTATTTCACGCGTTTCAGCCGCTTCAGTTCTCTGTCACCGCGGCCAACCAATTTAAACCGGGCTCGGGGCACCCGCTAAATTGCCCCTATTTTCAGCAACGGTGTGCGACTTTTCTTGTAGGTCCTGAAGTTGACTCGACAAGAGGTGACTGTTTAGGTTTCCACAGGGTGGTAAAAGTCTGTAGTGATTTTTTATTTTTTATTTTTTATTAGTAATTCACAATAATCTACAGTCAAAAATTTTAAATAGACAATTACAAGGAAAACATGTACAATTTATGAAATCGGAGACTATCGCGGTTGTTTGACATTACAAATAAGATAAGAACGAATTTACCTCGTGAAGTTTGTAACACCCGACGTTTCGGCGACTTTGCAACCGCCGTTGTCTAAGGTAGACTGTCTACCCTATAAAACGGCCGTTGCAACGTCGCCGAAACGTCCGGGGTTACAAATTTGACGCAGAAAATTCGTTCTTTAACTTATTTATAACACGTACAATTAATATGTTATAGACAAAGATCTAGTAAAAAAACTGATAACATGATATGCCAAAAACTGTTGCCAGTGATTCTATTTTAATGTCAACTAACTAGACTATAGCCTGTTTTAAAGTGGAAATTTCCCTTTTTAATAAATATGGGTATATATAAAAACTATATAAATATATAAAAACCTAGTAAACAAAAGAACATAATAAATTTGAAAAAATGTTCACATTTATAGTTATTATCTATTAATCCTTATTATTAGATGTACAATCAAAGTAAAATTTTAAAGATAACGTTGTAAAACATGATCATAATAATTAAAAATGATGTACAAATAATCATATAACCATATAATCAAATTTAAATAATCTACTTGCGTGACCGCCGCCGGGTCCTAATGGGCTTGTCGCTCGGCAAATAAAAATAAAACCATCAAAATAATAACATACGGGCAGGACTTATTCACAATCTCCGATTTCCTTTCTTTTTCGCAGAGCCCTAAAGTTGAACCGGCGGCGATCACGCGGGTAGAAAAAAGTATCTGCTTTGGTGGCAAAAATTCTCAATATTTTTGGAATATACCTATATTCTATAATCAACGAGACTGCTTCTATGTTTTCCGGTTTCTCATTATGGCACGAAAGCGTGAACCCTGGCGGAAATATCATGTAATAAGAGCCACGCATCCTAATAATGGAATGGACTGATAACGTTAGAAAATAATTGGTATTCTAACGAATGGAAACAGAATTAGAGCTATTCACCACGATTAATCGACATAAATATTGAACACGTGACTTTGACCACGTTATGAAAGACATTAAACACAAAGACGCAGGAAGAGAGGCCCGAAAAAGAAGATACATTTTTACCTGAATAATTCGAAATAGTGATTTGGAAGGAGTGCGAGTTTCTCATTTTGCAGCTGCGTCTCTAGAGAGAGCTAACTTTTGAGGAGGAAATTAATAGGAAAACGTTAAAAATGAACCGTTAAAAAAATTAAACGGAAGTTACTAACGTCCATAAATGATTCGCATAAGATAATGTTGTCTAATAAGATTAACAAAGACGAAATGGGTAAACAGGCACGTATCCAGACTTCAGTTTCGAGGTGGACATTCATTAAAATAAAGCGCGCGGTACCCACCAAACTTGAATTTGCCCGTACAATTAAACAAAAATACACTGGATTTCAAGGGGTTAAATTCTAATTACCCCCCCTCCCCCCACCTGGATACGGGCCTGAGTAGATACATAAGTCTCGGATTCTCCCTGATTACCAACTTTTCTAGACTTTATTTTTTTTTTTTAAATGGGGTGGGGGGGCGCGTCCCCTGCCCCCCCCTCCTTAATACGTCCTTGCGGGTAAATTAAAAACGTTATTACCAAACTTTTCTCACCTAGTATTGACTTTAAAAACATAATTCCATTAAATGCAACAGAATCTATTGGAGGTAAATCTCTTCGACTGACACACACAACATAAAAAACACTTAACTGGGTCAAAAAACACCCACGGAAGATCGAGCCTTTCCATTACTGTAGTTTGAGCAGCTTTAAAAAAAACATTAATAGTGTAATAAGGAAAATATACGATAGATCGTATAATTTCCTTATAACATTATTCCTGTTTTTTTTTAAAGCTGCTCAACCTCTAGAGAGATTATTTGCTAAAAAAAAGCGGAACCAAAATCAACCCCAATCAAAAAAGAATCCCCACTGAAGTAAGACACATTTCCAATGTAGCTTAAACATAGATTTGTAAAACATAATGATGCAACCAGAAAAAATGTAAATTTACCTACTTCATAATATTTAAAACGAAATCCAATAAAGTAGAGAAACAGCGAATCCTGGTCACGGCACCAGTTGAGGGATTCGAATCCCCCTTTGAAAGGTACTCTTAGAGTAAATGTTGTTTCCTTTGTAAGTTAGTAAGGTTATAAAAACATCACTTTTTGTTGGCGAAGCAGAACTGCTCCGCCAACGCTCTCCTGCGAATTACTCAGTCTGTAATACGGATTTTAAAATAGATAAAATGAAATGCAATGAAATTCCCGTCAACCTCCAACGTTTTAGAGCTGAAAATTCGGTGCGTAGGCTTTTCTTTCAGTCATCCATCTTTTTAACATTTAGCATCAAATTATAAGTCAATTATGTATATTATTATTGGAGTGAAGTGCATCCTTCACAGCATCTACATATAAGCCAAACATACATACATACATTTTCTCTTTTACATTGTTCTTGTGTTTTTTTTTGTTTCTTCTTATATTTTTATGTTTATGTATGACGTATACCAATAACATGGATCAGAATCTGAATCATATAGAATAAAAATTAGGACATCGGTTTATTTGAAGTTGATTAACCCCTCAAATGAATGGCGATTAGCTCGGGTTGCCTACGGAAAAATGTATATAAATTTATATTTACATTTACATTTACATTTACATAGAGCGGGGTTTACTATAGAGCTATAGCATTACTATAGAGCGGATTACTATAAAGCGGCGCACATTTACATTTATATTTATATTTATATAAATTTTTATACATTTTGTATACATTTTGCCAAGGCATCCCTTAAGGGACGCCTCACATTTGAGGGGCAACTTATATTGAAGATGGTTTATTTTGCGTTATTTATAACCCTGTTATATTAACATACTAGAAGACTCTACAAGAAGTAATGAAAATATCACTTAAAATAAAGTAAATAAGAGAAATCCTAACTCCAAGGCAATTCGCATCGTAAAAAAATCATGACCCACATTCCGACGAAGCTATGCCAAGCAACGGCCAGACAGGCACAAATGCATAAAAATAACAGTCTATCGACATCAACAGGAAACATCTCGTAAATTATCTTAAGGTCTATTTATGTGCGCGAAAAATCTTCTTAATCAAAACCAATTTTCCGTGTGAGATCTCGGGCGATATGCGGTTGACGTCACATCTGTCTTGAAACTCGGCCAAAAGGCAGCAATTTGTCGGCGGACTTTCTATGTATGCACGAGGCGCGTCCCAAATTTGTATGTTAATTAAAGATTGTGTGAATTAATTCCGCGCTTTCGAAATTATATTATACTAGTTAGGACAATTATGCCACAAGGAGAGGAAAGGGGTGGGAACAGTGTTGCCAGGTTAGGCAAAATTTCGCCATTCAGGATACATCTGACCTCATATTGGCGACTCAAAAAGGCTTGCCGGTACTATGTCGCCGATTAGGCTATTCCTCCAGCCGTATAATTTCTTTGAAAAAAAAACAAATTTGGAAACGTGTAATGCGATACAAAACATTATTTAAACTGCCCCTATTATGATCATATACCCATTTCATTGTAAACGTCGGCCTGTGTTAAAACAAATTACGACAACACCAATTAACACCATTTCTACTAGGTTATAAAAACGATAAAGCTCTTTATTCGATATAAGCGTAGTTTAATATGAAAAATGATTCTTGTTGCGGCGATTTTTCCATATTTTCTTTGCCACAGCTTTATTTCACTTCTAGCAGTTTATAAAAATGAGGAGTCTCGCTTTGTAACATACCTAGTGTTGATAACATTTATTGTAGGTTATAACCTATCGGGTTTGTTTGACCTATCGGGGTTAGCTTCCGAAGAAGGAACTCTTCAACGGTTAACAGCAGAGAGCCAAAATTTTGTGTAAGCATTTAATTATGATAGCAGCTTCCAAGTTTCACCATGACATGGCTGATATACCAAGACGTTCAAAATATAGAAAAGTCGAGAAAATCCAAAAAGTCGAAAAATTTGAAAAAGTCAAAAAAGTAGAAAAATTCGAACAAAGCGAAAACGTCGAAAAAGTCGGAAAAGTCGAAAAGTCAAAGTCGAAGTCGATTTCGATTTCAATTTCGATTTCGATTTTCGAGGGCTAAAGGGTGGCGCTAGGTTGAGGGTGGGGGGTTGTGGCAGGATTTATGATATTAATATTCAGATGAATTAAGTTCCTGGCTATTTGACAGGAAAGTCTTGGGGTGAGACAACCGATTTTTTTATTTGCTATGTTTTATTTCATTTTTGACATTTAAAAAAAAACAGGAAGGCTCACTATTCAACATCCATTATTTTTAAATGTGAATTATTATTATTTACATATTGTTTTATATGTGAAAACTCAGATATTATATAACCTAAATACTCGATATATATTAATATTTACAAAAGCAAAGCCTTTACAAAAGCAAAAATAAATTGGGCGACATGAAATATGGCTACAACCTAACCTAACCTACCACTTTTGACAAAATGGGCGACTTTTGTTCGCACATACCTGGTTACACTGGATGGAGACAGCCACGTATTAAACTATGTTACTGCTTTATTAGCAGAAGATATGCTTGCAACCCAACGATATTTTTACACCGATGGGAAAAGCTTTTTATTATTATCTTTGTTGTAAATTTACTCGCATGCATTTTCTATTCTCAGAAACTTTCGGTAACTTCATCTGCTTACACAAATAAACCTTGTGTCGGTTTGTAAATGTCTGAAATTATGAGCAGAAACGCAACGAGCAGCCGCATCGGGCTGCGTTTTCGTAGTCGCGGCGTGAAAGCATTTTCCGGCCATAATGGCAGCTGTAAACCGTCCGCTTCCGCACAAACGACAAATGAGTTATTTATTATACGTCAACCTATAAACGGCGGTCCACCTCGACCGTTTTCCTAGCGAAGCGACGTTGCACCACCGATAAAACAATTGGAGGTCTCGATTACGTATTATAGGTTATTATAGTGACAAGTCTATGTACATATCCAAGAAGCAGCATTTTAGTTTATATAAATCTTCTTACTAGAATTACTTACTTATTGGAATAATGATTTTAGGGTTGACTTGTTCCAAAGCAGTGGTTAAACTGTGTTCTACTAAACTTGGTTAATTTTTAAGCTTTTGTCGACTGGCCTTGGTTAAAAATTACACTTTTTTAGGCTTCGAACCTTTTAATCAATCAATCAATTATTTTATTCAATAAAGCAATGCACGATGTCTATATGCAAACAAAAATTCGTCATAAAAAGTAATATTTATGTAAAAAGAAATTAGATAATGTTAGGAATCCTTTCAACGTTGGTCGAACCCTTGGTAAGCCTTCATATTATTCAGCATTTACATTGTTAGATTTTACATCTATTTGGAACCCTCAATACAGTGCCTATATAATGAGAACTGAGGGAGTCCAGAAGAGATTATTGAAGAATAGTAACTTTCTGCAATATCTAGGACTTCAGTCTTATGATAGCAGACTGACACACTTCCATCTCCACTCGCTCGAGGACAGGTGGACGGTTGCGGATATGGTTTCCCATTATATAATAATGAATAATAGCATCGACAGCCCATACCTTGTGGAAAACCTGTAATTTTTCGTCCCACCTCGAACCATTAGAGCTCCTCGAACATTCGAACTGAAACACGCAAATACAAACTATGCACAAAATGCCCTTTTTAAGTCTTATGACCTTATATAATACTAGATTCCGATATATTGATAGTAATTTATTTGATAACTCTGGTTATATAATATAATTATATAGAATCATAAAATGAGTTCAGAGTTTAATTTAATATTATTTTTTTGTAATTTTATGTATGTAAATATTTATTTTCTGTATTTATTTATATATTTATTTATTTATGTATGTAATTTATTGATATACGTATTTATATATGTATGTATTTGTATGTATGTATGTATGTATAAAATATAAACCGTTTCCCTTTAATGCCTACTCCTCCCGATCCTCCAATTTTAAATAAAATCAATTAAAATTTCAAATTTGCCTCCAATTTTAAATAAAATCAAATCATTTATTGTAAAACGTTGAAAACAAGTGAATGGCATTACATTCATTGTCACTATCACTTATATAAAATTGTTTAAAGCAACGCTGTATGTTTTCATAAGAAATAAAAAAAATAAATAAATACATGGTATAACAAATTTACATTAGCTTGCTTAAATTATATTTAGTACATTACTTATATACATAATATTAAAACGTGTTTCTTTTAATTTTTTTTTAAATAATTACCAAACTGTGTTTAACTATCAAGGCTTATCATGTCTGAACAAATACGTACACTAATAATTAAAAAAAGAACAATAATATAATCAAATCGGAATAAAATTGTCGAAAATAATACTAATCAAAGAATAAGAATGATGAAGTAGTCAGTATTTTTACACGACTGCCCAACGAAAAAGAAGTGTAATGTGTTCAGGTTTTATCTATGTATGTTTTCTGTTTCTTTACTCCACTATAATTTCTAAACGCTCGAATTGATTTAGAAGTATGTGGTATTGTTAGAACCGTTATGTCATCATGAGTGTCACAGGTCACTCATACTGTCAAAATATCAAGTTAATAGTTGTAAAATACAAATCTCCATATGTCAAGAAAATAAACATAAATATTTCCGTGTTAAGTGTGAAATGAAAAGTCTGATTGAGTTTATTCCGAAATATGTATATATATATATATATATATATATATATATATATATATATATATATATATATATATATATATATATATATATATATATATATATATATATATATATATATTCATTACCCGAAATTTACAACATTACTCCAACTTAATGACCCAACATATAGACTTTTATAATCTGCTCCTGCACACATAGACTTTACTGCAAAGCAAGTGGCGTAGCATAGGAAGATACAGTTTAAAAAGACTCTATACTTCGTAGCAGAAATTTGGCTTCGTAGCGGAATTCAAGAAACTAATGCTTGTTTCCATTTTTCTTGTCTGTCGTAAGGTGACGTAAACCACGCTGCAGCCGACACCCTAGAGTGTCACGACGAAATCGACGATCAGCCATTATTCGAGGACACACTTAGACGTCTACAGGACCCAGGATGCGACCGGAAGGATGTCAACGCGATCTACATTTAAATTTGTAAATTGTAAAGGGCCATATCCAAACTATATATCCACTTAACGTTAAAAAACGAGCAAGTGACTTCCATGACTGAACTTCTAGCGACAAAATACCCGTGACATTTCCATATTACTCCATATATTTCCTTTCCGATCTCATAATCTACATCATAATTCATAACCAAATGCATAGGACACAAACCATATTAATACTTAGAAAAATAGAACTTTAAATCAAATCTTATAACTTTTCCATCTTTTCCACTTGTTAAGTTAAACTTACTTAATCATAATATCAAAATAAAATAATTTAGGTCTATTATATAGGACATAAAAAAAAAACTAATAATAAGTAATTGTTAAATACAAGCACAAATACAGTACCGCACCAGTAGCTACGCTTCGTAGCAAGTGTTAGGCGTAGCGACTCATAGTATAATTTGTTTCTTTTTGTTTATTGCTTCTTTTGTTAATGCCACCGTGGACGGTGACGTAGTTATCTACCCGGCATGTAATGCTGCTGCATTACCCTATACTTAGAAAGTATACCACTATAGTCAAATACTTATAAAATATTTAATCTAGTTAAGCAAATCTACTCATTGTATAAACTTGCCGTGCAATCGACGTCTAGTCTTTGTACGTCACTAGTCAGCTCATCCGCAGCGGAGAGATTTTTTCAGTATTACCATTGCGGGTAATAGTTTTTTTTTTGGCTACCGGACCTCGAGGAAGACGGTCGTTATTTCGGAGAGGGCGCGCCCGCTATGGCGGCGCGGCGCGCCCGATTCATTCACTACCCTGCATCCAGCCACTGCAGATTAAAATTCTTTATTTAAAGCCAGTACGAGATATAGAAGCATTTGAATCTTTACTAAATTCAGTGTAACACCTGGGCAGGCCATCGAGGAATCCTCAAACCTACAAGGCAAGTCGCTCACTGTACCATTAACCGCCTCTATTCTCGCTTCTTTTAATTTCTCGCTCTTTTATAATTTTCTATTACAATTTTAAAATCTATTTATAATTAAACTAATGTGAAGCAGACGCCAGAAACCGCGTCGCTTCGAAAGGAACCCAGGTTATTGTAATATCGCCGTTAGGCCAGGGTTAGGTTAAATTAACTATAACGTTCTACCGATAGAAATAGATTAAATAGCATAGCCGGCTTGTCCGCCGAATAAACGTGCATAGTTCACTTTTTCCTAAATTTTCATAAAATGTGCTACCCCCCATTAGGTCGAAAAGGTGAAAGTCGACCCGCGAAACCCTTTCTATAATACCGTATTCTCGGAGTGCAATCCCCCTCGATATCAGGTCCCTCAAAATATTCTCTTTCAAGTCTCTACCCCACGAAACAAAATCCCAAATCGCAAGCTAATTTTTGAATCTCTTTCCCAAAATACAAGTCCAAAATCTCGAAAATATTATCTTTCAAATCACGTCTCAATAATACAAAATATCAATCATCTAAACTATTTTCCTTTATTTTATTAAAAAATCTTTACCCAATAAAAAGAATAGAACCAAGGTCAGGTCCCCGATAAATAATATTCCTATTCAAACATTTATCTAAAAAATATAAAATCTAAATTCCCAACTTATCCAAATTCCATTAGATTCTTACTCCACCGTAACATAAAATTAAAGCGATCATTTTCCATAATCCTAAACATAAGAATAAATCATTTCCAATCATTATCAATCGACGTCTCTCTAGAAAAATCTACGGTTCAACCGAAGGAGATACCCGCATCCCGATACCGACAGACTTCAACGCCTACCCGATTCCTAAAAAAATCCGAAACCCTGAATTTCAATCACGAAAATCACGGAAGCTCGATAGAAAATTCATAAAACCTTCGAAACTTAATTCGGCCTTGATATGCGCATTAATTAAAATTATATAGAAAGATCGGAGAACCTATGCACAGGAACGTAACATGTACCATAAATTTTCGTAAAATATATTCTTCTTTATAATAAAAACTCCATTGTAAGGCATTATGTTTCATTTAATAAAAAAGGTTTAAAAATTGGTAATTCTATAATCTTCTCAGAAAAATTCGTAATAATTCGAATTCGAGACGTAAGACGTGCAAGCGGAGCCAGGGAGAGAAAAGAAAAGTTCACAGGGTTAAGAACCATTAATTTATGTTCGGACAAACCGAGCCTTATCATTTAAATTCTACGAACTCTAGTCTTGGAAATTTCTGTACATTTCTTTGTTCAATCAATCGTTCAAAACACGAATCAATAAAGATAGAATCGCGAAACTTCTAGCTATTTTCCTTAGTATTCATTTCTACAGGTCATTTAAATTTGAAATTAAATTCGATAATATAATAAATAAATAGATCCAAAATCATCACCCAATAATAAAGATAAATTTCAATTTAAATTATCATTCAGTAATTCCGGACCGATTGTAAAAGATATTAAATCGCGCCGGGCGAGCGATCTCAGACCGGTTCGTTATCAGTAGGCAGGCCCGCGACGGCCCGGCGAGCGCGGCGAGCGCCGGCGCCACCTGTAGGAGCGGAGGTGAAGGAGGGGGCCATTGCCGGTGCGACGTATCCGAAGATAGAGGGCGCTGCGCCGTTTTACTACAATCTACTTCCCGCGAATTGAGTACGGAGTTGAATTCACGAAACGCTCTCCATAATTAAATAAATTTTATAATCTGCAAAAGCCAACATAGGAAATTTCAGTCCATAATTAATAGCCCATAATTAAATAATTCGAGTATATTTTCCAATCCATAGCAAGCATACCCCATCCAAATTGATCGCCCGTCTGCCTCACAGACGATCCCGACTTCCGAGGACGCCACTAATAAGGCGGGATAAAAACCACCCCTGAGGATCATATATTCCGACTTGAGCTAGTGAGGCCCCGTCAGTGACGTTCCTCCTCCCATAATCTAGACCAACCGCTAGGCGAAGGCGTGCGTCTAGCTTTTTGTGCGTGAACCCCATCCCTATAATTATCACGGATTGGCGCCCTGGAACTTGACGGTTTCCTAAAAATTAGATATTATCCGTGACATAATGGCATTTATCCGATCTTCATACAATACTAGATAACCATTATAAACGGGGCACGTAGCAATATATATATATATATATATATATATATATATATATATATATATATATATATATATATATATATATATACATACATATACATACATATATATATACAGCCAATTTTTTGCTACGAAGTATAGAGTCTTTTTAAACTGTATCTTCCTATGCTACGCCACTTGCTTTGCAGTAAAGTCTATGTGTGCAGGAGCAGATTATAAAAGTCTATATGTTGGGTCATTACGTTGAAGTAATGTTGTAAATTTCGGGTAATGAATTAAGATTTGACACTTTGCTTTATAAAGTCTTGTGTACTATTACGTTGTCGTGGTAATTTTCCTCGTAGGTGGCAATTTATGAACACTTTGCTTATGTAAGTCCTGTGTAGAATTGATTAATACGGGAACTTGAATAGGTAGCTTAACGGTCTCAACTGTCCATTCCACTGAAATACCGTAAGATATTAGACTTAAATTAATTGCACTCTCACTTTTAACGATAACTAACTGAATGGCACTTTCTTAGTGTCTTTCACTCAAAGAGCATCTGGGAAAAGAGCTGCATGCTAGTGGTACAATATATGCATGATATGCATGGTACTTGCTGTATTCCTGTGTGCATATCCATTATACGGACGTCATCGGGTACGCTGTTTGTACGGCGACTAGTGGTCCTCTGGTGTTGGTCATCTGGTCTGAAGTCCTAATGTCTATAGAGGTAAGGAAAATGTGTCTTTTACCTGCTATGACTGCTTGGAGTTATAATTTCCGGATCGCAAGTTGAATTTAACGGTGTTCTTCCTTGGACGATCGGTAGTGAAATTTGTCGTATCCAATTGATTAGCGTGTAGATCCCTTTATAATTATTGGGTCGATATTCGCTGCATCGGTTCATCATAGTAACGTCGTTATGAGTATGGCCTTTTCTGCATCGTTGCTCCAATTTTTCTGGAATTTGAGAAAGGTATGCGGCATCATCTTGTCGAGATACTAATGTTTCTTTATCTGGTACTACTAGGATGGGTGAGGTAAGAAGGATAGGCTTGTTTCACTGTACCATGAGTAGGTATTGTGATATCCTCGTTTACAAACAATTAACTATATATTTCCATTTTTATTCAATTTATACCCTTGTGTGATCTTACAATATTTTATTCCTCAGTGGAATGTATAACAGAATGACAGTTATTCTATTTGCTATTTCCTTTCCTAGAAAAATTTAAATAAACAGAAATAAACTAGCATTAATTTACTATGTATTAAGTTGCTACTACTATGTATGCAGTTAATATTGTGTGTCCGATTAGGTACATATGGTATACAAGTCAGTACTCTTTATTGACGGAGTTACTGTAAAAGTTCTTATGAAACAACCGTTATTAATATTTAAAAACAACATTTTATCTAGACATAATGACCTGATTAGTGATTATACGATATTTATATACTTATATTCTATGCTGATATGTACGTTTGTAGCTCTCTTTTTCCTTTCTTTTTACTGACTTTAATAATATGGACGCAGACGTGCGTGTGCGTCTTCTGCACTTTTGATGTAATAATTTATGGATTATATAGGGGAGTGAATGTGGTCCGTTAGCGAGATGCGCTACGACCTTTGATTAAACTTATAAAAATGTTGTGCAATGGTTAAATTTTTATCGATTTATTGTGTTATTTTATATATGGGACTTGATTTTATTTGCATTTTATTTCTCCTCGATATCAGATCTCTCCTATATTTATTTTTAAATGCCCTGGTTGTATTTTATTATTTTTATGATTTTTAGGGAAAAAGGGGGGAAAAAGTGGAACCGGTTGTAATATTGAACTTGATTTAACGTCATTTTGGGTGTAATATTTAATCATGGATTGTTTTTATCTATATGTGCATTGTATATTTGCATTCGCGCATTGGCGCATAAATGATATTAGGAAGGCTATATGTTCCTTATTAATAATGTATATTTTTAATATATATAATTTTGCCGGTTTGTTTATAATTTTGTGTATGTAAATTTTGGGGACCTGTCTGAAGTATACAGACTCGGGTTCACGTAATTTTAATTTGCGAGACCCATGATCGACCGTGTTTTTATTTATGTATTTTTATAGGGTTTGTATATTATGTGAGTAAATGTTGCTATTTATTTGCTATTCTTTTAAGTATATTGGAATGTAATATTTTATATGGGCTTTGTCATGTATTATTGTATAATTTGTGTTTTTATTTTTTATAGAACCTTGTTATTTTATTTGCTTTTATTTGGACGGGAGGACTGAAAAAGTATGCGCGCTTTTCGCGACAAAACCACAGTCTTTGACTTTCTAGTCATTTTGCTCTTGATGGTATGTAGTTAATATAGAATGTCTAATATGCGTTGTTCCGCTAGATATTCCCTAACTGTTTAAGATTTGTGAGATCTTTAGTGTCCAATGTTTGTATTGTATATAAATTCTGTCTGATGGTAGTTTTTCTTAGTCTTAGTAATAATAATAATAAATGGTATTTTAACATGAGTTTACTCTTTCGTTGTCTGTTCGCGCTCCTGTCTTTCGTCACCGTTCAGGACCCCTATCATACTTTCCTTTCATTCCTAAAGCTGTCCGTCTTGTACCTTTTTTTACTATTCTTGACCGTATGGTATGAAATATATTTACAAAAATTAAGAGTAAATGTATACAGATGTTTATATGCAATTAAGATCGGTTTTATATGTTAAATTTGCAGAGCTTTCGATGGGCAAACTAATTTGAGCTTTATACTAAAAGTATCATTACGGGTTAATCTATGGGGGGGTGTTTTATTATGAAAACTTTCATGGTATGGAGTGACTCCATGTCCTGGCAAATGCCGGGATCGAATAAAGATTTTTCTGTAGCTGTTCATGTCGAATTCACAACGGTTTTGTGTACGGAGTTCTAGTCGCTACTTAGTTCTGCCGACTTACTCGCCGCGTGATCGAATAATGATGATAATAATATAATATAATGATATTCATAGTGGTATTCTGCGCAACAGAGCTGACATGTTGATTTTAATTCTACGCTGACAGTTGATGTACATATACCCGGAAACCAATGGTTCCACTGGTGTTTCTGTCCAATGACGGGCTATATAACCACCAAACCCAATAAATAATAAAAACCCGGATATTCCGGAGGTGTTTTCTCTCTATATTTGGATGGGTAGCACCGAACCTAATATGTATATAATAATGGTATATTGAGGTAGAGAAACATCTTTATTCTTAGATCGGTCCGTAATGGCTCAGGCAAAGGGACGTTATTTGTTTATTTTTTGAATTTATGATTTTATTTTTATTTGGTAACTATATGACCTTTATTTTTTTTAAGTTTATTTGTTTTTTAAAAGTTTTTTTTAAATTTGCATAAATGGAGAATGTTGTCTTATCGAGCCCGGTGATTAGCCGGGTTAGATAACTTGTAAAAAAAATTTTTTTTTTATTAAAAAAAATTTTTTTTTTTAACTTTAAATTGTAAGTTTTGTATTTTTGTTTATTTTTGATGGGACAAGGCTCTTTGTATTGTTGTTTTCTTTATCTGATGTATTATTATTGTGTGTTTTTATAAGTCAAATCGATATCATTTCAATGCATTTCTTTTAGTTTGTTTTATTTTATACTGTTGTATATTTTATTGGACTTTAATTAATTTATTATTTTATTTATATTGTTAATATGTGTACATATATATTTATTGTTTTAATTTTTTGAAAATAACATTGCGGTCCGTTTCATGCCTTTAATACTTGTTCGTAAATACCTTTTAGTGTACCATAATACGGTGTCTTCGAGTTTTCATAGCTTTTCCGAGCGGTTTATTTCTGTTTATGAGAGTATATTCATTCCGACGACATCACAGCTACCATTTACTTAGACGCGTTTAATCGCTGGCGATATCTTTGATGTGGAACGTTCCGCGAGGTTTCCCATTCATGTCAGCTAATTCATAGGCGATTGGCGATTTTTTAGCGATAACTTTGCATTTTGTATACCTAGGTGCTAATTTACTAGAGAAGAAATCTATTTTCCTCGATAAGGTGTGGTTCTTTGCCCATACAGTGTCACCTACTGAGAATTGGATGTTTTTCCTCCTTAAATTATACCTGGCCGCGCTGTTTCTAAAAGCTTCCATTAATCTATCCTGCACGACTTCGTAAGTATCCGCCAAGGCTTCTAGTCCCTTAGCGAACTCTTGCGGGCTGTCGACTGCTATTTGGGAGTTTTGATCTGGCACGTACCCTAGCATTTTATGGTACCTTCCATCAACAAAAGGCTCTCGAGCAAACATTAGATACGAGGGTGAAAATCCTGTCGCGAGATTTATATGATTATTTAGAGCATTTTGTATCAAATAAATATATTTATCCCACATTCTTTGATTTTGGCTTGACAAAATTGATAGGCTAGTTTCTATTGTCTGGTTGTAACGCTCAACCATATTGGATTGCGGTGCGTAGACGCATCCGTAGAATAGTCTAGGGATTCTGTATTTATCGATTAGTGCTTTAAATGTTCTTGATCTGAAATAGGTCGCGTTATCTAACGTTATAACGGCCGGAGTACCATAAGTGAGAAATATATTGTTTTCTAGGTGTTTGTTTATATTCACCGACGTGGCTTTTCTTAAAGGAAATAGCCAGCAAAACTTGGTGAATACATCGACCACGGAAAGTATGTATGTGAAACCACTCATTGATCTCGGAACGGGCCCTATAAGGTCGATGCTGATGGTATGCATCGGGGTTTTCACAGATTTTGGAGTGACCATCAGGCCCTGGGCTGGCCCTGTTCGAATTTTGTGGGCTTTACAAGTGTCGCAGCTTTTTATGTAGGATTTCACCTGCTTTTGCATTCCTGGCCAATAATAGTACGATTGCAGCTTCCGTAGAGTTTTGAATATGCCGAAGTGAACAGCGAAGTCTCCCTCATGTATTTCTTTCATCGCGTTTTCCCTGTCTGCGAGCTTTGGAACGAGTCTCCATGGGTTTAGCAGTTTCTCGCCTCTCCTGGGAGCGTGGTACTTGTACAGTTTATCGTTCTCTATCTTGTATTCCGGGGCTGCGTATGGATCGTTTCGTACCGTCTCGTACGTGCGATTGTACCATTCGTCTTCGCCGGATGTTGCTGATAGGGCCATGCATGGAATCCTGGAGAGCGCGTCTGCTACCACGTTCAGGCTACCCTTTCGGTGAATGATTTCCATATCAAATTGTGACAACAATGTGCTCCACCTTGCCAGTCTGCCTGTGGGGTTTTCCAATTTGGTGAGCCATTTCAAGCTGCTATGGTCAGTCACTACCTTAAATCTGGTGGCTTCTATGTACGTCTTGTAATGGAGAACGGCCCTTAAGACGGCCAACAATTCTCTTTCGCTTACTGAGTAATGCCTTTCCGCGGAGTTAAGGATTTGCGAGAAATATGATATGGGTAAGTCCATCTTTTCCTTTTCATCGTACTGGGTTAAGGCCGCGCCTATGGCGATGTCGCTTGCGTCGCAGCTTATTGTGAATTCCTTGCTAAAATCGGGACATTTCAGGATCGGGGCTGTAGTCAGAGCTTGTTTTAGCATGATAAATGACTCTTCCGCCTCTTCTGTCCATGTGAAAATTGTTTTTACACCTTTCTTTCCACCGGTTAGTTTGCACAGTGGTGCGGCTATTTTTGAGTAATTTTTCACGAATCGGCGGTAATATCCGGTTAAACCGAGGAAACTCCTCACTTGTTTTACACGGTCCGGTCTCGGAAAATTCGTAACACAGGCTATTTTTCCTGGGTCTGTCCTCAAGCCTTGTCTGTCGACAATATAGCCGAGATATACTAGTTCTGGCCTGCAAAACTCACATTTTTTTAGGTTTACTGTCAGGCCTGCTTCTTTCAGGTTTTCCCTCACTCGTAATAAGGTGTCGATGTGCTCGTCGTACGTTGTTGATGCAATTATGAGGTCGTCGGCGTATGCGAATACCTTATTTCCGTACTCAGGTCCGAAGATCTGGTCCATGAGTGCCGAGAGGTCCGAGGATGCGTTGCAGACGCCAAAAGGCATACGTACAAAGGCGAACATGCCCTTTCCCGGTATCGCGAATGCGGTTTTGTAGATCGAGGATTTTTCTAGCGGAATTTGCCAGAAGGCTTTCGATAAATCGATAGATGTTAGGTAACGTGCGTTCCCTAAGTTGTCTAGAATTCTTTGCGACGATGCCATCGGGTAATGGTTTTTCACGGTTATCTCGTTTAATTTTCTCGAGTCTAAACACACCCTTGGGCTGCCATCTTTTTTCGTTACGACGAGTATCGGGTTGCACCATGGGGACTTAATTGGTGTGATCACCCCTAGCTTCAACATTTCGTCGATCTCATCTTTTATCAGCTTATCTTTTGCTGGCGATAACTGATACGGCTTTTGGCGGATAGGGTCGCCAGTGGTGACAATTTTGTGCTCCATTAAATGCGTTCTTCCTAGGCCTTGTTTTTCGAAGGAAATGTCTTCGTACAGCTTCTTGACATGATCTAATCGTCGCATTTGTTCCGGCGTAAGATCTTCTATGTCCACGATTTGTTGGCATGTGGTATTGTTTATTTGTGCCACCTGGATGTCGAGATTTTCTCCGATTGAGATTTTAACGTCGAATTTTCTGATGAACTCGATCCCCAGAATTACGTCTTTTTTAATCGTAGGACAAACGAGGAAATTTATTTCTTTCGACCTTCCTTTAAATATCACCGGTAAAGTCAGGTATCCGATGATTTTTTGCGGCGTTCCGTCGGCCGTTGCTATGCGGTTTTCCGATTCTTTGATATTTTTTCCCAGTGACATGTAACGTTTGTGCACTTCGTCGCCCAATATGCAGACTGCGCAGCCGGTATCCACCAGTCCTTCATAAGATTTTCCCATTATGTTGATATTAGCGTGTGGACGGGTATCGTTATATTGTGGTTTAGCCGACAACGTATAATTTTCCACGGTTATGGCCCCGTCTAATGCCTGTATCCGTGGGTGTTCCCGTTTTTTGGCTGGTTTTGCTGTTGAGTTCCGTTGCATCTTACGCAAAATCGCGTGAATGTATTTTGCAACTTGCAGTTAAAGCACATAGGATTTGGGTACTTTTGGCATTCTCTGAAGGTGTGTCCATGATTTTCGCATTTCTTGCAAAATAAAGCCTGAGGTGAAGGTCTCTGGGGGCGTCTCTCGAAGTTTTGCTGACGATGTCTGTCGAGTGGAGGATTTTCGTAGTTGGAATTTCTTTGGAGTAGCGGCGGTATGTCGCGGCGAGGTCCGAATCTGTCGTTGTGCGGAATCGCAGCTACTTCATCTTGACTGCTATTATTATCGCATACGTACTGCTCGTCCACGGCTGCCATCGGTATTTTGTTTTGCGATCTTGGGGACAATGATTGACGTTGCTGGGTGCTGTTTGTCGCAGTTGGTGCTGGATTTAGCGCGTATTGTTCGAAATTTTTCGCCAAGTCCAATAATGTTCCCACGTCGTCCAGTCTGGTCGTTCCCAGTAGAGTGTAGTACAATGGAAGGACGTTCAATTTAACAATTTCGAGTATTGTAGCATCTCGTAGTCTTGGAGACAGCCTCGTGTTCATGGTGTCTATGCGTGTAACGAAGTCGTGCATAGTTTCTCCTGCGATTTGTTTTGTGTTACGCATTTGATTTTCGAGCCTCGTTTGGTAATTGAGTGACTCATATTTATTTATTAACGCCGCCTTTAGAGTTTTCCATGTCGTAACATACTGTCTGATGCTGCGAAACCATGATAATGATGATCCCTCTAGTAGGTCCGTAAAACCTTGGATGAGCTCCTTTTCGGTTACTCCTCTAGCTTGCACCTTATCCTCAACTATATCGATGAAGTCCAGGATGGGGGTGGATCCGTCGTACTTCAGGTTCCATTTGTAGATGCTGGGGAATGTCCTATGTTTTCCGATGTCAATAGGTTGGAAGATATCTGATGCTGATGCTGTATCTTGAGATTTTTCTCTGTTCCTCGTGTCTGGTCCTTCCTCGTTTCCGATATCGTATGCTTCACTGATCCTTGAGTTGTCGTTCGATTTTTTGTAGGTTGTGGGTTGTTCACGTCCTGACATGTTTTCTGCGTTGAATTCTCCGGTTTGTTGTTTTTTCAAGTGATCTGGAGTTTTTTGAATAGGATTTTCCTCACTGTTTTTGTCTGGCGATTGCTGGCGGTTCCTTGCAGCGGACCTTGTTTTCTTTGGTGCCATGATGTCACTCTCAAAATCGGAGAAAACGATTTATTTTAAATCCTTGAGGTGTAACGATCTACTAAGTATTCTGTAATTGTTTCTTAATTGTGTTGTAGTGTGGTATAGTGTTGGTCTTAATGTTCTTATTTATTGGCTATGCGTAAAGAGATAAAGCTAGAAGACTATATCTTGTATGGAGTAGCGAATTAAATAGTAAAGAAATAAATTTAAACGAAACAAAAAAAAAAATATTTTTTTTGAAACACCCTGTATGTGTGTGAGTAAGTGTTGATTGTGTAATCAAAGTGTTGACGTATGTAATGTGTGTTGAAAATAAACGATGTGAGATTATAATTAAAATTTACAATGATCAAATTATTATTTTTTGAACACCCTGTAGTTATGAAGATGTAAATAGACTTGAAAAAAAAAAATGTAGACGAAGTGTTGATGTGGTGTGAGTGAGTGAATGTTAATAGAAACGACAAAGAGAGAAAAAAAAATAAATAGAGTTTGGATTTTGCGATTTCTTGCGAAAGTATTTTTTTAGACACCCTGTGCCGTATGGAATGTTTATTCTAAAGTCCTGCGATGTAAAATGGTAACCGTTCTAAGATTATTTTTTTTGATGATTTCCAGCTGAAATATAATGTTTGGTTTGAAGTTATGATGCTGTGATGTGTCGCCTGAAATAAAACCTTTTTGCACAAATACTCGAATAACAGTCGTATTATTTTATGGTACCTATGGTTCTTACTTACTCCTGGGCTGAAACTTGAGGTAATATGAAGACAAGAAAATTTAATTGGTCTCCTTTCCTTCGATGAAAGCTGAAATAAATTTCTATATCTAAGCACCTTGTATGATGTTATTTTATTTTGTTTGATATCGATTGACAAGTGGGTTAAATATTTAGCAAAGGGTGGGCTTGGGTGGGTTAAATATTTGGTACAGGTATTTTGTAAAATTTTTATGTTTTATTTATTTCCGGATTTACATGTATTGAAAAAAATTTTCGGTTCCGTTTTATTTATTTTTTTTTTAATTAAAAATCTATATATTTTATTTAAATTTGATTGTATGGTAATATTTATTTTTGAAATTATATATATTTTGATTTTCGAGATATGTTCGATGTTATAAATCGAAGGGAGGGTTTGGGTGGGAAAGTGAAGTTTTAAATTTTATTTAGAGAAATTATAAAATATTTGAAGACAAATGAGAAAAAATATAGGCCCCTAAGTTGAGCGCCAATTTTTGCTATGTCAAAAATTGCGCGTTTATGATATTAAAGACTATAGATTCTGGCCCCGCGTTGGGATCCAATTTTTGCTGACCAGCGTTGGCCATATAAGTTAAAACAGGTTGGTATTGGGGGGTATAGTTTTGAAATTTACTATGTAATGATATTTTGTAAAATTGAAGTATAAATGATTAGAGATTTTGGCCCCGCGGTGGACGCCAATTTTTGCTACGTGCCCCGTTTATAATGGTTATCTAGTATTGTATGAAGATCGGATAAATGCCATTATGTCACGGATAATATCTAATTTTTAGGAAACCGTCAAGTTCCAGGGCGCCAATCCGTGATAATTATAGGGATGGGGTTCACGCACAAAAAGCTAGACGCACGCCTTCGCCTAGCGGTTGGTCTAGATTATGGGAGGAGGAACGTCACTGACGGGGCCTCACTAGCTCAAGTCGGAATATATGATCCTCAGGGGTGGTTTTTATCCCGCCTTATTAGTGGCGTCCTCGGAAGTCGGGATCGTCTGTGAGGCAGACGGGCGATCAATTTGGATGGGGTATGCTTGCTATGGATTGGAAAATATACTCGAATTATTTAATTATGGGCTATTAATTATGGACTGAAATTTCCTATGTTGGCTTTTGCAGATTATAAAATTTATTTAATTATGGAGAGCGTTTCGTGAATTCAACTCCGTACTCAATTCGCGGGAAGTAGATTGTAGTAAAACGGCGCAGCGCCCTCTATCTTCGGATACGTCGCACCGGCAATGGCCCCCTCCTTCACCTCCGCTCCTACAGGTGGCGCCGGCGCTCGCCGCGCTCGCCGGGCCGTCGCGGGCCTGCCTACTGATAACGAACCGGTCTGAGATCGCTCGCCCGGCGCGATTTAATATCTTTTACAATCGGTCCGGAATTACTGAATGATAATTTAAATTGAAATTTATCTTTATTATTGGGTGATGATTTTGGATCTATTTATTTATTATATTATCGAATTTAATTTCAAATTTAAATGACCTGTAGAAATGAATACTAAGGAAAATAGCTAGAAGTTTCGCGATTCTATCTTTATTGATTCGTGTTTTGAACGATTGATTGAACAAAGAAATGTACAGAAATTTCCAAGACTAGAGTTCGTAGAATTTAAATGATAAGGCTCGGTTTGTCCGAACATAAATTAATGGTTCTTAACCCTGTGAACTTTTCTTTTCTCTCCCTGGCTCCGCTTGCACGTCTTACGTCTCGAATTCGAATTATTACGAATTTTTCTGAGAAGATTATAGAATTACCAATTTTTAAACCTTTTTTATTAAATGAAACATAATGCCTTACAATGGAGTTTTTATTATAAAGAAGAATATATTTTACGAAAATTTATGGTACATGTTACGTTCCTGTGCATAGGTTCTCCGATCTTTCTATATAATTTTAATTAATGCGCATATCAAGGCCGAATTAAGTTTCGAAGGTTTTATGAATTTTCTATCGAGCTTCCGTGATTTTCGTGATTGAAATTCAGGGTTTCGGATTTTTTTAGGAATCGGGTAGGCGTTGAAGTCTGTCGGTATCGGGATGCGGGTATCTCCTTCGGTTGAACCGTAGATTTTTCTAGAGAGACGTCGATTGATAATGATTGGAAATGATTTATTCTTATGTTTAGGATTATGGAAAATGATCGCTTTAATTTTATGTTACGGTGGAGTAAGAATCTAATGGAATTTGGATAAGTTGGGAATTTAGATTTTATATTTTTTAGATAAATGTTTGAATAGGAATATTATTTATCGGGGACCTGACCTTGGTTCTATTCTTTCTATTGGGTAAAGATTTTTTAATAAAATAAAGAAAAAAATAGTTTAGATGATTGATATTTTGTATTATTGAGACGTGATTTGAAAGATAATATTTTCGAGATTTTGGACTTGTATTTTGGGAAAGAGATTCAAAAATTAGCTTGCGATTTGGGATTTTGTTTCGTGGGGTAGAGACTTGAAAGAGAATATTTTGAGGGACCTGATATCGAGGGGGATTGCACTCCGAGAATACGGTATTATAGAAAGGGTTTCGCGGGTCGACTTTCACCTTTTCGACCTAATGGGGGGTAGCACATTTTATGAAAATTTAGGAAAAAGTGAACTATGCACGTTTATTCGGCGGACAAGCCGGCTATGCTATTTAATCTATTTCTATCGGTAGAACGTTATAGTTAATTTAACCTAACCCTGGCCTAACGGCGATATTACAATAACCTGGGTTCCTTTCGAAGCGACGCGGTTTCTGGCGTCTGCTTCACATTAGTTTAATTATAAATAGATTTTAAAATTGTAATAGAAAATTATAAAAGAGCGAGAAATTAAAAGAAGCGAGAATAGAGGCGGTTAATGGTACAGTGAGCGACTTGCCTTGTAGGTTTGAGGATTCCTCGATGGCCTGCCCAGGTGTTACACTGAATTTAGTAAAGATTCAAATGCTTCTATATCTCGTACTGGCTTTAAATAAAGAATTTTAATCTGCAGTGGCTGGATGCAGGGTAGTGAATGAATCGGGCGCGCCGCGCCGCCATAGCGGGCGCGCCCTCTCCGAAATAACGACCGTCTTCCTCGAGGTCCGGTAGCCAAAAAAAAAACTATTACCCGCAATGGTAATACTGAAAAAATCTCTCCGCTGCGGATGAGCTGACTAGTGACGTACAAAGACTAGACGTCGATTGCACGGCAAGTTTATACAATGAGTAGATTTGCTTAACTAGATTAAATATTTTATAAGTATTTGACTATAGTGGTATACTTTCTAAGTATAGGGTAATGCAGCAGCATTACAATATATATATATATATATATATATATATATATATATATATATATATATATATATATATATATATATATATATATATATATATATATATATATATATATATATATATATATATATATATATATATATATATATATATATATATATATATATATATATATATATATATATATACATTTATATATATATGTATATGTATGTATATATATATAAATATATATATATATATATATATATATATATATATATATATATATATATATATATATATATATATATATATATATATATATATATATATATATATATATATATATATATATATATATATATATATATATATATATATATATATATATATATATATATATATACATATATATATATATATATATATATATATATATATATATATATATATATATACACATATATATATATATATATATATATATATATATATATATATATATATATATATATATATATATATATATATATATATATATATATATATATATATATATATATATATATATATATATATATATATATATATATATATATATATATATATATATATATATATATATATATATATATATACTTTTTTATTGAAAATTTTGTATTTTTATACACTTTAGGGTTTTTGGTTAGTAAAAGGGATAGAGTTGAGTACCTTAGCCGAACGTTTCGGAGCCCGTGGCTCCTTCCTCAGCGGCGAGAAGAATACTGGCATCCGCTGCTGTCACCAACGGCTACCCGCTTTTCTTCTGTGGTACTGGGAGAATGGTGATTTGGCGGGATGATAATGTGAATTTAAATTAAAATGGTTTAATTTTGAATTTAAAAAAATACATATTTTTTAAAATTTTATTAACAAAATATATTTAAAATAGTTGTAGCGCATGTGTGTTAAAAGTGTTTGAACTACATATGTGTGGGGAGGTGAGTGTGTGTGAGTATGTGTGTTGGATTGTGTGGGTGTGTGTATGCGATGAATATGTTAATTTCGTTTTGATGTGTGTTAATAATGGAACACTCAGTGTTGGACGTTTAGTCCGCACCCCTGGCAAGCTCCTAGTACCCATATATGTCCAAGTTCCCACGTTTAAAACGTGGTGCGGACTAAACGTCCAACACTGAGTGTTCCATTATTAACACACATCAAAACGAAATTAACATATTCATCGCATACACACACCCACACAATCCAACACACATACTCACACACACTCACCTCCCCACACATATGTAGTTCAAACACTTTTAACACACATGCGCTACAACTATTTTAAATATATTTTGTTAATAAAATTTTAAAAAATATGTATTTTTTTAAATTCAAAATTAAACCATTTTAATTTAAATTCACATTATCATCCCGCCAAATCACCATTCTCCCAGTACCACAGAAGAAAAGCGGGTAGCCGTTGGTGACAGCAGCGGATGCCAGTATTCTTCTCGCCGCTGAGGAAGGAGCCACGGGCTCCGAAACGTTCGGCTAAGGTACTCAACTCTATCCCTTTTACTAACCAAAAACCCTAAAGTGTATATATATATATATATATATATATATATATATATATATATATATATATATATATATATATATATATATATATATATATATATATATATATATATATAATATATGTATATATATATATATATGGATAATTACATAAACCGCAAATATTTCATTAAAAATCCGTTAAAAAATATTCTTAATATAGTAGTTCACTTTTTGTAATGGCAGTGTTTTTATTGCTTTTAATATATAACAAATAAAATAAAAATGTAACCAAATAATTCAACCTATGATTTTTTTGGTTATATTTTTATTTTATTTATTATATATTAAAAGCAATAAATAGTAATAATAAAAAAAATTATAATGATTAATTTTAATAGCTTCCTCCCCCCCCCCCACTACAGAATATGAGATTAATTATTTTAAAAAGCTCATAAAACTAATATACTAGGTGGATTTTTATGTGACCGGGGAATAAAAACCCTAAAATAAATTTTCCATCTTCATTACCCGTTACCTATTTCTATCTTCATTAACTTTTCCTTTTTTGGCATTAATATAGAATACATACAACCAGTGTGGACAACGCATAATCCGGACTTCACACCCTCTTTCAATCCTTAGGTCCCATCAAATTTCAATGTCTAACCTTGCTACAGTTTTACACGTCCAGATTTACTTTCCGCAGAAAAATATATTAAAACATCAACTGATAATTAATTAATTGATGTGATCGATTTTGTCTAATTATCTAACATTTTCTTTCTTTCTTTCAATAAAATATTTATTTTTTGTTGCTTTTGATTTTAATACTTTATTAGACAATTATTTTCATCAATTGTATTGTAGTTAGTTAAAGGTAGTGATTTAGTTAGATGTAGATTTTCTAAAATTGTTTTCTCGTCTTTTTTCTTTAAGGTGTTCATACTACACTCATAATGTGTTATTATTCTTTTTTGTTTCTTTTGTTTTTGATTACATGAGCTTACTCTATTTTCTTTAAATTTAAGCACTATCATGACCTATAACTTGTAATTTAAATGTGTTTGAGTAAGAATTTAGTAATAATTTTAATTTCTCAATGTTCTGGTTTTTGTATTTTCTAAATAATAATTTGATTTTATTTTATTTATAAAGGAGACGGCACTTTTATTAAAAGGAGAAGCTGCAATGTTCGGGACATCACACGAACAGCTGTCATCGACCTGTCAAATTTACTATATTGCCACTGTCCTGAATGGAAAATGTGATGAATTGCGCGTCATTAAGGGGGCTATTTCTGTGCCTGCCCTGTGCCCGGAGGAAGGGGAGGCCGGTTCAAACGAAAATATTAAAAGCACCATCCGTCTTGGACGCCCAGATCATTCTGACTCATTCGGGTGACTACTCACGTCCTCTTTACGAGCCCCGGCCGCCTTTTATAAGCTGAAAACATTTCTAGGAATACCATAATGGGCGTCGCGACGCCGGCCGACGCCGCGACTTGGCCATATGAGCGCTGGACGTGAAGCATTGCAAACGCTAAAAAAAAAACAAATAAAAAGCACCATGTCACTTTGCAAATTATGTCGATTGCACGACATCACATTATGACTACGCAACCACACTGTAGGTGTTATTATACTGTGTATATTATAAAATGCGACATCTGTGTGTTAATAACTCGAGAACCACTAGACTGATTTAGATTGGGCTTTTTCCTATATGGAGTTTGCCTATTATCATACAAAATGACTGAAAAAGTCGGGGAAAAAGTGGCAATTTCAAAGTATTTAAAATATCTCAGACTTAAAGCCTGCATTTTTTTAACACGCTTTTATTAGGTCGACCTGTATGTAACTTACTATGCAATGGAATCTAAGGTAACTAATTTAACCATCTTCCAAGGATCGTAGCGTCATGAAAATTGGCAGCTGTATGTAGTTCTGCAGATGACAATAAAATAATATGGTACTGTCGAACTGATCTGATGATGGAGTCGGAAGATATGAACTGGAACTTCATGATGGAACATCGTATCATAGTTGTGTTTGGACTTGTTAGAAAAGTCTTGGAATGAACTTTGACCACGATTAGGTTTCAAGGTTTAATGATGAAGCCGGAAGATAGGCACTGGCATTCCATGATGGAATATCGTATCATAGCCGTGTGTATGTGAATATCGTATCATAGCCCAAACGCGTGTTTTTAGTGTTTTTTTTTAAACTATTAATTTATTTTCATTTCACTATCTCTTGATTGTGGGGAATCGATTAATGCCTCTATTAATTATTTGTGTGCATATTAATTATCTAAGCAAGAAAAAGTACTTACATAGGGGCAGATATAAAAAGAAACTGTAATAAAACTGCTGTTGCATTTTTTTTCCTTAAACATTTATATAGAACATGTATGGCTGAAAAGTAGTATTTAAGTAGGCCTACAGATCAGTGCATATTTAAAAAAATCGTTTATTTTACCCTAAGACTTTCCTGACAAGAATTTAAGAATTGATTTTATCTTAATATTAAATTTATAAATAAAATCGATGAGCGTCCTCTCTCGGTCGGCGGAGAAACGCGGTTGGGTTTCAATTGTAATTGCCTCGGGCATCACGGTTCGTTTCTCGGCTAAGCGCCAACAGACGGCGGCGTTTATATTCGATTAAAATCTACGTTGGAATTTAAATAATATTAAAGTAGCTTGTATGAGATATTTTTTTTTTAAATTTCACAATGTGTTTTCGGCGCAACAAGGCATCTGTGTACCAAATTTTAAGTCCAATATTTCGAGATTGATATAGCCAAAATCTTTTCCACTCTTGCCATGACCAAATGATGTCTGCATACCAAATTTCAGGTCAATTGGATTAGGCGTTTGGGCGCTATCGTGGAGGAATACATACACAGAGACAGATAGATAGACAGACACACAGACAGACTTCAATTTGGAAATGGTCTTAATCGTCTCAGGGGGGCTCAAAATGCGCGTTTAGCGCGTTCACAAAACTTTCCTTTTTGGTCGGTTGGTGGGCCAGGAGAGTAATATGAGGAGTCGACTAACAAAACGATCTAAAATCGTTGAACTCAATTTTACAGGAGAGGCAAAAAACTAAATAGCATATTTCCATTTGTTTATTTGTATATTTTGTTTTTTTAGTTGATATCTAGGCTGATTTGTTTAAGATCTAGCATTCGCAAGTATTTTTTCATTGCAAGAATGGGACATAATAGCAATTTAGTTTAGATCGTTTTGATTGAAACCGGAATTTTTAGATTGTTTTGATCGCAACTGTATTCATAATTTAAACCGTTTTGATTGCTACTGGTGTTATAAAAACAGAAAATAAAAAATTAAAACATTTCAGCATTTTTTTTCTTTTTTTATATTTTTACATGGTTAATCTTAATCTATTAAGTCCTTAATTAATGAATATGTAAAAAATTCACAAAATAATGATTATTATTTAAGAAATATATGTATACGTCTTCTTAGAACCAGCGTTGAATGCCGCAACCGTACCAGATGACATTGTTTCCTTCATTTACACCAAATCAATTTGCACAGTAGCTCACTTTACCGAAGCTATGCTTAAATGTGAATGCTGCCATGTAAATTAGGGATTCCACAATAAAAACAAGAAAAGTTACAAAAAAAATATATGTAGATCGTTTTGAAAGAAAACATTTTAACGGGCTATGATTTAGTATGAGATTTAGATCATTTTTGAAAGAAATTCATTTAAATTCCAAATGATCAACCATTTTCAACTAGCGATAGATCGTTTTGAACGAAATTGGTGATTTCTGCCTCATTTTCGTAAGGTTTGTAGGTTGTTTTGGTAGTAAATAGTTTTAACAAGAGATTGAACGATCCAAGGAGTAACAATTTTTAAAAAAACATGTTTGGATCCAAAACCGATTTAGATCGTTTTGTTCGCCGACTCCTCATATATTTATTTGAATAATGCCAAATACGAGTTCGCAGAAAATACGGAAATTTACCGTTTTGAGGAATATCGTTCAAGGAATAATAGTGAATCATCGTAGCACGTGAATTACAAGAAACTCGATATTTGACATTGTGTACCTACGACCTAAACTAGTGGATATATTGACAGCAGCAACTATTATCGTTACATGAGTTACTCCCGGCTTCCTCTGCGCTCTGCTGCGCTATTCATTCTCAGGATGCTTTGTCCCGTGTGTATACTACTGCTCACCGTTATGTCTATTTCGTCGTCGCTTAACTTTTTGACGCGGACGGAGAAGCGTGTACAGCTTTTTCTAAATAAAAGCAAACGTTCAAGGGGGAGATAAGAAAAAACGGACGCTGTATAGCCAGAAGCTAGACATTACATAGATTATGCGTGTTGAATTCAGATAGAAAACAAAAAAAAATGTTCGTGTTGATGTTTGTGCCATTCTAAAATGGCTAAACCGATGCATTTGTGTTATAATGTCGTTGTTATTTCTACTCTTTATTGTGACATTTCACCATGGTCGAGTTTATTGTCATACGACAATTTCTTACAACCAACCCTACTATGAAGTGTTTATATGAATGAGTGTGATGAATGAGAATTCAAATGCAATTCCGTTAATTTTATCCCGACGGAAAATGGTAATTCAGCCGGGAATCGAACCCGGAACCTTGCAATGTAAGATCAGGCAAACTAACCACCGTGCCACCGGGCCGTGTTAATACGCGTACAATAATACAATCTACGCACTATGTCAACGCATTTCGAGCAAGAAACGAGCGTCATCATTTATATACTTTGTTTTAGTTCGCTCAATTTCAGATGACTTATTCCGCTTGCTTATAATTTCGTAGGAATATCCGTCCAGACTCAACGACCCTTCAAGCAGTATTATAAAATGCAGTAGCATTCTTTGGTTCCGCGCACGATGCAAGCCAACCCTTTGTGTTCGGTCGAAAAATCGACAATTCACGTTCGTGCGCGCGGAAATGTATAGACTATGGAAATTCGTTGCAACCTTCGTTGCATTTCATATTGTGTTGCGAACATTTGTACGCTGCTTTATATTATACTCTTTCCTTTGTAAATAGTTCTTGGTACTGGCTGCGCCAGATTTCTCGGTACCTCGCCCACGTGCTCAAATCACACGTATTGCATATTGAACATCAATACACTGAAACCAAAAACGGATAGAAATCCTAATCCTTTACAGGATTACTGACCATTTTTGGTTTTAGTGTATTGGTAATTATTAAATGCAACGTGCGTGATTTGAGCATGTGGGCGAGAGATCGAGAAATTTGGCGCGACCTTACGAAGATTACTTATATTTCTTAGTCGCTTATTACTCTTAGAATACATATGCTATTAGAATATTACCTGGTTAAATATTACAAATGCAGAATTCTACACGAAATTCTCCAAAATTCAAAGCATATTTTTATTATCATTGATCATATAGGGCTTTAGGATCATATAGGATTTATCAATACCATAGTATTTTTGGAAACCTTTCTGCGCAGGCTCCATACAGGTGGCGCTGACAGCATTGCCGGGCAAACCAATAGCAATTTATTTTTCTATCTATAATAACATTGATAATTTAATGTTTTTTTTTTATATAGGACTGATTGCTTTTAAAAAAATATAACACTAAATTGTTAGTGCTATCTATCGTATTTTTATAGAGGCTGATTACATCACAGAAATAATAAATAATCAAAATGCTTAGTGTATTTGTCACATAAACAAATTGGTTTGAAAAATCAAAATTTTTGTATATTTGAACATTGAAGCACCTAATTATTAAAAAATGAAACCTGTATACCAAATTAAAATTGACATCTTTATGTAAATAATAAGATCTATGATTTAAAAATTCGTTTGTTGTTATGCTATTATTTTATTTTGAGATAGGATAACGTAACGGCGTGTTTAGAATTCCATATATTGGGCTACCGATCATAAGAGAAGATTAATGAATGTTTGGAACTTCGCCTGCCATCTACACGTTGCGTTTAATAGTAATCCTAGCTGCCAAAACGTAGTAGGGCATTAGACAATCTAATTACCTATATAATCAATATTGAAACACGAAGAACCTTCGATGCTGCCGGGCACCAAAAGAAGAAGACAACCGCTTAATCATCACATTCCTCGCCGTTTATATATCCTAATAATTCCTAGATGTAATCCTAACCGACCCATGAGTCATGCGATAATTTATTCACATGACTAATAGGGGAATTCCCCTGGTGACTTAAGGGGCAAACCAACAAAATTAAATGTGCCATTTCAGAGAATTTCCCGAAACTGTATTTATTTATGAAGCCGGAGAAAAGGTTTCCCTATTTATTATACCTACACACGCCGCCGAGGCAGGCGGGAC